>JAYGXS010000007.1:28318497-28372672 GCA_036362985.1 Ligula intestinalis | reverse complement strand
GTTTAATGCACTGAAGTTTGAATTTTCTTTGATATTCATTTTTGCGGGATAGCTGAAAAAGGTAGTTCACTTCTGCTTTATAACCTTTGTCATCTGAGCAGTGTGTTTCAGCTCGATTTAAGAGGCTGTAGACAGAACTTATTTTGTGAGAAACTAGGTGGTTGCTCTCAAATTGCAGGATGATCTCCCAATATGTTTCTTTAGGATAAACTGATGTACGGAGTGGTCCGTCAGTATTTTGATGTACTAGGACATTCAGAAATGCGAGTGGTCCACCAACCTTAGTTGTCTTTCGACAATCTTGGACACGTTTCTTTCACGTATGCGAGAGTTCACCAGGTCATTCTTTTTGCTGCCGTATCATTTTGAGTACCTTTTTGTTGGGATTCTCGTCGCCTCATGCAATGACGCACGAAGTTTGGTGGGTATGCATTATTAGAGAATAGCTGAAGGACGTATTTTATATGAATTTGAAAATAAGCATCCCAAGAAATATAGTTTTATAGAAAAGATTCTTTGGGAAACAGGAACAAACTTTATTGTAAATTTTTGACGCTGGCACACCTGGTCGTCTTCAAACGTGAGGGAAATGTGCGAAGAGCAGTGCGCATTTTTAAACCTGCCAAAAAATCGACAATGCTTCGTCATCCATGGTCACTAGCATGTTTTTGTGGTCGGCGCTTTTTCCAGGCTTTTTTTGAGATTGGTATACATTGAATCCGATTCAAGGTGCCTGGTAAATTTGTTTATGAGAGCAGTGTGTTTTGTCTCGTTTATGTGTTTATTTAAGGGCAAAGCTCTTTGGAGCCACGTCAGTGTTTGATCTCATCTCCGGACTGTCTAACTGACTGACTGAAACATACTAATTTTAGCCAAGTGCTGTAAATATAACCCCCCTTCGGGTTCATTTGCACTTGATGCTTTGCTAACTTCATGTGTAAAACTATCGAAAACCTGTTTTGTTTCGCAACCACCATTTGTTTCTGCTAATTGAATATGCGATTAAACCTTTCACGCTTCGTCTTACTCTCGAACCTGCCAAGCGCGTTACAGGTTACGATTCGACTGTTATACTGGTCTCTATATAGCCTCCTCTTCTCCTCTTTAGCAACAAATTACTCTGATTGAATTGGACTGCTTCAAAGCTATCAAGGACGAGGTGAGCTATTACGCCTTTTTTATACCAAAATATATTGTTACCTTTGCAATTCGGGTGCTTTTTGGCAGAAAGTAATCTGATATGGTAGAATAGAACAGCACGCGGAAACCCCATCCTTCTGTAATACCCGACCATTAGTCGTGTGCGTTATACGAATGGGCATACGAGGTGAAAGAAAACATTAGTTAAAAATGGAGCATATGTGTTTCAATAACAATTACCCACTAATACATATTTCATGTTTCATCCATACCTGCCCGTGTATAGGGCACGCATCTGTGAACGCTACTTCTTTGCCTCACCGGACCTAAGGGAGTTTTCAAATCAGACCAATCCCCCCGCCGAGAAAGGGGCAGTCCCGTGAACGGTATAGACCATAGTTCAAATAAGGCAACTTATTTTTTATGAACATAGTAACTGTGTCGGCAGTAACATCATTTGGGGGGGGAGATCATTTCATGCATGCGCTTTGAGAGTCTATAGATATGCGGGAATCCATCTGTCCGTGGTCGTAGGTATATCGACGGCCAGTTGCGAGCTCCGGGTTGTCGCCGCAAAAGATCACTTTATACATGATGATTTGGTCGCCTCCGATGCGTCGTAATTGGAGGATAAACGAGTTCAGCGCTTTACAGTGTTCGGGATATGTCTGCCCCTCAATTCAGGTACTACCTTGACCCCAGTTGTTGTACACATTCAATGTCGTTCGAAGACTGGAAAAAACTCGTTGAGCTGCGTAAATTCGGCAGACAGTGTCATTCTTACTCTCTCTCTCTGTTCGGCAGAAACCTCCGAGGTGTTTGAAATTGTCTACTTCTTGAAGTTGACAGCCATTAATTTCGAGGAGTGCCTTCTCTTGGGCAGGGATGCAGCATTCGAACACTTTGGTGTTTTACAGCGTTTATAGACGAACTGACCGATTTAGCGACCTTGTTCATCCGTGACATCGTAGACTTAAGATCGCGAAAGCCGGCAACTAGTAAAGCGATATCATCGGCATAGTCGAAATCAGTCAGCCAGCGTCCGTTTACAATCCCAACGCCGTCATCTTCACGTAGGGCCTTCCCGAGAATCCAATCAATGGCGTAGTTGAATAGAATGGTCGACAGGACAGCGTTGTCGAACTTTAGACCGAAGAGCGAGGGGTTCTAATGGATTGTTATGAACTAGGTGCCACGCGGTGGGGGAGCGTTAGTATGCCTTGATCTTGGCGATTATTTTCGAGGTAATAGCATTCATTGCCATTAACTGCCATAGGGATTCACGAGGGATGCACTCGAACGCATTGGCAAAGCCAACTTTACTCGGACTTCGGCCTGGCGGCTAGTTGCCTTTTCTTGACCTATACCATCCATAGGAGGCGTGCTGCTCTTCTGTTGTCATGATCAACCATCTACGCTTTTCCATTCCCCTGCTCGATGAGTTTACTCATTCGGTCTAAGTTGTAACTTGGTCACTCCTGACACTGTACTAAGCTTGTTATCAATTACCGCCTTATTCGCTTCTTGACTTCCATTCCTTCACTAAGCCCACAAAACCCTTTTCAAGTTCCCTTATTTGTGTTCTTGTGTTTTCCTTTAAAGGAATTTCTGAGCTTCAAGTGGAACGGTCGAGAGAAAGCAAAGTACGCTCCGTCAATCTCCGCGTCCACTCGATGGTTCAACCGAGTAAGTTAAAAGTTTTTCTTTCTTGTCTTTTACTTAACCATGCATCCCACCTTGTTTTAATTAAACCTGACACGTAGGACTCCACCTTCAGTAAAATCCTACACGTCGGAAGGTCGGAGGCGGCATGTCACATTTACCTCTGCTGCGGATATATTTTTTAGAATGATGAGGTTGTTGTCGCGAATGTTGAGTCGTCTTACTTTGCATCAAAATATCCCTAGAAAACCAGTGTTATATGCTTCTGTCCCTTTCACTCGGCAGCAAGTTGGCCACCAGATTTCTCTGTCAGGCTATTGTTTTGGCCGAATTAGTTTGTGTGTGGGTGAAATTGCGCACTTTGAGTGCGAAATATCTTGTCTATTCCCCAGCCCACCCGCAAAAAAATCTGGATTTCACGACGGTCTTTGTGTAGGACCAGCAACAGTAGTCTTTGTGTGATACTCCTTGTACCCGAACATGAGTAGACGTTTCCCGAATCGCGCTTTAAAAGTTCCAGAAAACAGCTTGGAAGTCGAAAATGCGATCGCTGGAACAAGAAGTTTGTTTGCCTGACGTTTCGGCTTCTGTCGAGAATCCTTCATGAGAGGTAACCGTAGAATATGATGATACATGCACAAATTAGAGACTAGCTTAAGTGCTGTTTCGCTCATCGCTTTGTGTTCGCGGGCTCGTTCGGCCACCCTCTGCTGAAGCAGTTTTGTAATGTTCTCGCCCATAAACCCGAAGCACTGTGCCTTTTCTTCTTCAATTCTCTAACGTACTTGCGAAGTCTTGAATGACAGTCTTGAAGAATCACTCGGATCCCACGTCTGCCGTGCTGAAATTCTGTGCCTCTCGCCATCTCTGTACTGACCGTAGGTCTGTACAAAACGCATTTCGGTAACACATTATTGTCGAGATAACTGTGCAGAAATCGAATCTGCGCGTAAGTAGACGACTCCCGAATGCTAAATGTTTCCCAACGTCGAACTGGTCGGCGTCCAAGGAGATTTCCAATAGAATCGAATAGGCAAGACTCAGGAAACCGTTCAGAAGTAGAAGATGCGATCACAGGAACAATGCGTTTTTGCCTGACGTTTCGAATTCTGTGCAGAATCCATCATCAGAGGTAATTGTAGAATAGGGTGATGCATGCACCCTTCCTCTGTTGAAGGGTTTTCGACAGAATCCTAAACGTTTTGCAAATACACTTCTTTTTCCAGTGATCGCATCTTCTATTTCTGTTTGATGACTGTTCATCGGCCGCTAACGAAACTCACGCGTCCCGCTTTGCTGTGGCGTTCACTGTCGAGGCTCGCCAGCAACCTCAGAGCGGCTAGTAGTTTAAACAGATGAACACTGCATGCAGGGAATTCGCATATAAAACTATTGAGAAGAAAAAGCAGATGTGCTCGCTGGAAGGACAATTTTATTCGTCTTACGTCTGAAGCAACTGAACGTAACGTGGCAGAGCTCGGTGTGGGTATTGCTCGTCGTCCGACAGTTACTATGCGTTCGCAGACCATGCGAGTAAAAGACTGACTAGATGTAGTTGAGTGGTCTGACGTCGTTTATCACGTGTCATGTCGTGATTGTTCTTGCCATTATGTAGGGCAGACCGGATGACAACTTAACTCGCGGATAACGGAGCACAAACTGACAGTGCGGCAAGGTGACCCAATGTCCAAGATTGCTACCCACATTCTGGAAGAAGGCTGCAAATTCAACCTCACGGGCACGCGGACAATGGCACGAGCCAGTTATAAGATTACTACTGGAGGCCTGGGTTGCAGACTCCATGTGGATATACCGCCATGTTATTTTGCCGTCCGTACGAATGACCAGGAAGCACGTCCCAGGTCGTGTCCAGGGAAGAACGTCAAGACGATATGGTTGGTTGGTTGGTAGCCCATGTTGGATCAGGGGTTCCCGCCGGAGTCCAAACTGGGTGCAGTTGGGGGGCGGAGAAAAGCTGCGAACTCGGCCGGCTTGAGCCAAAGGTCCTCGGGGGTGAGTTGGGTGCCTGGCCGGGAACTGCAGACGAAGAGGTGACGGCAGTCATGCGGCGAGACTCCGCAGTCGGGACAGCAGTTGGGTATAGAAGGGTCCAGCCGGTGTTTGTACTGGCGAAGGAGCATGCAGTAGCCACTGCGAAGCTGCGCCAGGTTACAATGATTCACCCGTGGGAGATGACGTTCCGAGGTGGCAATCGGAGGTGGATAGCCACCCAGGAGGACCGGGGAATAGTAGCTTCGCATTCCGCGGTGAACGCTGCCCAGTCAGCTCTCTTGAAATTGATAAAATGCCTGTTTGGAGCCTTGATACGGTCGGCAGAGGTGGCCGATTCGAGCACTATAGGGAGGTGATCGCTCCCTAGGCTGCTTTCCGTGCTCCAGGTGGAGGCTACCAGACTGAGACTGGCAAGGGAGACATCGAGAGAGCTGGGGGCACCGTTGGGTGGGAGCCGCGTTGGGCTGTCCTCGTTGAGGTCTGCGAAGGGAGCTTGCTCTAGTTCATCCGCCAGGACTTCTCCCCGGGAATCGGCCGCCAAATTGGAGCACCACAGGTTGTGATGGGCGTTGAAGTCGCCTAGTACCAAACTGTCACCAGAAGGTAAGTAGGGAGCGATAGAGGCGGTGAAACCTGGAGGACAGCTGGACGTTGGAGGGATATACACGTTCACGACGGTTAGCGCTACCGGGCCAATGTTGAGGGAAATCGCTAGTATTTCCGTGGAATCGGCACCAAGCAAAGGTAGCTGGTGATGGGCAATGGATTTGTCCACCAGGAAGGCGAAGCCTCCACCTTTTTTGCGGCTGCGGTCACGACGGACGAACTTGTAGTCGGCACAAGACGGGACCTTAGAGGAGTTAGACCACTTTGTCTCTTGGATAGCCGCCACAGCTATACTGTGCGAAAGCATGAAGGCCAGGAGCTGGTCAAGCTTGGTAAGTAGGCCGTTGGCGTTGAACTGGAGGATCTTTAGGCCAGGCGGTGAGGCGAGGTCGGGGACCAGCGGCTTTGGGTTCAGGACCGGGCGGGCTGGAGGCGTGGAGACCGGAGGGGGCACGGGACAGCTGGAACACGCGAAGGCGGGCGACCAATCGGCAGCTTTGGCAAGGCCACTGCAGCGGAGATGGCACCAACCATTGCAGGAGCCGAAGCGTACAGACCATTCGCGGTGGCCTAGGCGGACTCGGCAGAACGAGCAGTACCAGAGAGGTTCAAGGTTGGCTTCAATACCGGCGGCAAGGAGGAGGAGTCTGAGAAGCGTGGCCGGGAGGGGCTGCTCCGTCATCAAAAACACAGGTTGGACTGAGGGGGGGGGGGTTGATCCAACGTAGGGAGATGGGTGAAGCAGACCTTGGCCGCCGGGAGGGCGGGTGGGAACGTGGTTCGAAGAAGCGTCTGCTGTGGTTCCCAAGACGATATGGTGAGAAAACGTAGCGTAGACTCACCCAATAACTAAGGTCACGCCCCCCCCCACTCCCCATTGTCTCGTAGCTGGACTGCAAAAGCATGTCAATTCTTGGTGCTCTGTCATTTTCTCTGACGCTGGCCACTTGTACGAGCCTGAAAGTGCTATCCCAGTGATCGCGCCTTTGCCTTCTTTGCAACAAGAACTGGGGGCATGCGTATTCGCTTCTATCTATTTCGTAGTTGTTCAATGCTTGACAGTAAACGCATTGTTACACAGTGTGTATTCTGGACGCCTTGCTTTATATACATTGACCCTCGTCTTCTGTAGCGTTGTACCAGTTGCCCTAGATTGTAACTTATGCCGCTCATAAATGTAGCAACCAGAAAATTGCATCGCGTTTGGTGAAATTATTTGGAAGAGCGGTGAATGGCACGAAGATAGAGTATTATCTTAAGGCTCCTGCTCAGGCAACGCAGACTATAAAAGTTCACGAGGGTTGCTCTTCTTCTTTTTAATGGCTTTTCCAGACCATGCTATACTTTGCGTGGTTGTCCGAATCGTCTTGCAGCGAAACTTTCTAATGACTTGCCCCCCCCCTTTTTTTTACTTTCCAAGTTCAACCAGTGATCGGATCTTCTAGTTCTGGACTGCCTATTTGCTTCTATTTAACTCGCACAACCAGTACTCCCAACGCAATGATTGACTTTATGATTTGCATGTTCTCATCGTTTTCAAATATGAAACAAAGGCAATCTTTGCCAAGCCATCAGTGCAATAATTACGACCCCCAGCGGTAGTTATGGAAGCTGATAATAATTGTGGGCCATTTGGGTGGCCGCTATAAATACTGCGTAATCTGTGCATCCGAAACTTCAGGCCAATAGACTTCTTGTTCCAGTGATCACATCTTCTACTTACACTTGGAACACTGTTTTTTATCAGCGACTGTCGTGTGGAGGGAGGGGATTGTAATTGATGTATTACCGAGCCCGTCAATCTCACTTATATTCCGTGTTTTATGCCTATTTATCCTATATGTCTGTGCTTAAATACCTTGCTTCTTCTTTTTCTACCATTTACACAGCTCATCTTTTGGATTCACCAGGAGATCCTCTCTTTGATCCCCCTATCCAAGCGGATTGAAATGTTAGTCTACTTCATCCGTACAGCCAAGGTAACAAACGCCGCCCCTCCCCCAAACAAATTAATTAAATTTACCGCTACTACTTCAAAAAGAGAGATTAAACTATCTAAACTGGTTCCCTTTTTGTGTGTACGTTTTTTGCAGAAGCTGGTCGAGCTGAATAACCTCAGCTCAGCCAAGGCCTTTGTGGCGGCGCTGCAAGTGGAGTGTATTCACCGTCTGAAGGAGACCTGGCAGGGACTGCCGACTCGTGAGCGTAACACCTTTAAGAAGTTGAATGACATCTTCCGGCCGGACAACAACTTTGAGAATCTGCGCAATATGCACGATAATGCACACCTCCCCTGTATCCCCTATCTAGGTGAGCTATATGCTTTTTTGTATACATCTTATCTATCCAGTACGCGCCAGAATTCGTGCAACATGCTGACATATGCGAAAGATTAAGACTCTTTCGTTACTCAAAATTGACCCATGTTGTGACACTGATTATCATGTTGTCTATTCTGAAGTCATTTCAGTCATGGTAGGATGCGGGCTTTTTACGAGCTTCTTTGTGACTGGTCTATATTCTAAAAAATTGCTACTTAAGTAGTATACCTTTGTATCATTTATTTTGACTGCCTATATGCATTCAAGTATATTTTGTGGGTAACATGAACGAAAAAATTATTTTTTGTAGCAAATTACGCCTTCTTTAGATGTTATACTCAAAAAGGGTAGCTTTCTGTTTAAAAAATTCTCAATATGACCTTTTTACGATTTTGGGGTGTTTATTCATAATACATCGTATCCGTCAATGTATAAATGCTGCCTATACTGCATGAAATATGTTTCACATCTATTGCAATATTTTATGACAACTATGTTACTTCTTCGAATTGCATGTGAAAACGTACTTTTCCTTAAACAGGCTGTACATAGTGCGCAGTTTCTAAACCTTCGAGTGTAGCAGTCACTAGGTTAGAAAATTATTCGGCAATTGAAGAACATTTTAAAACCGGAAGCTACCGTTTTTTTGAGCGTAAAATTTGAAGGAGGCGTAATTTGCTATCAAAATCGGACAATAAATTATTTTTTCGTGTATGTTTTCCATAAAATGTATTGGAATTTATGATGGCAGTCAAAATAGATGATAGAAGGCATCCTACTTAAGTAGCAAGTTTTTACAATATATAGTAGTCATAAAGAAGCTCGTAAAAAGCCCGCATCTTATCATGACGGAAATGACTTCAGAATAGACTATAGGATATTCAGTATCACAACGTGAGTCAATGCCGAGTGGCGAAAGAGTATCAATCTTTCGCACATGTCGTTATGTTCCGTGGTTAGGCACTACGTCTATCTGCAAGTTCTTGAGACTCCTTAAAAAAACAGAGATCCGCGTATGCAAACCTGTAATTGTTCTTATTGGTAAGGCAAAACCTAATCAAGTTACGCCTATGTTTGAAAATTTATAAAAAACTTCTTCGAATTTTAATTTGCCTCCCAAAACAGCAAGCGAAAACGGCATTCTTCTGTTTTGTGGAGGCGGTGCTTTTTTGGGGGGGGGCGTTATACGGGTGGGGCATATTGTGGGAAAGAATAAAATAATTAAAACACTAGAGCGTATAAAGGTAAAAAATAATACACAGAAAGGATTCTTTACATTACCAATTATTTGAGCGCGATAATTAAACAGAGAAAGATAACCCACAACACACAACAAGAAGTAGACTACGCATGTGAAGATTCGATTCCTACAACATGAATTGCCCAGGCTGTTACTATGGTAAGTTACAACGTTACTTTATGCTACTAAAGACGGTTTGATGGCAGCAGGTGTATATTTCACAGGGGTTTCAACATGGATATGCACTTACAATTTTGGTCTACGCCTATAGACCTTCAATATACTGATATATACCGCGATCAGAAATTAATTACTCCAGAGATTAAAAAGCTGAACTTTCAAAAGCGGTATATCAACCAGAAAGTAGATAGGGAAAGCTGGGGTGACCCACTGCTGAGCCGAACCCCTCGCAGCTGTGTCAAGCACAGCAGAATACTAGCGAAACCCGTGTCTGGGCGTTTTAGCAAGTACCTAGGCTGTTATTATGGTAAGTTACAACGTGAATTTATACTACTGAGGACTGTCTGATGGCAGCATGTGTATATTTCACAGGGGTTGACGGGTTTCAACACAAATATTCACTTACAATTTCGGTCTACGCCTATAGGCCTTCAATATACTGATATATACCGCGATCAGAAATTAATTTAATTAAAAAGCTGAACTTTCAAAACAGGTATATCAGTATCAGTATCAGTATATTGAGGGTATGTAGGAAAAATTCCTTTGAGTGCCCTATTTGTACATATGTGCAGTGGTAGCAAAAAATTTGTTGCTTAGACTGTTGGCGAGGCCAGTTGTCCTGAGTCATAGGATGAAAATAGGAGCAGACAGTGAAAAAACTCCTCAGGGATTTTTAGGAGAAAAACTGTCGCCCTTGTGGGGGGAATGCGTGGGATTTAGGAGAAAAAAGGGAGTTCCCACTGGGGGGGGGGGCATTGCAAAGGTTCCCAGGATCATCACCGTGTGGAAGCCACGTCCTGATTCTTCCTTGCTGATTGCAGAGTCCGCCACGGAACTGGAAAAACAGAGGCATCCGTCCAGATCGTCGACAGTCCGCTTTGGGTCGAACCAAGGGTGACCGTTTAGACCGGCAGGTCTGGCTGATAAGATCGCCAGCGGGTAATCACGGTACGCAGATAGCCAAGTAGGGTAGACCGCGGAGACCTTCGCATGAGGCTATGCGTGGGAGGGCGTAATAAATAGCAAACGTGAATGGATATAAAAACTAATACTACTGAAAAATTGGAAGTAGTATTATTGTTATTGCAAATTGTCAGTTCCGATCCATCGTGCACTGCTATATCGATCCAGTTTTCGCTTAAAACCCTCTAGCGATTCCGACATAACAACGTCCTGAGGAAGCGCATTCCACGCTCCGACCACCCTTTTTGAAAAGAAGTGTTTCCGAGCGTCCAGCCTGGCCCCTGTCACCTTTAATTTGAGGGAATGACCCCTCAGATTCGTGGTCGTTGCTAATTCGAAAAAATCCCCTGATATAAGACAGCAGTCTTGAAGACGTAATACGCGGAATGCTAGTATCAGGTCCCCCCGAAGCTGCCTGTAGCGCAAAGGGAAGAGGTTGAGATTCGACAGCCGTGTTTCATAAGGCTGCGAGCCCTGCCCCATAACAAGTTTGGTTGCGCGCCGTTGTACCTTTTCCAGGATGTTGATGTCTTTCCTGGCCCAGGGTCTCCAAGCTTGAATAGCGGATTCTAGGTGCGGTCGTACGAAGGTTTCGAAGACTTTTGTGAAGCACTCCTCATTGAAGGTAGAAAAAGCTCGTTTGACGAGGTAAAGGATCGACATCGCGGACTTGGCTACCTTTGTGCAATGCAGGGAGGGTTTAAGCGAGGGTGTGATCCAGACTCCCAAGTCTTTCTGCGCTTTCACTTCCTTCAATGGTATGTCATTCAGTCGGTAAGCCGTGCCGTTTGAAGAACCGCATTTGCCAACTCGAATGGTGGTGCACTTGCTCTCATTGAACGGTA
Organism: Ligula intestinalis; assembly: GCA_036362985.1. Lineage (NCBI taxonomy): Eukaryota > Metazoa > Platyhelminthes > Cestoda > Diphyllobothriidea > Diphyllobothriidae > Ligula > Ligula intestinalis. Next base: position 28,361,699 of record JAYGXS010000007.1, on the reverse strand, counting down.
AGAGCCAGTCCGCCGACCATTTTTGAAGTCTATTTAAATTTTCCTGTAAGTGCACTTCGTCAGCCGCAGTTCGAATTACGCTCCAAAGTTTTATATCATCGGCAAACATGGCGATGCCGCAATCCAGTTCGCGGACACAGTCGTTGATGTAGATAACGAACAAAATAGGGCCGAGAACGGAGCCTTGGGGAACACCACTCTCAACCTCAACCTTGGCTGACTGTTTGTCGCTGATGTGGACAGTTTGCGAGCGACCGATTAGGAAGCTTTTTATCCACGTAAGGAGCCTACCTCTTACTCCTATGCGGCTGACTTTATAAAGGAGGCGGTGGTGCGGCACGCTATCGAAAGCCTTTTTGAAGTCAATATAGACAGCATGCACTGAGTTTCCACTATCGACTGCCTCAGTCCACCGTTCTAAACAGTAGAGCAAGTTTGTAACGCAGGACCTACCTCTACGAAAACCATGCTGAGCATCCGATAGCAGATGGTTTTGTTCCAGGAACTGCATAAGTTGTTGCTTGATAATTTTTTCCATGATTTTGCAACAGATTGCAGTAAGGCTGACTGGTCGGTAGTTATTCGCTGAGACCCGGCTTCCCCCCTTGTATAGCGGTGTAATCCTCGCGGATTTCCAATCTACTGGTAGGCATCCGGTTTCGAAGGAGGTTTGAAAGAGCATAGAGAGTGGTTTGGCCAACTCATTGGCGAGCTCCTTCAAAATCTTGGCTGGTACGTTGTCAGGACCTGGTGACTTAGATTCTTTTAAGCTTAAGAGTTCCTTAAGAACAGCAGCCTCGGGGAATTGGACAGTCTCAAATACTGTATCCGCTTCGGTGTCGTCGGTGGGGTGATCGTATGCCGTTTCCTTTGTGAAGACTGATCGGAAAAATTTCGACAGATGATCAGCCTTCGCTTCATCATCTATCAAGTCTCTTCCCTCGGCGGTCCTTAGCAGGGGTATCGGATCCTTGTTTTTGGTAATCTGCCTAAGATAACTGTAAAACAGTTTGGGGTTCACTGTGGCCCGGTTTAGCAAGTCTGCTTCGAAAGCCCGTCTTGTTTTGAGAATAAGACCCTTGACCCGGTTTCTCTGAGTTTTGTAGGCACTGACAGATGCAGGAGTCCTGTCTGCTAGCATTTTTTTCCACAGCTTCCGCTTTTTGTTCACTTCTATTTTTAAGGCCTGCGTAAGCCATCGCGGTCTAGTGTTCACCTTTTTTCGCGAAATTGGACAGTGGTTGTCGATGAGTCTGTGCAGTGTGGTCCGGAACGCTTCCCAGTCCGCAGTTATGTTTCCAGAAAATAGAGTTTCCCAATCGGCGTGCGTGAGTTCGGTCTTCATTCGATCGAAATCGCCTCGCCAAATATTTCGTCTGGCTGTTGAGGGTCTCTCCGGTATTGACAATAACGAGTACTCCCATAGCAGTACAACATGGTCGCTTTTACCTAGTGGTGGGAGACATGACACTTCGTCGATGCTGTCCTGCGATTTCGTGAGAACGAGGTCCAGACAGTTGGACTGTTGGCCATCGCGCATCCTTGTCGGAAAAGTGACATGTTGCGTGAGAAATAACTTCAGAGTCATGCTCAGAAGGCAGCTGTCGAAGGTTAGATTGGAGCTATGTGCGCAGGCCGCACCCCAGTCGATGTGAGGCGCGTTAAAGTCCCCCACAATCAGGATGTCCGATCGGGCAGTAATCTTTTCCAGCTCCTCTAGCAAGGAGGCATCCACTACTGGCTCTCTTCTCGGTGGTCGGTAGAGTGTCAGTACATCGAGGTTGGGTGCACCTGGTACTTTAATGGACAGCCAGATGGCCTCGGAAGTACACGCCAGTTTATCCGTTTTGTCTAAAACTGTGAGTCCATTTTTCACGTATGTTGCTACGCCACCGCCTTGACGACCTTCTCTGTCTTTTCTGAACAGTTGATAGCCAGGCATGGATACCTCGCCGTCGGCTACCTGTTCAGACAGCCAAGTTTCCGTTATTGAAACTATATCTGGTGATAACTCAAAGGCATGAATCTTCAGCTCGTCAAGCTTTGAAAGCATACTCTGTGCATTTGTGTACATGAAAGTTAACTTTCTGTTTGCTCGAGAATTTGTTACAGTCAGGTTCTCCCCGCCCCTTTCCGGGTCGACTGTGCGGTCATCCGGGGAGGACCTTTCCTGAGGGAGAACAGTGGACGATGGATCACTTGGTTGTTCTAAATAACCAAATGTTTTTCCCCTTCGTTCTGCCTCTGTATGTTTTTCGATTGGGCTCAATCCTCCCTCTACTGAGCCGACTGTGTGGTTATCCGGAACGGACCTATCCAAGGTGAGAACAATGGACGTTGAATCACTTGGTTGTTGTAAATAACCAAGTTTTGTTCGCCCTTGCTGGCCCGCTCCCTCTTTTCGGAAACAAGTTGACGACGTTTGTTCCGTTCTGCAGCTGAGAAAGCAGATAGAAAAAGCTGGGGGTGACCCACTGATGAGCCGGACCCCTCGCAGCTGTGTCAAGCAGTGGCAGAATACCGGTGAAACACGTGTCTAGGCCTTTTTAGCAAGTACCTGGGCTGTTTGTATGTTACTTTTACTTGTACTTGTTACGGCTGTGATCATGCCTGATCTAGCCGGCCTCAATGATGTCACGAACGGCACCTCTCCATGCATGGCGATTGGCGGCAGCGGATCTCGAAAGCTGCACCCAGCCCCTTCTCCAGCGACGGAGGCCGAAGATAGAAGGTTCAAGAACTGCTTCCATGTCTTGATGGACGGTGTCTAGACAGGTCTTCAGTTGCCCTCCTCTTCGACGTTTCCAGGTGGGCTGCGGTGCCGGGTCGAGGGCAGCATAGGTAAGCTCGTGGGGCGGACGACGGAGATGTACGTTAAGTTACAACGTCAAGTGCCCAATTCTCTGTTGAACCTATATCGACTCTATGTCGAATAGGACCCGCAAAGCAGATACACTCGTGTATCAAATTTTATAGTTTCAGGTAAAACCGTGAAAGGTAGGCGTTTTCCTCAATTTTTAAAAGTACTCGTTTCGTTGGGGCAACAAAAAACGGGTAATCGTGATAATGCTGTCCCAGTGGGCGCGCCTTGGTCTTCTTTGTAATAAGAACCTGGGGCAGGCATATGTGCTTCCATTCAATGTCATTGACTACCTGTTCTTACCCATTTTCTTCTATTTTAGGCCTCTACTTGAATGATTTAACCTACATTGACGTGGCCTGTCCACCGACCGTCTCGCACGGACACTCCGTTTTCACCAACCAAGTCCGCGTGGATCGTATTAATAATATACTACGCATCATCGCCGACTTTCAAACCTCTACCTACCGTAAGTTTGATGGCGAACAAAATTTCTAGCCGTCAGCAACCCTTTCGAATTGTTGACCGGTTATCTAGATGAATTCCGCACCGTGTTCATTTTTAGAAAAGTTGCTGTGCGTCCTTAGAGGAAAAGTACTCTCATGTCCATCTTCATTCTAATAGTTAACGTTGGACCCCCATCCAAATGATTCCCGACTTTTCCAAGCCAAATACCAAGATTGTGGCTGCCTTTGGAAAGGGTTTTCTCCTCAAAGTCCCTGGGGGTCTAGGCCGCCAAATCATATTAGCTTCTCCATGTGAATGTTATTCACAGCGATGTGCGTGCTGCCCGGGCGAGACGCACTCACGTCCCGCTATCTGTCCGCCCACACGCAAAGACTCGTGCGGACGCGCGGCCCTCAAAGGGCCGAGTTCACGCGGGGCTTCCGAGATAGGGATAAACTAATCACTCGTTCGTGGACACAATCTGATTGGTCCGATCTTATAACGTTTATTTGCTTCAATACCTGTACTAGGGATACAATGAAGGACTTCCTTTCCTTTTTAGGCTTTAAGGACTGAGACAAATTGTTTGGGGGTAGTGGGAGCACAAATCTTGGCTTTGGGCAACATGTCAATTCGCCGAAGACCTTCTGTTGCATAAGTAATCATGACGATCAACTACTTTTGGCACAGTTTTAATCGGTTGGTTTCATACTTATAATCAACTGAACTGCGAAACCATTTTTCATTTTCTTAGTTTCCGTTGTCCATTGTAAACATGTATCTCTCCCAAATCAGGGCTTTGCTTGATTTTTCAGTCTGCCAAACTATTATGTTTAAAAGTTGGCACCAACCCGAATAAGTGAACCCAATTTTCTTTTTCCACTATAAATAATAATTATGTCGTTTTGAATGATATAGAAGACGGTTCAATCATTGCAATCACCTTATTTCTTTAACTTTGGCATTTTTAGAGGCATTTGTCGTCACAGGTCACAAACATCGCCGTTGATCTTCATTAAAACTACTACTATTTAAGTCATAACTGTTTGTTCAGATTCCCGGGGGTTATGATGTACCTGTAAGGTAAATCTGTTTGGTGAATGACGACCAAACCAAGTGCTCGGCTCTGCGATCCTATCAGCTCTATCATCGTCCCACAAAATTAGCCCTATCGCAGTTGCCAGAAACCACCTGCTGTTTAGCGTCCAAGTAGTAGTTATGCTTAGAGCACGACAACCTTCAGGCCAAATCTCAAGTTGTACGTGAAAGACTGAAGAAACCTGTCAGGGGGTTTTATTGTGTACAGAATTCCGTGTTGCTGTCTTAGGCTGCCTTGGCCACTAGCGAATACGGGGCTAGTGCAAACTGCGTCCAGCCAGATCTGAGGGAGAGGGTGAGACAGTGGTTACAGTTTCTTGAGTAGGATTTTGGAGCAAGCTCAAGTGTTCTCCAATTGATGCGCGTACCCGAGGGGCTGGCTGGCTAGTAGCCCTTGTTGGATCAGGAGCCCCACCGGGTTGGCTCTAATCCCGGCGGCGAGGAGGGGAAGTCGGAGCAGCGTGGTCGGGAGGGGCTGCTCCGTCATCAAAAACAGAGATGTATAGAAGGGGAGATAGATCCACCGTAAGAAGGTTTGGTGTAGCAGACCTTAGCCCCGTGAGGGCGGGTGGGAACGAGGTCGAAGACGCATCTGCTGTGGTTCACGTACCCGAGGGGTGCCGTGTCTGGTGGCGCAAGCTGTATCGACCGGGTAAAAAGAGTCGTATTTAAATGGTGCTAGGGCAGCTGCGATTATCTGGACACACTTCGGTGTGTGCTCAAATAGACCTGGGTGAAGTGTCTGCAGGTCATAGCATCAGAAGTCGTTGACTGAGATCACTGTGGATGACCTTGACGCAGTTGGCCTTGAACAGGGAAGCCGGACACAGCATTGTTGGGCGCCGACTACAACTGCCTCGAAGAACTACTTTCAAATCATATAGTTCAGTATCAGTTCAGTATATTTATGGTAGTAGGCAATGCCTTTGAAGACCCTATTGAAAACAGTATGCATATGACATACATATGCATATGACATATGCATATGACATATGACATAAAATATTTCACTATAAACAGTGAGTAACATATATGCATGTACAAATTTTAACGTGTGCGTGTGAGCAGTAAGAATAATCTCTTGTGTACATAATATATCCAACATAAAATGTGTTACTGTAAAATAGTGAGTAGCACATACAAATGTACCGTTTTATCTATATGTATTTCCAGGGCGTAAATTATTCCTGCTTTTACGTATGAACGGTAACTTTTCAGTTGATGTTCATCCAGTTTCCGTTTTAACGCATCTGTGGAGTTCGCCATTACGACCTCCTCGGGCAGTCCGTTCCAGGCACCGATGACTCGTTGTGAGAAGGACTGCTTGCGAACCTCTAGATTGGATAGGGTCCCCGCAGTTTGAGGGAATTCCAACGGAGGTTGGTTGCAGTGGCGAAGGCGAAGAAGTCATTAAACTTCAGGGCACACTCCCGATTCCTCACGAGGCGGTACGTCTGTATGAGGTCGCCGTGGATTTGTCTGTACTCAAGGGGGAAAACTTTAAGTGCTTCTAGTCTACATTCGTAAGATGAAGACTTTAGGCCCTTCACAGTTTTCGTTGCCCTTCGCTGAATTATTTCCAGCATCTGGTTATCTTTGTGCATCCATGGGCGCCACGCCTGAACGCCATACTCAAGATGTCAGCGAATAAATGTTCCATAGATTGTGCGGAATAGGTTTTTGTCAATGTCGACAAAAGTTCGCTTAATGGCAAACAGAACACTGTTCGTCCTCTTGACAGCCTTAGCACATTGTAAAGACGGCTTCAGGGATGGCACAATAGCCATACCCAGATCTTTTTGTTCATTGACGTTCGACGGGCACCTTCCATCGAGTACGTAGTTGTGTGAGTCATCCGTCGCGCTCACTTTCTTCATCTTGAGTCGTTATGTGACACACTTCTCAAAGTTAAACCGCATTAACCATTTTTGGACCACTCACCTAAGCGGTCAAGTCCTTCTTGCAGAGCTTGTTTATCATAAGCGTTTCTGATGGGTTGCCATATCTTAATATCATCTGAAAACAAGACTCCATTACTGACCAGTCCATGCCTACAGTCTTTGACGTAGATTAGGAACAATAGTGGCCCAAGAACGGAGCGCTGAGGCACTCTACTCTCAACTGGCACTGAAAAGGATTTTGCGTTTCCGACGCACACTGACTGCAATTGGCCTATGAGAAAATCTCCTACCCAATTTAGTAAATTGCCCCTTATCCCCGCTTCGCCAACCTTTTAGAGTAGCCGTTGGTGAGGGATACTATCGAAGGCTTTTTTAAAGTCTATGTAACCAACATCTACGGGGGTATTTTCGTCTAATGACTTTAACCACTGCTCCATAGAATAAAGCATATTGGTCAGGCAGGAGTGGTTTCCTCGAATCCCGTGTTGGGCACCATCAAAGAAGTCTTTTTCTTCGAGCGACTTCATAGTGGCCTTCTTGATGATCCTTTCTCATAACTTTACAACAGATGCAAGTTAGGCTCACTGGTTGATAGTTGTTCGCGCTGGTTATGGATCCACCCTTGTGAATAGGGTATATGTTCGCAACTTTCCAATCGGATGGGAGGAGGCCTCGATCAAAGGACAACTGAAAAATGTGCGTAAGCGGTCTGGAAAGTTCCGAAGCCAGCTCTTGCAGTACCTTTGCTGGTATTTTGTCTGGACCCGGAGACTTAGCTTCATTAAGCACAAGAAGTTCATTCCTTACATCTTCTGTGAAACGGAGGTCCTCCATGATTCTGCCATTACTCTCTGCATGGAAGTCTGTCGGATTAAAATGCAGTTCCTCAGTGAAAACAGATGCAAAAAACTTGCTAAGGTGTTCTGCCTTTTCGAGATTGTCGATAATTTCCTCATTATTTTCACCTTTTAGTACTGCAACTGTGTCTTTGTCTTTTAGCCTGCTGTTGATGTTACTGTAGAGCACCTTTGGCTTCGTTACGGCCCGCTCGATAATTTTCGCTTCGTAGTCTTTCCGCGCTTTTCGAATGTTTGATCTAACCTCGTTCCGCTTTTGGCGGAATTCTTCGTAGTGTGAAGGGTGGCGTGTTGATGCGCACCTTCTCCAGAGTTTGTTCTTGCGGTTTATTTGGCTCTTCAGATCTTCCGTTAATCAGGGGGCCTGCTCGCCTTTTGTACTTTTTTCAGCGGACAGTTTCGATGCATAAGTTTGCTTATAAGATCCCTGACAGTGTTCCAGTCGGCATCCGGACTACCGGTTAGAAGGTCATACCAATTTATTGCTGCTAGTTCCTTTCTCCTTGCGATGTAATTTCCGTGCCAGTAGTCTAACCGAACCTCCGTATTTCTCGGTTAATTGGTGTTTGAAGCATATTCCCACAGGATCATGACATGATCACTCTTTCCATGAGGCGCGATTGACCTAATTTCGCTTGTATCAATCGGATCTTTCGATAATACGAGGTCCCAACAGTTCGCTGTTTGTGCTTCTTTTATTCTCGTTGGGAATCCAACATTCTGCACGAGAGAATGGTCCGCCGTCAGCTTTAAGAATCTGGAGCTAAAAGACTCATGAGAACCCTTAACTGATAGCTCATCCCAGTTAATCAGTGGGGCGTTAAAATCTCCAGTGATCAGCGCATTTTCATTTTGAGCCAGTTCATGCATTAGTCCAATCAAGGTCTCGCCACCCTCTGTAGATTGATTCGGCGGTCTATAGACAGTCATGAAATGTAAAGTGGGTGCACCACGTGTTTTCAGTTTAGGCCATAGCGCTTCACAATCATGAGAGGAACCAATTTTGCGTTCTGACACAATGATGCCCTTCTTGACAAACACTGTTATTCCTCCCCCCTTCCTATGTATCCGGTTCCGACGAAAAACTTGGCACTCTCTGGATACAATTTCGGCATCCATTACGTCTGCCTGTAGCCAGGTCTCTGTAATGGATATGGCATCCGGCTGTAGGTCAGCTATACAAACTTTGGGCTCGTCAATCTTCTGAAGCAAACTCTGTGCGTTCGTATAAAGAAAGTTCAGTTTCGCCGGCATAGAGTTCTGAGCGATTTGTGGGTCGAGGGAGCCGGACGGTCTCTGCGAATTAGTTACTTTATTGCCTGAGTTTTAGTCTGCTTTTTGTCTGTAAAACTCAGCGTTATTGGCTGTCTCCAGAGGAAAGACCTCTGGGCGGTGATGATTTCGCCGTTCATTTTTCGCAGGTTCCTCTCACCCACATTGGATCTCCTGTGGAGTTCGGTTTTCAGTGCCCTCCACTTCTCCATCTCGGCCGGCGAGTACGCCCGCTAAAAAAACCGTTGGGTTATTGTTCCGTAGTTGCAATTTCCTGTTCAACAGAATCTACGCTTGTTCTTCGTGCTTGAGTATAAATTTTATTGGGCTGCGTTGACCCGAGTCCGTATATGGACCCTTCTTCAAGCCCATCCTAAATGCTTTTAGGACGGGGACCACCATTTCTTCATTTTCATGTAGGAGAAGTTTAATGTATCCGCGGAATAAATCCATATCATGGTCAATTCTATTCTTTGGGGTCTCCGAAGAAGATTCAGGCATGCCTTGTATGACGATGCACTGACTGCGATTAAATAACGGGCTATGAAGTTTATTAGTGGACCTTACCGACTTGGGCCGTGAGATCCCTAAGCTCCGGCATTTGATAATTGGGAGGACCCGACAGATCCTCTTTTGTGCCAAGGCCACCTTTTTGTGTGGTAGTCGGTGGCGTCTTGGGCTTTTTGGGAGACGCAACCAGACTAGTTCTTACTGGTATCTTAGACATCGCCTGCTTGGTATTTTGGACGGTGTTAAGCACGACACCCCTTGAGTAAGCAAAATGTTCAGACCCTTTTTTGTGGTCTGTTTCTCTAGTGGCGACAACGTCTGCTTGTTGGCCCAACGTACAAAGTTCGACTCCCGGGTCTTCTACATTTTCTTGAATTTCCTACTCTTCGACTAGGTCGAGTTCCAATACTGGTTCTACTAAAGTTTGCTTATGGAGTATGGAAACCTCCTCTGTTTCTTCGTCTTGGCCTTTTCTCAGATTTCAGTCGTCTCCGACATCGAGCCATGCGTTAGAATATGCAAAAGTGACTTCAGTTCCGCTAATTCCGTTTTAAGGCATACCATATCCTTCTGCATGACGGAAAATGCTTTGGAAAGTTCCATATCTTATATGCCATCTCGGTCTTCGTACTTTGTGTCTATTGAGCTCCGAGGACTTCTAGGCCTTTAGCAGGGCGTGATTTCGTTACGCCAACCATGCGGTTTCTACCCTTTAAATTGCGATTTGGGCTTATATCCTGAATTAAATCAGTGGAAACCGTGCGCCCTCGTGGTGTAATGGTAACGACCGATGCCCGCGAACCACGGGTTTTAGGTCCAAATTCCACTCGAAGCAAACTTTCACGTTGTGCTGTATGTTTAGTTTTGCTTCCCATCATAGATCGAAGTAAAGTTAAACGATATTAAAACTCTATGCAATATGTATAAAGCGATTAACTGTATGGACAGGATATTGGAACGACTCAGCCGTTTGTAGATAGCTGGAATCCCTAAGAATTGTTGATGGAAGGCGGTCACTCAGATGTTGCTCGTTTTTACTAGTGCCTGCCGTGACTTCTGAGGCTGGGGGTATTGTGAAAACGAATCCAATAGCTAATAACGAGTGTCCGCCAGAGTGCTCACTGGTCCGAAATCCCGAAAATAGTATTCCCCACGGAGGACGAGAAATTTGAACCGCAATTTGAAGCGTGCGCATTAAGCATTCCTGCGTAGCCTTCGTTGGGGTTATTATCATGATGAATGTTCTGACGTCCGCAAACAACTGGTATACCAGTTGAAACAATATCAGCCCTTCCTAAACATTTTGTGTTATAGCCCTGCATTTCGACGTCGCCAGTTGCTATAGCCCAGTATTTCGTACCCGGCTAATAGGCAGAAGAAGGCAAGGGGCGGTCCCGATGGGCAATGGCTTTATATAGCTGTCCACAAAGACTGGGGGCTTTCGTGACTGTCCGGTCCCGTTGGAGTCGTCCTTTAGTCTATCAACTCCGGCATATTTATACGGCTCCGGTCTTTCCAGAATATTCCTAGCGTATTGTTATAACGGTGGCCAAAAGCTGCGATATTCCCGTCTGACTAACGCCTCGTATAAGTCCCGAAGAAAAATCAACAAGAATGGGAGAAAGCAAAAGTCTTGGAAAAACCCTAGCACAGCGTAATTTAAAGCAAGCGGATGCGGATGTACAAGTTGCGCCAATTAGATCGTAGTCACAAGAAGATCACGACTTCATTGGCTGGATGAGTCATGGGAGTTGACTTGCTAATCTGAGCGAGACGTCACACAATGCACTTGAGTGGGTGGAGCTTGGTAACGTGACAGCTGCGTTAGCGTCCTGCGCCGGCCACACCTGCGTGGCGTTATCGAGCGCATTGTGACTGAGTGAATCGATCGCCCACTGGCGCCTGCTATGTGGGTGTTCGTCTGGTTTTCTCGACTCACGACATATGCGTGGGCGTGACGTACTCCGGGCGGTCCTTTTCGTCGTCTGCCGTGAGTGCACGGGGGCTCCCGCCTCCGTAACATTTTCTAAATCAACTTTCTCTTTCCCTGTTGCAGCCTTCGAGCGGAATGAGGTTATCGCCAGTTATCTCGAGTCTCAGAGTTACCTAGAAGAGTTGCAGCGTTTCATTGAGGACGCCAATTACAAGGCGTCCCTGCGACTAGAACCGCCTCAACCACCCTCGACCGTGCCACCACCGCCGCCGGTCTGTTCTGCTATGGACTCCTCTTCATACAGTGGCAGCGCGGGCGGCATGTCCCCGCGTCTGCTGTCTTCTGCTGTTGTGGATTCCTCCCGTGACCCCTCCGCTACCGATGGTGCGCCCCGCCCTCGTGGACACTATCGCACCAGCAGTGCCGTGAATCCTGTTGCGCTGGTTACACCTCAGAAACAACCAACGACGCCTACACGCATCGGAAGGCCCTTCATAAAGTCGCACAAACGCATGAGTAGTTGGACTGGTGAGTCCGACTTGTTTTGTTGTTGCTACCCACACCATGGGATACCAGTGTACGCAAATATTGAGAGCTGCTCGAACTTGCAAAAAAAATTAGGATTTCCGATATTAAAGTAAGGATAACTGAAAATGAAATACAAACAACATGTCGCTAATAGGTATGAAAGTAAAATGCAAACTAAGGTTAATTAACTAAAGAAAGGTAAAATAAGTTAAACTCACTAAACTAAAAATTAAAGTAAAACATAAAAATGAACTGACACCTAAAGTGAAAGCTGAACTGAAATTTAAACTAATTAAGAAAACCGGCCTAACTGAACTAAGGTAAAGTAAAGTAATAAATATTTTAACTTCAAAAGCAACCGCATGTCGCTATTAAATCTAAAATTAAACTTAATCCTGACAGTAAACTAAAGTAAGTAAACTTTAAAAAAATCGAAAACTATAATAAAATGTATAAAACTCAAGAGTTAACTTCGAACAAAACTAAAACTGAACCTGCAAATGAAATAAATTATACGTAAACAAGAGTAAATGTGAGTGAGTAAACTTCCCTTTTTACTTATTGCGCGCTTTTTATTGGGAAAACATTTGATTATTTAAACAATTCCTGGTAGGCAAGTTAGACGTCTACCAAAGTTCTAGATCCTCTCTGAGCCTGCCGAAGTAGAAGTAAATTGCAGCTGGGTCTTATGCCACTATGCGACCAGTTTTTTTATCATTCTGCATCATAAATCTGGTGGTAGCGTGGATTTGCATAAACCTACTTGGCAGATGACCACTTATTGTAGCGCCAGGTACACCATTGCGCATCCTTCCGCGTATCCCGAACCGAATTCGAATTCTGCGTATTCTACGCTCTTTTTACCTTCATCAAAATGCGCTTTGTAACACTAGGGTAGAGTAGCTCCTTCGACGCGAACCTTTTCGGGTTCCGGTAGAAAGTTTATTCCGAATATTGAGGCTGAAATTCATTAGCTTCAACGGAATGACCGTATAGTCTTTACATTCTGCCCACAGGCAGTCCGTAAAAGCTGTTTAATTTTCCATTAGCATGGAGAAACTAGTGCGCATTTACCAACATGCGTTAATTGCTATGTCCAGAGTGCTCACGATGGGTGTCGGATGAACTTCCCGTGATAGATGTGAATGCACTTTTTAAGTCGAGCGTGGCGAAATTTCAGGTTGAACTCTAAAGTGAACTAGGCCACTTCAATCAGCCTGACTAGCATTTGATTCTTAATGCCGCTTTCAATCCAACCTAACTTTCCCACCTGGGGCGGTGTGCAATGCTGTTGACGTTAACGCGTAGCTAGTTTTTTGTGTGGTAGGTAGTTTGGTTCAAAGTTCAGTTGACGTGGGTGTGGGGTGTGTGTGTGTGCATATATCTCTAGCAAACGACAGTTCGACCGTCGATTTCGACAATGTCCACCGCGAACTTTAGGTAGTTGAAACAAGGTGGTGACTCCCGCGAGATTTTTCAGCAAAAGTAGACTCGCAGAGAATCTACCTCACTCTCTCTCTCCCACACCGGGACTCGGTTGTCAAGGTAGTAGTCAAGAAGACCAAAGATTTGGGGTGGAGGAAGTGGCGCAGGCGGCTGGCGCGGTCTACACTCAGCACGCGTACCAACAACTCTTCTCGCCGGGTAGGTTCTCAACTGGCAGCGCCATCTCCAGCAACCGGAAACTGCTTTCTGCCTCGGCCACTGGCTGTATAGCATTCTTGCTCCTGCTGTTGGTGGTCAGAAATAGAACAATGTCCCTAGTGATGTGAGGTTGGCAAGGGCTAGTCAAGAACGTGACACTCACTTATCCCTACAAGCGGGAAGGGAATCGGTGACTGTGATAATCACAAAGAAACCCCGCTCCTCAAAATTACGGAAAGATATTTGTTCGCATACCTCTCAATAATTTCAACGACCACCTAGAAGCTGGTGTGGGGATTTCCACCACAGTGCGAAACCACCGACATGAGTGGCTATCCACCTCCGATTGCGGAAACTTCCGAAGGTCACTCGCCGTAACCTGGCTCAACTAGGCAGTGGCTATTCAATGGTCCTTGGCCAGGACCAACAGCGGCTCAACCCATCCACACCCGACTGCGGCGTTTTTCCGCATGACTGCCTGCATCTGTTCGCCTGCAGTTCCCGGCCAGGCACGCAACTCACCCCCGCGGACCTTTGACTCAAGCCGGTCCAGATCTCGGCTTTTGCTCTTCTTTTAACTACTTCCAGTTGGGATTCGGGTGGAGACTCCTGATCCAATAATGGGCTACGGCACACACCTCATCGACATGATCTTTTCCGCCGTCCAGCAAGAGGTGAGGACCCAAGTCAGGCATTAACCACTTTTAATCGGATTAGGGGTACTTCGTCGCATCTGACTGCATTTCTATTGTACAAGGGAACCACTGTGCATGTCTGTCACGTGTAATTTTATTGAAGTGGCCTTTAACAGCACTCCTCTGTGTTAAAATATATAGAGTGCCAGTATAAGGCCTAAACCACTGTACAGCGCAGCCTAACAAAAGGCACTGTCTTCTGTGTATTTGCCCTGCCGGCAACAGTGACAACCTACGCTACTAAAATTACTGTGCATTTCGTCCGCTGCCATTAAAAGTGCATTTTCAGGACAAAGTCCAATGTGATTTAAACATGACTATGCGCATGGCAATAAGACTTGTGAATGCGTCCACCTTTTGCCAGCGCCGTAACCTAAATGCCAACGTGGCTTCTTAAATGTCGCTCTTGTTCTGCAGAATTTGATCGCACTTTTCCTGGTAGGTCTTTTCCGGCATTTGTCTTGGGTACAACAGTTAGTAAAGTGTTCATCAAACCCTCTTTCTGCACACCACTTAAACCTCTGTTTTATCCCCTCTTCTGGGTATCCGAATATCAGCCATATTTTAACGCGTTAAATCAGTGGGTCTGTGACAACGGATTAAAAATCGTTGATGAACGTTTACTGACCGCTAACGAAACTCATCTGTCCTACTCTGCCTTGGGCCTTGACAGAAGCCCTGACATCCGTAGCAGATATTATTGCCGTCAACGGCACGGGAGACCGGAATGGCCGTTTCTGGTTTATAAACCATCGTCAGCCAGTCATACCCAGGCCCAAGTGGTATAAATGGCTAAAACAGCGGATTACTAGTCTTCCTCAACTTCTGTCCTAATATTGAGACACTGGGGTTTATGAATACGCGTCAAGTTTTTTTTTAAGGTAAATATAAGCAAACGCCTTTGAACGCTCTTCGTTGTGGGAACTATGAGCAAACACCTTTGAACACCTTATTGGTACGCAGTCATGGTGAAATGCATCGGTGTACAGAGGAACATTTCAATAGAGGTCGTTTGCACAATTGTAGGCGACTGCTTACTTGTGCCAAGTAGTACGGTGGAAGAGAGGAAGATGGCACGACACCGACTGATTGAGGCTACATTCACCAATCAGGTCTCACCCCATTCTCCGCGCGTTTTAAATGTTTGGGGATCATTGCACTTTGAGTTAGAAAACGGGCTGGGGCACTAGACTCGAAAATTCACCAATTGAAGTTACGTTTTGTCCAAAGGAACAACTTCTTCTTCAATTTTCTTGGGATGCTTGTTTTTCAATTTATACAACTGCGTTTATTGTGATCTGAGTTAACACGAGCCAGCAGGTGCAACTGAGCAAAAAAAGAGCCGACAGTGAAACAGTAAACTCCTAAGGCATGGCTCAGAATTCAAGGAAATTGAATACCACTTGTGGGATTTTTGGGAGAAAAGCAGTCGCTTCTGGGAGGAAAGTATGTGCAGTATAGGATCAGCGTTCTGCTGTGATTGTTTGCGACAAGCCAGGGGGAGCCCATCGCGTTTGACGTCTTTATCCCTCCATTGGAAAGGGATTTTACTTCGTCTTTGTTTATTTTACCTAAAACCACAAGGTCATCAGTGCACAACGCTGACAGTTCTCCACGATGTCGACAAGTGCCGTTTGTTGGTCTTATTTTACTCCTGATAAATGGAGGACGTTTTTGCTGAAAATGATATTGAATGATATTTTCGAAATAAAGTGTTTCTCTCACTCTCTCCGCCCGGTAGCTGGCATTCCTGATTTCACGGGCGGAAGTTCGCCTACTTCTCATCGAAAAAAATATCTCGCTACTGCTTTCTCTCGTATGGTGCACAATGAGTCCAAGCCTACAGTGCAGCTGAAGTCCCTGAAGTACTTTGATGCGGATCGCAGTTATTTGCCCCCGATGAATCCTAGCAAGTTTGCGGTTCCAGCAACACCTTCCAAGCCTGTTGTTATTTTGGAGACAACATCTTTTGGAGGATTGAACATCCCTAGCGATGCACGGTCGAAACCTAGGTAATGCTATTGTTTGTCTTTAAAGTTTAGTTTTTTTGGGGGGGGAGTTTCTCCGTTCTACTAAGCCATCTAACTGCTTGATTTTAGGGAGGAAACGATGACCAGTCATGACGCTCCCCGGTTACCTGATATCGAGGAGGTCAAGTCGGATACACCTCCGAATGATCAAGTGAAATCCTCTGTTGCTTTTGAATTTCGCGGAACTGCCAAGCCTGAGGGGGAGTCAGCAGCACAGTCTCCAACGGCTGCCGCCTCTTCACGCAGGGAGTCCCCCAACGAGGACGACAGTACTACACCCTCGGGACCTTCTCATGACACCGTGGGCCACTTTCATATCTCCACCCTGACGACCAGTTTGAATGAAATGACGATCCGTCCTCCGTCTGCTAATTATAAATCGCGGTCTGCAGGATGTGAGCCCTCTAAACTAGGTAAGCATCCCTCTAGTGCTTCTTCATTACTGACTCAAAACAATTTCGCAGAGTATTTCCTATGATGGATTTTCTAAGGCTTCACTTTCACGCTTTGAATCCACGATGTCTGCTTAAGCAACCAGGGGTTATGCTTAACTGTTGTGTACTAGTCCTCTGTTTTTCTGTTCATTCACCAGCCCTTGTTAGCCTGTTTGAATTCATTAAAAGGTTGGTCGGTGTCGACGAAGTGGAGTAGTGGAGGTTAGCTGCGAAATAAGCAGGCTCCTGGGTCTTGAAAATAAGCACTCGCGAATACAGCAGTGACAGTGTTACCAGGGCGTGGTAGGCTGAGGTCTGGCGCACCGACTGCCTTATAAATGGCCGCAAGTCTTAATGACGGCTCTGTGACATGGCGAGCGTGAACCGCTTATTAATAGGTTTGCTTTCCACCACTGCCTTGTGGTTAGGTTATTGAGCCAAAGTGCTAGAGGAGACAACCTCGAACAAAGAATCCGAGCGGTTGTTGGGTACCCGCCTGTATTCATCATCCCCAAGCAACCTCATGAATATGCCAGCTTACGATACTACGACCCATGCTACGGCGTCCACGGGAACCGACGCGCTCCGCAACCCTTGTCCAGTGCTGCGGGCGAATAGTATGCTAGCTGGACTACTCAATCGAAATCGAACCCTTGGCATTGGATGCTGGAATTTGCGAACTTTCCTGGCCCCTGGTACACAAAGTCTGGCGGTACTTGACTCCAGGACACGACCCAAGCAAGCCGTATTCCGCACTGAGCGTGAGCGTAACGACTAGGCGTTCCCATAATGCGTTCTAAGACATTGCCTGAGCGACACAATCAGTCACATGGGAAGGGCCGTGCCCAGTAATAATTCTAACGACAGTGAGCATAATTGCCGCGCAATTATTAATCCCGCATCGCGGCCATTAATGAGACGAACGCGAAGTGCCAAACCATCGCCGCACCAATTAAGACCCGAAACGGTGACTACAGGAGCGGATCATTATAGTACGCACGCGGATGACCGCTCCGAACTATAAATACCGTGCAATCTATGCGTATTTCACCCCAATCTGCGCATGGCTCAGTCTATCCTACCATTACCCACGATCAAGGATTCTCGACAAAACCCGAAACGTCAGGAAAATAAAACTCTTCTTCCAGTGACCGTGTCTCCGGCTTCTGAACAATCTTTTCTTCTGTTTTCTATCCTCCTAACTTGAGTCACCTTAGGTGTTCCATGTGTCCCTAAGCATCCATTTAAACTAAGTAGATAAGGTTCCTCCTAATTTCCCGTGCGTGATGCGAGATCGTCACCGTAAGCATGTTAAAGAAGGCAGTCAGCCGTCGCATTTACCGCAGACACTAGCAGTCCATCGTGTGTGAATTGGTTGATGCGTATCCGGTAGTACCTCTCAGTGGATGACCGAATAGTTACCCCATTCTCTGATGAGTGATGGCCTTGGCTAGGTGCAGGGCTGTTTCCTCACCCTTTTGACTTTTAAAAATTCTGTGCGTAGGCAATGCCATGCCTCCGCAAACAATAACCTCTGAGACCTGGTGTGCGTTGGCGGTTTTTGTCCGTTTGGTAGCAGCCTCGCCCCTGTCTACCTCTTCAAGTTAACGGCCATTAATCCTAGAGGATGCCTCTCCTGGTCAGGTATAGAGCTCGATAATAAATTATACCTCCCGGTATTGATGCGTAAGTCAACCGACACAGCGATCTCATTCACCCGTGTCACTACAGGCTGTAGATCGCCAAAGCTTGAAGCCAGTAAAGTGCTAACGTCGGCGTAATCAGTCAGCCGGCGTTTTGATACAAGCTCAACACCATCCTCTCCAAACAATGAAGTAGTTGATTAAAATGGGAGACAGGACACAGCTCTGTAGAACACCAGACCGGCTATCGAACGGCTAAGAGAGCCTCAATGTGCAGGTTGAGCAACCGGTATACTAACCTATGAGATTATACAATATTGCATTTATGTGAATGTGAGACCTGGATATGTGGATTGAATGCGTACGGTTACACTGGCGTTCATACTGACAAATGACACACGGGTGACGTGAACGTATATATTTTTACGATCTACAAGGAAAGGAGAGAAATACTGGTGAGTCAGAGATAGAGAAGGTTAGTTGATCAATATACTCGGCTCATTTGTGTTTGTGAGTGTTGAAAAATCTGCTGCTACGATTCCAGATAGGGTACTATGGCTGACTGGAGAGGCCTAGTTTACTTGACTTTTAAGATTCAAGGATTGCCACGCTTCAACAAACCATGGCCCCTGAGACCTGGTGTGCGCTGGCAGTTTTCCTTGAATTTAAGTCTTTGTCAGTGCATGCGCTTGCGCTTCCACTGGGTTTACAGGCCGTGTTCATGGTTGCCTGGTTAATTTTATCTTCGCTCTCTGAGCCAGAGAAGTGAATATCGGCTGGTGGCACCTTGCGAACGGCGTGGTGGTGACTATCACGCCTTTTTCTGCGTATTCACAAAGGCCGCTCGACCAGTCGTTGTGTGCCTATCTCACGAAACTGAGCGTTCTGAGCGTGGTGGTGCGCTTAGGGGTGGTATTGGCCGCACCAGCCACCTGTGCCTTCCTTTATCTCCGGTCTCCTTGACTTTGTCCTGACACCGGGTGCAGGTGCCGGGGTGGGCTAGGTCCTGCGGGAGTCTAATCTCACTTTGATCAAGCGTTAGTCACCGCGATTGCCTTCAGCCTGCTGAGGTTCGCAGTGGACATCGTCGAGAACAACGGTCGAACTGTCCTCCCCCTAGATATTTAAACAGTTTTTTCCCATTTTTGCAGACATTTCTGCTGCTCCTGAATATATGCCCCTGCATAAACGGACGGCTTCAGTACCCGATCGTGAAATTGACCTCGTGGATGCCTCCGCACCGGCGATCCCCTGGTCGTCATGCTATTCCGATCCCAACAGCTGTTCCCAGCTGCAGTTTTCTATCGGTGACTTTGATTACCCGGTTCAGGAGCTAGTACAGGCCAGCCCTGAGACGAGGCTGTCTTCCACCCTCGGTAGTGCTCATCAGCCCGATTTCCTCTCCCCTCTGGCGTATTCAGCCCTCAAACTGCTGTCTCGCCCGTCCTATCATCAGGGCATGTCTCCGAGCATCGCTGCTGAGGTACGTATACCAAAAAACGTAAACTCTTGCATGTTGTTGGTTTAATTTGTTTTAGTTGGCAGTGGGTCCCAGAAATTGTATATATAATCTAAAGCAACGTTTTCCGGGTGCAAATTTAAAGATAGCAAAAATAGCAAGATTTATTGGATCCATGACATTTTGAGAGAGCTCATCAGTTGCCGCCTCTCTAATTCATACTGAAAAATCTATACAAACACAAGGTCATAGGAAATGACCAGGGGGCTAATCAATAACGTAAGAAAATTAAAAAGGTGTGGGCAGCAAAAAATGGGGGAAAGACGTCTTACGCAAAATTGTGGGAAGGGAAATGTGTAAACAGGGAGCCGGTGTTATTACGGCAGATTAAGGTTCACCATATGTTTAAGCCGCCTTATGTTGGCTGCTTCCAGGTAGCGTAAGGTACGAGTTGTTCGTGCCCGAACAAGTACTCGAAAAGGAGTTTTGGGATCCACAGAATGGCCCGTATCTAGCAGATGTTCAGTAATCGATGAACGGGGAGTTCTGTCTTCGTTTTTCAGTAACCAGCTAGGTAAATGCTCCTTAGCTCTGGTGGCCAATTGCCGTTGCGTTCGCCCTATGTACTTGCATCAGCAAGTGCATGTAAATTCGTAAGCGCAGTTTGAAGTGGCGTGCAGCGGCAAGGCATCCTTCGCATCAGGAATTGGTAAAGACGATCTGTGTAATAGAGCCATCTTTCAATTTTAATATATTTAAGACAAAAGGCCCAAGGCCCGGAGGAGTCTTTCAAACATAGTTCAAGACAACAAATAAACTCAAACAGGACGACTATCCTCGAATGGAAGTGTGAACCGCTGACCGGTTGATTAGATGTTGTCATCCGCAGCCATAACAAAAAAGGCATCAAGTCGTCCTTCGGAACTGGGTACTGACTTTGCTTGGACAAGTTAACTTTCAGGAAGGAAAGCTGGATCCAATAATTTTTTCTGTTTTCGTCATCGTTAAATAATCTGCTGTTTTCGCGGCATAAATAAAGAAATTTACCTACATTCCTTACTTATACTTTCTACTTTATTGGGTTTCTTGATATTCCTGAAAAAAATGGTGGCTAGGAGGTCATCTACTTCAACTTACGTGAGGTTCATTTTACCGTTCTGGAGTTAGATGAGTGTAGTTCGCGCCGTGAAGCGCCGCGGTCATTTTTAATTTACATGCGCAACAACTGTACGGTAGTTTATTTTATTTGGTTTGTTATCTTATATATAAGTTCAGTTCTCCGTTTAGTTTTCAGTTCCGGCTCCTCATTATGTTCTTTATTTTAGTTTCAGTTAATTGAGTTTAGCTTACGCTAGTTTGCGTTTTTTAGTTAGTTGATTTTCGTATAATTGCACATTTTAATCATGACGCGCTTTTTGCCAGCAAACTTTAGATTATCTAAGCAATTATTCCTTTTTTTACTTCAATAAACTTTATTTTTTATTTATATTTCAATTTCATTTTATTATTCAGACTGTATGCTCTTTATTTCACCCGGCCCCTTATTACAGAAGCATGGGGACTTTGGCATGCTAATCTGGGACATCTAAGTAGGATTCTACCCAGTCTTCTAACGTCACTGAGCCAAATTGATTTGTGGGGCCCCTCAATATATCTATCCCCCCGCCCAACTGCTTAACGCATTTTGTGGTCAAATATTTAATTCTTGGCTACTTAGCGTAAATTACTATGTAATTGTGGCGGAATTCATCAAAAAATATTGAACTAAACAAGAGTAGACAGTGACAAATGGTGCCAAAACGCCGCGACCAGTTGACATGAACTAATTATGAGACACCCCCTCCCCCTGTCCCCCCTTTGATCTCTTAACAACTCCCCCTCCCCCCTCAAATACCGTTGATTGGTTGCTTTTGATGATGAATTAATCGAAAACGTTCGTTCGCCTACCTTAACTTCTTAAACATGATTGTGTTTGTTTTTATATGCTAACATAGAATGAAATTTGATCAATATAAACTTCTGTTGCGCATGATACAAATGTTAATCGAGGGAAATTCGATCTTATGTAGGCGGAAAATGGAAATTCGGCCTCCTTTGGTGGAATTTAGCAAAAAAGTGTAAAGTCAGGCTACTGAACATTTAGAATTAGTTTTTTTTTATTATAAGTAGACGGGATTTTCGGGGCCTCTAAAATCAATCTTGCCCAACCTTGTTTGCCTTCTTCTTCTCTGCCGCTAGGGTCCCGTCCTCTGCCTGGTCAACAAGGCGGAGTATGATCTGCCGCCGGCCAGACACAAACAGCAGGCGGATCCACAGGTTACCCCCCGCAGCCGAGTCACCTTTGAAATTGAGGGCGATGCCTTCACCTCCTCCCTGCCGCCCTCACCGATCTCCTCCACCCGATCCAGTTTCTCCTCCACCACCATCTCCAGCGCCCTCGAAAACCGTCTGATACCACCACCGCCCGCTGCGTTGGACGTGAAGGAGAACGGCACTGCTGGCGGCGGCGGCGGCGGCCATCGTTCGCCCGCCTTCGCTGCCACCCTCCAGCACAAATTCTCCCATGTGGCCAGTCAGGGCCATCTGGCTGCCAACCTCATTCTCGGTGCAGTCTCTGCTGTAACACGGAGACGCCCTGTCATCCTCCGTCGCAGCAGCACTGTGGACAACCCACCGACGCCTGCACGCAAGCCCCGATGGGCAGTCCTGGTGGTCTGGCAGCCATCCGGCGGCGGCAGCAGTACCAGCAAACACTGCCCCACCTCATTGGGTCATCCGCACGACGACGAGGACGCTGCGCCTGCCCTCTCCCTCGTCCTCTTCCGTCCTCGGCGTGCTGTTAAGCATCGCCTTCGGGGCCTGTCCAACGCGGTTCCCGCCGTCAGGAGCCTGCCACAAAGAACCTCCTCCTTCCTGGGTTCACGGAATTCTGTGGGTAGTGCGAAGACCTCCTCCTTGGCATTTCTCACCTCGGAGCACTTCCAAAACGCTGCAACTTTGGTGAGTCCCTTTGGTGTGGCCTCTACTTCTTCTTCGTTTACTTTCGCAACACTTCTATTGGCATCATCCTTTTGGCAGTCCCTGCATCTACACTCTGTGAAACCATTCGCTGGCAACGTTCTCATATGCTGAGGTGCCTAAGTATCGCTAATCCCATCATTGTGCCATACGGGAGCGATGCCTATAGGAGGTTTTATGATTGGGTCATATCACAGGAAAGAACACATATATTAAACAGTTTAGTGTATAAAAGGCAGAAAATAATAGGAAATAATTAATCCGATAATCAAAAAATTTTCACGCGATAATTCAACGGACAAATACAACCAATAGAAAACGATACCTGCAAATAAATAGGCTACAAAGTATTATCGACTCTATATCAAAATTTAGAGATTAAAACAAAACCACGAAAGGTAGGCTTTTCCCTCTTTTTTTAAAAACTCGCAATAGCTTCGCATGAATTTTTACAGACGTTGCAGTACAATAGGCCGACAAGCAAACTTATTTTGCTTAAGAAAACTAAATTGAATTAAAAATTAAGCTATCTAAGCCTATCACTAAAACTAAACTAAAAGTACCCACGAGAAACTAGAGATTTCCGAGTTTTTAGTGCAGTTATAAGCATAACTACACCTTCTAAATTAGATATAGTAGATAGTACATATAGTAGAGATAGTAGCTAGCAATAGATAGATAGTAGATAGAGGAGTAAGCAGGGTACTCTGACGATTGAAGCGAGTGTGCTCCTTAACAGTCAGTTCAAATATAATTTGGTCCACTAACCCGCCCCCTCTTTCGCTTCTTCGGGAGACGATGAACGCGATAACATATCTGGACCCCGAATCTTCAGGCATATATAGTATGTATATAATTATATATGTCAAAGGACATCGGCAAATGGGAATGTCGACAATTCGCCGTTATTTGGTTTAACCAGCTGTAAGCTGACAGCATTTTCTAGTAGTCCACCAAAGGCAGACCGTTAACCACAAAATCCATCGGTTTCTATCTTAACAGTCGTTGCTCATACGACTAGCTGCTATATCTGCGAGCAGAGCCTGAGAAATGAGGCCCATGGCAAAGGCCGAACGGGACAAGTGAGTTTCGGTAGCGGTCGGCGAACGGTCATCAAAGAATGTAAGTATCAGAAGAAAGAGGAGCGTTCATCTGTGAACGCTCCTCTTTCTTCTCATCTACCACCCGGGAATCGAATTTTCAGCACTATCACTGAATGTAAGTACCTTTCGACTTAAACCGGTAAGACAGCGAGCTCGTTGCTCAACGGTTAGAACGTGGCTTGGCATGACTGGCTGAGGATGTCTTATAAGCCAGAGATGGTTATTCCACCCTCCCTTGTCAATGCCAGCAACACTATCCGGTTTGTATGTTAGCCATGCGAATCAAAATGTAAATACCCAGAATTGTCCTCGCGGTCAGTTCTCCGGGCGCCTACCACGCTCTCACTCAGTTCCACAGTCCGCTAAGTCGCGCCGAGGAGTCAAGTGTCTGTGTGTGTGTGTCGGATATGTAAACAGGATTTTTGAGAAAAAAACTCGCGGTAGTAGTGCCATTTACGTTACCTTTCAAGTCTCTCATAAACAAACTTATAATTGTCTTTATTATTGAGAACGACCTGACTTCCTGTGTCCTCATGGTAATCGTACTCCAAACCTTGCCCGTAACCCTAACTCTACTTCTCGCGGAAATTTGAAATAACGCTACCTTTATTATCCGTTGTTTCTGTCACGTCGTGGTAGCCACATAAGAAACAGCCGTTATTTCTACCCAGTGTTGCGCTTACACCGAGGTCAAGGACTTTTTTTGTTAGGAATAGAAGCGAATATGCGTGCCCTGGGTTCTTGTTGTCAAGAAGACGAAGACGCCACCTCTGGAACGTTAGTTTTATTCTGAGCTTTCGGCTCCATAAGAGGAGCCATCGTCAGAGTAAATGAGAACAGCAAACGTCAGCTACGTATAAATGGGGTAGGTAGGGGAGGGGGGTGGCATTTATTGATTGGTCTTTGTCCACGCCAAGTCCATTCTCACGCTATCTTATCGTGCCTCCGACGCGCGTCGCTGGAGTAACGGCATGTGACCTTGAGGTGGTGGCCTGCATGCTTGTGAAGGAACTGGGCCCTGGTTTCTGGTCACTGGCACGGATGGCAAAATAACAGGGCGGTATATCCACATGCCTGTTTATAGAGTTAGGATCTGACACCTAGGCCTCCAGCAATTTGTTTGTTGTTTTTACTTTCCTGGCAGTTACTTCATTGCTGCCTGAATTCCCTATTGCTCATCCGTGTTCGTCCTTGAATGTGCTTCCTCAGTAAATCACAGGGGTTCTTTTGGCAACGTTATTTGCTTCGTAAACGGCACTGATATTCTGGTCGCCAAAAAACCCCATGCTGAGCCTCTTATAAATGCGTGCATTGGCACAGTAAACAGCACAGTTAATGATGATCATTATCCTGACTCGGGTCGCACATTGCCTCCTTGCCCAATTTTAAGGGCCGAAGTCAATTTCAAGTCAAGTACCTTCTTCCGGATAGTGTAAGTTTATCCGTCAGTAGCCTATCCTCTGTCTCTCATTGTCGGCTACATTTTAGAGTCAAAACAGCACCCGCACCTCCCCCCACCCCCTTTTCCCCTGTATTACTTGGATGAAATGACGAACCGAAATGATTGCATTTTTTACCTGTAACCACGTTTCCCTATAACTGTACGGGTCCGATGAGTGTTTATTGAAGCTTACGCGTGCTCGCCAAGCACCCTTCTTCTGAATTCTCTGATGGGACTTTTTGTGATTTTAAGGTAGTTTCAATGTGTAAAGACCGAAGTTTAAAAGTGCACTTTGAATGCACTGTCAGTAGTCACCTACGCATTGGTTAAACCTATGCATAAAACTTGTCCATATGTATATGTTACCCACTTTTTTATGGTAACATATTTTATGTTGGATATTTTATGCATACATTTTTCAATAGGGTCTTCAAAGGCATTGCCTACTACCCTAACTATACTGAACTATACGAATTTTAGAGATCGCAGTAAAACCATGAACGGTAGGCATTTTCCCAACTTTTTAAACTCGCAATAGCTTCTAGGCTGCGATACTTTTAAACAAGTACTAATTTCGTTGGGACGACAATAAAAAGCTGATCGCGATTGTCTGTTTTTATGCATAACTACCTGCATATTTCGATATGCATAACCCTTTTCGTATCACTAACCCTAACTGTAGGACGCAAGCCCGGAGCTAAGCATATATAGGTTACGCTTCTAATGATACCCCTGCCGACATAGCTTAATTAGATTTGTGTGAGGGTCATTCTTATGTCGGGATAGAATGTGTCGTAGTAAGCAGCCATACTTGCTGGCGGTGTGGCATACTAAGATTTCCCTATAAACAATCCTGCCTACTGTTACGCAATAAGTAGACAGGTATGTGAAAAATAATCTGTTCTGGGAGGTAAATTAAACTTCCATCAAAGTTTTTTGTATCCACAATTTTTCCTGGTTTTCTCAATTGCGATAGCCGTTCTCCTGTTTGTCCTCCGTTTTACCTTACATTCACCCTTTTTGTTCACGCTTCCGTCCAGTTTTCTACTTCTCGGCATCACCTCTACGCTTCCGTGAGTATTTGCCCCCTACCTGCCAAGGGTCATCCGCTCTCTGCTCCGGCCTCTCCTCTCCCCCTGTCCTTCTCAGGCCCACCTGCCTTGCAACTGCTGGACAATCAGAACCGCCAGACGGTGCATTTGTGCTACCTCGATCTGCAAGACCAATTGTCCTCTCTGGTGCCCTCGCCGCCCCGACCCTCTTCAGCGGCTGATCGCAGCAGCCCTCGGTTCAGTGCTCATTTCATTCCCCTGCTCCGCCGATTCTCCCTGTCTCTGCCCCTCCACAGGCGTCATCGGCGTCGAGGTGTCTGTCCTCAGGAGCCGCAGTCGCACGACGAATTAGACCACCAGTTTTCGCCAAGTTTACCTGATTTCCTGCTGACCAATCACTATGGGGCCCTGATCGCCACATTTCCCTTTACCTTTCGCAGTTGAGCAAACCCGAACTCATGCGCAAACACACACTCACCCTCCACCAGCACGCTGAGCTACTTAACAATGTCCTCTTTTTCGGATAATTCCTACTTACTGTCTGTAATTTGCCCCTTTGCAGCTATCTTCTGCGCCTCCAGCCTCCGCCCCCTGTACACAAATTTGATTCCCTTCATTCTTAGCACCCTGAAAATCAGTTTTTTGTTTAATGTCGTGCTCTGTGACTGTACAGAAAATTCGATGCTGCTGGTCTGATCCCTGCTGAATAAACAAGGCGCCTTTTAACTTGCTAGTTGTCATTACTGAAATAGGGAATAATAAATCGTGAATTTGAACTGGTTCCGGACTGCAGCTGGGGGTAGAGTAATCGATAGATGCATCAGTCGGGAGGGCCCACATTGTGTATTGTCGATTACAGGAGGTTCCCCCAAGTCAGGTAACACCAATTAGGCTGGGCAGTCTGCTGTAGGAAAGTAGTTAACAAGCGACTGCAGAAACAAGCTGCTCACGGAGATAAACGACTGGAGTCCTCAACCCTAGCTGGTGGTCGCGTGTTTGTGGATTGCGCAGCAAAGGAGGCATTGTTGCAATCTTCGGACAAAACTGAGGAGAAGCAATAGGCAGTTGAAGCTGAAATCAGACCGCATGCGGACGCCAAACTGCACGTGTGCGATGCACTCATGGCAGCGAGATCCTATGCGCCATTTCGCTTATTCTGCTGACTGTTTGAACAGAGATACTCATTGCATTCATCAGTTCTGTGGTTAAATCGTTAACAGCCTATCTGACTTCGATACGCGAAAACAAACACACAATTATAATAATGGCCGTAAACAGTAGGAGTTCGAAGGTATGTAAAACATTAATCAAATAATCAAAAATTTGAGTCCTCGTGTACCCAGCGATAAAGTTCCAGTGGGGTGGTCAATGCGTTCAAACGCAAGGATAAGCTAGGAGAAAATGCAAGCGAGAACGTTAAAGGTCTACAATTTGCTCCTTCGCAGCTAGCTTCTGTATCTCTGCTCGTTAATTTCTCCTCCGTACACGGCTTTGATTCCCTTTTTTTCTTACCACGCTTGAAATCGGTTTTCGCTAAATGTGATGCTCTGTGGCTGTACAGAAAATTCCATGCTGATGGCCTGATCTGTGGTGAAGTAAGAACGTTTGAGGTTTTCTGTCTTCCAGATGCCGAGGTCTTTCTGTTTCTTGGAGTGGGATTCCGTTCAGATGGTAGGGTCACGCATCAGGGACCAAATTTCGATTTCCCAGGCGCAGAAGAGTGCATTTTTCGAATAGAAGGAAATCGGCCTTCTATAAATAAATGAATTTATATTTTAGGCCCTCGTCATTGCAAAATTAGTACCGCGGAAAAATAATTACAATGTTGATAAATGCTGCTCTCCATGAAACAATCACATAGACAGTGGAAGCGTTTAGTAGTGTTGGTAGATTAATTCATATTCACCAAAATATCATCATTTTAAAATATTAGTCAACGCAGTGGTGAACTAAGGAGGAAGCAGTGAAAAAAAACTCCTACCATTTAAGCTGGAGCGGAGTTCAGCAAATCCCCGCTTTAAAAAACAAAACGTAGGAGAAAAATACTGCGTGAACAAAAGTAAGGGGGTTGGTTGAGAGGATTGATTGTAGTGCAAATGAGACAGGACTCTTGATGAGAATGAATGAGGGTTGGAAACGCTTCTTTTAATTGGAGGAATCATGCAACAGCACAGGCTGTCGTTCACTATTGTTACAGCGCCCGACTGGCTTCATGATCAACCATCAGGGATGTGAGACCGGAGGAGGCCATCGCGGACAACAGGGTCGACAAGAGAGTGAAAGGCAGAGGTCACCTGATCAACAAAGAAACGCCGGAGAGCGACCTTGTAGACTGCGGAGTCCAGCGACCACATGGCGAAAATAGCAGAATTGCCATGAGCATGACTAAAGACCATGAAGCCTATCGTCAGGGTTGTAAAACGGAGAATGGAGAAAACGGCAATGATGACTAGACAGAGAAGTGGACGAAACATCGTTGCAAATATCACTCAAAAGAGGAAGAAATAGACATGTATGGAAAAAAAATTGATGTAAACATAACCACCAGGTGGACCCTTTTCAAACTCCAAAAGTTGTGTGTTTGGGAAGGAGACGGATAACAAGGACTTTATATCTCTCGAAGTTAAGTGTTTACGTAATTTGACTTTAAAAACTGCAAAGTTAGACGACAGCCTAATTTCAAGGGGAATATTATTCCAGAGGAAGGCATATTTGGAGGCAAAGAAGTGAGAATAGTTCGAAGTGGAGCTAAAGGGGGTGCAATTATCCTGGAGGAATTTCGAGTGGCATAAGGTCTATCTGCGGGAATGAGAGCGTGAATTCGTGGAAGGTTAGGAGTAGAGTTAACGCGAAAGAGGTAACAGAGGCCCGCTTCGAGTCTTCTGACCCAAAGAAATGTCATGTTCACTAACTGACATCTCTCCGTATAAGAAATAGTGGATCGAGGAAGAGCAAATATTTTGCGAGTAAATACCCTCGGTACATTTTCAATCTTACTGCGGTCTGAAGCATTCATTAGACCAAAGAGAGGACAGCAGTATTCTAGGATGGGTCGACCATACATGCGATAAAGTTTTAACTTAATTTCCAGCAGGAAGTAATTGTGTGATATAAAACCACATATCTGTGCAGCCTTCGCAGATATTCGATCCGCATGAGGCGACAATGCTAGTTTATTTGTGTAGCTTAGACCTAAGTCTTTTATAGTGGATCGTTCTAAAATTGGAGTACTTTGAAAGACTAGGGGACAAGGAAGCTTGGCGGGACCGAAACATATTAAACTACACTTGGATGGAGAGAATTCCATCTGCCAGGTAGCACTCCAACGCGAGAGTGTATGTAGGTCCGCATTTATTTTATCAACGCACATACTTGCCATGTCCTTAGAAAATGAGTATATGCATTTGAGGTCTTCTGCATAAATGAGATTGTGTAAATTTTTTAGAACAGTCAAAATTTCGTTTATGTATAGAATGAAGAGTAAAGGACCCAATACAGTGCCTTGGAACACGCCACTCATGATCAGCTGAGAAGTGGAGTAATTTTTACCTACTAGGACCTTCTGGCTGCGGTTAGACAAGTAGGAACCGATAAAGTCGAGGAGAGGGGGACGGATGCCAATGGCTTTCAATTTTACCAGAAGCCGCCTATGCGGTACCTTGTCGAAGGCTTTGCTCAGGTCAAAGTAGATAACAACAGCGGATTGCCGCTCGTTACGAAGGGAAGTGACGTGAATTAGAAAAGCGAAGTGACACGTCTCACATGATCTTCCGGGTAAAAAACCATGCTGCGAGTCGCTGAAAAGATTATTTTTCAGGCAAAAATCGAAAATTTGATGAAAAATTATCTTCGCCAGAAGTTTAGCTAGGGCCGGGGTTTATGAGCACCGCCGTAGTTATTATTGGCCGAACGAGATCCTTTATTGAAGACTGGAAGAATAATGGCTGTCTTCAAAGTGTCAGGAAAGTAACCATTTAAGAGATAGACTGAAAATATATGGCTAAGTAATTTGGAAGAGGTCGATACTCTTTTGATAACTGAATTGGGGATGCCATCAGTTCCCGCAGAGTGCGAGTTTCTTATACAAATTATATGCTTACGAATTAGTTCTATGAAGAAATCAATGTTCTCGAGAGTATTGTCTGAGTATGGTTGAAACGAAGGGACCGGTTCAGATTCTGTCGTAAAATGCTTCGCAAAGAAAGCATTGGAAAATTCAGCCTTATCAGACTCATCTAGTACAAATGTTTTATTTTCATCAAGCGATGGGGGCATTTCAATTCCTCGTTTTGCGAAGGACCTACGACGAAACAGTTGTGCTACAGATTTTGCGGAGTTTGAGTCGCTCATCGCGCAAGATTCCTTGTGCTGGTCACTCGCAAGACGAATCTTTGACGTTAATTCGAAGATCTCTGCGATCCTTAGATGCACAGACAGCGAACTAGTAGATCTATATTCCAGCTGCCTCTTCAATTTCTTTACTCTGGGCAAAAGAAAATGAGGGACGGTCGATCCTGTTGTGTAAGGTTTTGCAATTTTAGTGGGCACAAATTCCAGCATTTTATTAGAAACGACCGACATGAGTTCAGAAAGATATGCAGCGTCGGTAATGGATGAGAGGCTCTGCCAATCTAATGAGTCAAGAAAATTGTTGATTGAGCTAATATCTGCGAGGTCATACGCATGATAGGTACGACTAGCACTAGCTTTTTCAGTAGAAGGAAGCGGAAGGCAACAGTGAATTAATGTGTGATCACTTTGGAAGATGTCCTGCTTAAAATCAACGAAGAGAGGGGCAATACCATTTGTGAAAATCAGATCTAGGATATAATTCTGTCTTGTTGGGGAACTAACCAGTTGAGACCAATTAGAAAAATTAATGGTATCTAGGAAAGGCTGAAATATAGGTGGACAATAGTTTGAAAGCCAGTCGATTTCAGGAAAATTAAAATCTCCAACAATAATTTTAAATGCAGAAGAGGATTCTGAAATAAACTGGAATATTTTACATAAATTTTCATCTTCTTCAGATGAAGAGTTAGGAGGATTATATACACATCCAATAATCGCCTTTTGCCGGGGTGACAGGATAATAGAAGCGAAACAGTAATTTCCAGAGAAGGACATGCTATTTAGATAAAACGGAAAGTGCCTAAATGACGTTCTAATATAGAGAAGACAACCACCACCATGCTTATTAATGCGATCGTGACGATAGAAATCATAGTCATCTATGATAAGGGAGGAGTCAGAAATGATTTGATGGGTCCAAGATTCTGTTATGCATATAACATCGGGCATCATCTCGAAAGCGATAGCTCGAAGTTGAGCCATTTTATTTATAACGGACCTGGCATTAAGCACTGTGACATCTAGTGTGTTTCGAGTGACAGGACTATGGCTATCGTTATTCATAAAAAAAGAATTTGAAGGTGGGTAGGCAAACTTTAGGCCATTATTATTTGTGCAATAAGTAATAATAATAAGGTATTGAGCTGTTAGCATACGGGGAGCCAATACTGGATGGCTGATAAGGTCTGAGATATCTAGGGACATCACTTTCTGGTAGGGGAAAATGAGGAGAGGATAAACCAAAATAAGCTTCTGGGGCATTTGGGAGGAATGGGGGGAGGTGAGAAGGCATGTAGAAGTTTGCAGGTTTGGGTGGTAGAGGATAGGTAAAGGAACTGATAGGGGTAACGTTGACATGAAATTATTGTTGGGGCCGCTCGCGTAAGGACTAGTGGTCTTAATCAGTGAATGTCCTGTACGGCAACTCCGTTTAGACTTGAAACTGTACCAGTTTGGGTTACTGCCGTGCAAATTAAATTTTTCGTGGTTCGGGCCCGGCGTGGTCAATAACACATTATACGGGGGAATAATATGACTCCCACGGTCAATGAAGGACCTAGGGTGTAGTGGGGAAGCGCTCGGCCTAAACGCTTTCGACGGTGTTGATGACATTCTTGATGAGCTTGTTGCCGAGTTAGAGGCAGCGGAATTTATCGATCTTTGGACAGGGAATGCATTTAGACTAGTTTTAATCGTAGTCGATGATGGAGTGCTGGGGTTTGAGGGTCCCGACATCATGACAGACGGGCTAACTGGTGCACTGATGTTTATGGGGCTATGACTAGACATTCGGGAGGTAAGGATAGCAGGTGTACTGACGGTTATCGGACTACGGATAGACATTTGGGAGGCAGGGAAAACGGGTGTACTGACGTTAGTGGGTGCATGACCAGATATCCGGGGTGGAGGATTAATGAGTGCAGTTACCCTATTGGGACTACGAACAGATTTAGGAATAGTAGGCGGAGAAGTCATAGGTCTATTGGACTGGAGAGCCGCATTTCTTCGCTCCATTGCTGTAAGATCTCGACAGAGAAAACTTTTAGTCATTTCTAAATATCAAGAAATGCGACCCAGTTGAGCAAAGATTGAGTCCACCTCGATCGGTAAAAACAATTTAACTAGGATGGGCAGGTTTTTGCAATGCGATTGGAGGCGTTTGGCTTCTGCAATTTTGTAGTTGAAACCACCCGAACATAGAAAATCTTTTGCAATATCCAAAGGGTGACTTAACATGGAGGCATTTTTAGTATAAAGTTAAAGTTTCGCTTTTGTCTATCAAAAGCTTCCGTAGTTATAAGATAGACGAGGGAGTCTAACTTTTTACAAACTTGCGAGGGCGCATCTGATAACTTACCATCAAACAGATTGCCTAGTATTGAGAAAACAGAACCAAACTTCATCATGAAGTCATTAAAGTTATGTAATGCAGATAAATCAATTTGCTTAGCCTTGACAATGGGCTGCGTGTTGATATCAAGGCATTGACTAATAGGCGTGGTCAGGCACCGCTTGTGTCCGGGGGCAGATATCTTACGATGAGCTATAATTTTCGTTCTCATAATTTTGATGGAAGTCTGCTTAAAATGTGAGACGATTTAGAAAAATTAAGCCTACATGATTTTACCACAGCTGGTTGTTAAAATCCCTAAAATTAGTTTCACAAACTGTTTTAGTTATTACGTTCAGAAAAAACCAGTTGATATGATTTTCAGATTATGACTTCCGACCAATAATCAAAGTTAACTTAACCAATACTGTAGCTATTTTTTTAATCAGCACTTTAAAATTATTTGAAAAAGTGTATTCAATATTGGGAACCGACTCAGCCTTTGAAGGTCTCGAGAATATTTTGATCTTGACGATTTTTTTACTAGGCCACGAATTTGTTGGTTTTAAGAGGTTGCGTCTCAGTAGAATTGGTTGGAAAACAAAATCTTCTTCAATTCCAACTTCAAAAGATCGTCCACGCAGAAAAATAATTCCAGATATTGAAGAAATAATTCTATACGTAAGGTTGCAGCCACAATATCCTAGATCGTAATTGATGGGGCATATCGATGTTGAAATGTCGTAGGAGGAGTGGGGTAAATATCGACTGTGATCTTGTAGGGTGTATTTAAAGGTTCCGACTGCTGCTTTTGCGAAAACTCAGCCAGTGACTGGAACTGTTTCTTTGGAGGTTTATGCTAGACAGAGTCGACAGCACTGCCGCAGGGGTTAAGTGAGTTAAACCCAACAACTGCGATCTTCAGACCATGGGTTACTTAGTAGAAGAGAAGTTGGAAGTGTGTATTGCGTACACATAGGAAAGGAGAAAAGATGTAAGAAGCGTGACATGGAAGAACACGACCTATTAAGAAATTGACCGGGTCCAAATGCCAAGTTCACAGCAGTCAGGCCAGTAGACAGAGAGAGCGTTCATTGGTTAGGTTGGCCTGTGATTGGTTGGAAAGGGTGTGGGTGGACATTGAAGTGGGGGTCCATGTCTCGCGCGCCAGTAAGTCTGGCGGCCGCCACGACCTTGAGGTCTAGACGGAATGAGGTCACGACAAGAAAGCCAGGCATCGGACAGGCAACGAACACTACAGCACTGTTGGAATTATCCGTGGTCAAAATAAACTGTCAGTGTGCCTGCAAAATTTAAAAATTCCCATGTTGCCCGAAGGAAGACTTAACGCCGATTTCCTCAGAAGCAACAAGGCATTTTGCACTGCGGATGGTTCAAATACGGACTAGACCTCAATGGACACCACCAAGAAATAGCTTCTGAAGTGATGAGGTTGAGGTTGATATTCTTGCATTGCATCGTTCGCCGTCACTAAATCAATGTGTGTGGTATTCGAGAGAATCTCTATTCCCTGTTAAGGGGAAGGCAGGTCAGCAAACGATTTGCCAGCCAAAAAATAATATGTTTTCACAGATTACAGGTTATTACTGCCTTTTATGCATGTGCAGAAGTATGCTGCAGTTAAATGCTCTGGTCTACGAAATCAGGTTTCTCTCTGAATAGTTTGCAGTATGTACTAATGTGACCAAAAACTTTATCAAGATTCTTGATATCGGCTCCGTTTTTCTCTTCTTTAATGAACAGCTACCTCTTATATCTTTTAGACAATTGTAATCCTGCAGTTTGCACAATTAAGTTAATTGTTTTAATATTTTTGTGACCGTAAGAGTAGCCACTATTTTCTGTTCATATTTGATCACTCCAGAAACTCAGCTTAACTATAGCTTATTGCTGACTGTTAAAGTTTTCCCACTAGGTGTAACACCATGATAAACGTACGATCCATTTGCTCCATGACCGCAAAAACTGCGTTTAAATGGTGAAATTGTACTTTAAAGTCCTTTGCTTGCTGCCTTCTTTGAGCAGTCAACAAATGTTTGTCTACACCATTTGGACGGGGTTTTAGAGCGGCTCATTCGGAATGCTCTCCCCTTTTATGCCCTGATTTTGGGATGATGGAGTCGCTATTTGAAGAGCATTCTTCAAAACTAGATTTTTCTGAAGGGTTTGGTGAAACTTCCTCCGACAACACACATGATGAAACTTTGGAATCGATCGAAATCTGCGCGGATATGTGTGGAAGTGACACGTTTGGGGAACTTTTTCTCATGGATTCTAACGACTTATTGGGTCTGCGCGAAGAAATTATCGGAAGCGACAGTTCTGAAGTAAGCAGTGACTCACAAAGCCTAAAAGAGGAGCAGTTTGACCTACGGACCCACGAAGATAGGGATATTTATAAGAGTTGCCAGCCCTTTCTCACTCCGAAACAATCGAATAAGAAGCGCCAATCTTTAGGTTAGTCCTGTCTGCATTTCTTTTTCAAATTTCACTGCTTTCTCTTTTATAATGCATACAAGCGTTAATTTATTTTATAAACCCCTTTATATCCGAATAGCAGTAAATCTCGACCTGTCATTTCTTTTTATTCGTATCCACACCGAAACCGCTCTTTTCCCTTACCTTTCCTCTGCATAGATGCAAAACTTGAGGTGCAAGTGCATAAACCGTTCCTAATTTCTTATTTGCTATCTGTTTTACAGAGTTCCATCATGTTTTTGTTGTATGTTTACCATTTCATGCACGATGTAAGTTCCTCATGCTTGTAGAAAATAGTCAATATCATAAAAATGTAATTGGTGTGAATGTTGAATTATCTAGAAACCACTCACAGGAATCACTGATAGATACACTAAAATAGTCTGTTATATGCAGAAATATGTACTGCTTCCAATCCTCGGGGTCTACGCTAGCCCATAACCTCGAAGTTTTACGATACTCTTCAACCAAATTTTTAGTTTGGACTGTCAAGACCACACATAAGGCTCGCGTTTTTCAGGTGTTTAATCTTCTGGGCACTTTTTTGTAAAGACTGTTCTCTAATGAAAATTGTTACAAAATTACGAGCGTTTGTATATGAGTTATCAGTCCAATAAACTGAGAGATGCCATCAGTCCAAGACAACTTCTGGGAGTCCTCACTTTACAAAACATTCTTTACTTCTAGATAAAACGCATTTTGCCCGTTCTTTTAAGTAATGCTTGCCTCTCACATTTTCGGTACTTCGAACTGTCCTGTAGATACATATGCTAATCCCTGTTGAAAACATCTTTCATTCAACTTTGATATTCTTACATCCTAAAACTACAGAAACCGGTTTGAATTTCCTCCCCTGTAAAATTGAGTCAATCCGTTCAAGCGTGGTAGGAAAAAGCGGCGATTTGCCGAAAACATATAATCCAGATATTTTGAGGAGGGGTACGATAAGATACCTGAGCCCTAACGGTCGGTGAAAGTGATGTCCATGTTAGTTTCAAATTTAAACAGTAAACTGTTTACTGAAAGGCTTCCTTCACCAACCATTTGAATACCAATGTGTTCTTTATGCAAGGAGAATTCACCGTCAGGTTTAAGCATTGCGTTAGAAACAGAAAATCTAGTGCAATACCTTTTAAATTCTTAGTTAAGAGCTAACAGTATTATGTCTTTATATTATTTTGTCCCTCTCACGCCGTCTGCAATTATAGAACTTGCGCTTTGTGCTTTTTATGAAGCAAGTGGATGCACAGATGCCAGAAAAACCCATGGAGTACTTAGTTTGACCAGGCACGATGCGTTTTTCTGAGTGGAGCACGGGGAACTTCTGATAATTGCGTCTTATCTCCCCTAAGGCAAAAACAGAACTTTGACATTAAGGTGCATTTACGATCGCAATATTTACTTTTTCGCTGGCTTCTGCCGAAATTACTTTAATCGATTTCCCTGCTCATATCTTAGTACGCCTGCACGATCCACACTGCATCACTGTAACATGTGTTTTAACTTTTTGCAACGAATTACATATGCGAAGATAAAGTATTCATTTTGTCAAACTTTAGTAGTCGCGATAGCGTGCATCAAAGAGGAGAAAAAAGATGAAATTGAAAATCAAAATGACGAGTTCTCTCTGGTGAGCTTAAGTGCTAAAATTAACAATTTGGGAGTATAGTCAATCCGTCAACAGTCTGTCTGCATGCACTAATACCATGTCATTCGCATTGCCGACATCAACGAGTTTAGCTACGATTCAAAGTATTTTTTCAATGGAAATGCGCGACCTTTGCGTCGTAATCTAGCAGCCAAAAGCACGTTGAAGATTGGATAAAACCTCGCGATTATTCTGGCATAGAGCCCTACTGATTAAAAAATATTTGCAGTTAGGAAGATAAACTTAGCCGGAGCACTTAATTAACAAGTAGGCTGACAAATAAAGTGATTATCTTCGTACAAAGTACTAAGTTTTGGGTATCACTATTAAAAAAACAGTACGTGCGAACTTAACTTATCTGGGTAGTGGATCGTCATTCTTTTAGGTACCAACACTTTATTTAACGTTCCGTTTGTCTCCAGAACTGATTTTCCTCTTCTACCTGACATGAGACTTATTGTTACGGAAGAAACTGTGCTTGACCTTCGAGCAGAGGCGTGGGCGTTTCTTGACGGCCATCATCGACGTCTTTGTAATCTCTAAAAGTAGTCGAACGTCTACGGTATCTTCTTTGCTACTGACAATCCGTATGCAAACATTCTAGGAGTTGCGCGGAAACCTGTCTTGTTGCCGGCGTGGGCAATTATCCTCACAGCTGTAAAGTTAAAATCGTGACCCGTCTCGTTGATGTGAGCAGCCACTTGCGACAACGCGTCATCCCGTCTTTTAGTCAGCTTATGTTCGTGTATGCGCTAACTAAACATGCATCCCGTCTGTCTTGTGTAATTTTTAGGACAG
Organism: Ligula intestinalis; assembly: GCA_036362985.1. NCBI lineage: Eukaryota > Metazoa > Platyhelminthes > Cestoda > Diphyllobothriidea > Diphyllobothriidae > Ligula > Ligula intestinalis. The sequence continues at coordinate 28,324,147 of JAYGXS010000007.1, read as the reverse complement.
TTTACTCATGGTATGCGATGCACCACACCCGATTGATCACTGGGATTTAATCGGTCTTTGATTCTTATGACCCCGCTGCGGATTGTACCCTTGGGGCGTTGGGCAATTCCGACGTATAGTCCCGCAGAAATGCGCCTGGTCGTTTCCGACACATCCTTGATGTATGGCAGTGCATTCCATATCGTACGGGTTGGCTCTTTGGGTCCTCGAAGGGTGAGCACGTAGGCATAGGCTCGTGAAGGCCTTCGGATAATTACTAGTCCTCATAAACTGGTTGCGGAGATATCGGGTCTTACGTGCTTCTTCTTTCGGGTTACTGCAGTGTGTCGGCATTCTTTTGGACATTGTTCCACACAGCTTCGTTGTTGAGATACCCTGCGCAGGCATTTCCGAATGACTTCACTGGTGATTGATTGGCTCCTTCCCACTATAACAATTGCTTATTATTTTTCGTTGGTGTTTTTATCTCTGATGATGGACTCTGATAAGAGTTCGAAAGGTCAGACGAATAAAACCATGATTCCGTTGATTGACAGCATATCTTCTTCTCTTCCGGTACACACGGTTATATTCACCCCATTTCGTTGACTCCTCCGAAAGGAAAATACTTCGCAGAGTCAGATAATGTCATAACCAAGAAGCAATTGGCGCATACACTATGATCGTCTGGCTAGTGGCACCTTTATATTTGATTGGTCTAGGAGCGTGTCCTTGTGTGTCACTAGTTAGGGAAAAGGGTAAGGTGATAACCGTGGATATCTTGGTGCGTGATTTATAAACTCTCCAAATTATTTTAGAGCACTATAAAAGAGGAACTTCAATGCAGAATAAAACAGTTTTTGTAGTTGATCTGTACTTTAAAGAGTGCGTTTGAAGGGCCAGCAGGAACAACAGCCGATACGGTCGTCGAAATAAGCAGATGCGCAGAAAAAAGAGGGAAACTGGTTGTTTTGTTCGAATTACCCCCCTTCTACTTCACTATTCGAATCACGCGTCGTATGAAGGGCACCTCGTATGGGGGATGCTTGTCGTCACCACAAAATAAACAGCTGTTACTACTGCAGGAACTAGAAACCGCTGAATCAGATATTTTGCAAGACTGGATGGGCTTTCGCATATCTCAGTGACGGTAAAGATTCGGTTAAGCTGAGCTGATCAAAAGCATTTTGAAAGTTCGACATCTTCCGCCTTAGTAACCTCTGCTGTATCTCGTCTGCTTAAAGGCTACTAATAAGCAGGTGACTAGGAGCACTGTGTTCACATTTTGTTCTGCCGTCACAGCTCTCAAATCGCAGCCAGTGGCCACAATTTGTTGATCAGCCTAGCTGAAGGTAGGTTTGTCGCCTTTTCTTTATGTCGCTGGACAATGCTCAGGCAAGATTTTATTCCTGGTCTTTTTGGGGTTAATTTTGTAGCATTTAAAAATTTTCATGTAGCTCTTGGTGGTCATGTCCTTGACACATTTTCTTTCTCATCGTTAGCCTTTTGCTGTCGCACTACATATCGCTCCCATCGGCATCTGAACTTCGTCAGAAATGTCTTTCCTAACTGCAGCCTGTAGTACTGAAGTATTATGTCCTCACATTCTATCGAAATTTGCAGTTTGTGCTCAAGCTCTAATCACTGTAACCTCTTGTTTCGACGAAGCATGCACCTTCTTTTCTTTGCGTTCTCGCCGACCTCTGCGTATGGCTTATGCCTGTTTGAGCTAAGTCTACCTTCCTGGTGGAAAGGGCAATAACAGTGGTGGTCGGTATATAGCACGAGTCCTCGTTGGTGATGCTAGTGGTGTCCGTAGTGGTCTTGCGTTGTGAGAAAAAAGTCGGCTTTGTCGTGCTACCACTACGCTGGGTCCACAGATGTCAAGCGACGCAGCCTCCCGTTCGGGTGTTTTCCTTCTGATCCATAGCACCTGAGTCTTGTAAGCCTTTTTTTGCTTTAACAGCGACCATTCGGTTGACTTCCAAGAAGATTGCTCTCGTCTTCACGTCAGTGTGCCGATCCCGTTTATCTTGATCACTTGGTCCACTACGTCTCAGGATTTACAGATACTTGAGGGAGATCCTCAAGGTGTCTATTAGCCACAGCTTTGTCTTCCCTGTCCGCGAGCACCCACAACCACACCGTCGTCGTAGAATAGCCGTTTGAGCAGGCGCGCGCGTCATCCACCATAGTTCTGTCCGCACCAGCATAGCATGAATACTGAGGTTCTTCCTCGGGATCTAACATTCAGTCTTTTGCTGTCACTTCATTTTCAGTATTCTTCTGAAGTAGCTGTTGTGCAAATATTTGTGCTCTCGCCTAACATTCACAGACATTCCTCACGTCTCCATGCTGTTTAGGAGCATTGTCAGTATAGCCGTTCGAGACATCAACGTACTTTTTCCTCTACTGGCTATGGCTGTGATCATGCCTGATCTATCACGGATTGTACGTCTACACTCGTGACGACTTGCTGTAGTGGATCTGGGAAGTTCAACCGATTCCCTTCTCCAGTAACGACGGAAACCGAATACCTAGGATCTAGGAACCGCTTCCACGTCTTCAGGAACTGTGTCGAACCAGATCTTGAGTTGCCCTCCTTTTCGACCCCTCCAGGTGGGCTATAGCGCCGGATCGAGAGCATTATAACAGAGCTCGTGAGGCCGGCGACGGGAAACGTGCCCAAACCACCCTAATCGTCTTTCTCGAATGACCTGAGATATCCTCGCAATACTGCTGCAGCGAGTGCAGACTGTCTAATTTGAGATGAAGTCGATGCAGTTCACTCGAGGGATGGTCCTCAGGCAACAATGACCTAATATTCCCAGTCTTCGCTCATCGTCCACGCGCAAAGCCTAGTCTTCAAAACCCTAGAGGAGGACTTACCGGACGAATAAACGGTACACACGCGATGAAGATGTCGCATCGGATCCGTAGACGCTTTCGAAGGGTTGAGAAAACCCCGCGAACAGCATTTTTTAATTCGGGAGACAAGATCGTCGTTACCCTGTCCATTCGGCAGCATCCTTGCCGCGTGGTTTTTGAAGCGGTCTACTTCTTCCACTTAACGACCATTTATCTGTGGCGTACTGCCATAATTCTCCCCTTCGTTCGTCAAGGTGCGCTGCTCCATCGTCGTGTCGAGGCTTGACCTTGCGGCAGTGAAGTAAAGCATTAGAGCAGTTGTTTGTGACGACATGACTATGGGGCGGCGCGCCTTGAAAAACGAAAAGGGGGGGGGGAGAATTGTGGCACTCCGCCACAAATCCCCAGAAATGCCCTCCTGATCAGGGATGCAGCTGGAGAACAAATCGGTCTTCCCAGCGTTTGTGGATAACCCGAACAAGATAGCGATCTAACTCACCCGTGACACTACAGACTGTAGATCACCAAAGCTTGGACCTAGTAAAGCGATATCATCGGCGTAATCGAAATCAGTTAGCCAGCGTTCGGATATAAGCTCAACACCGTCATCTTCACGTAGAGCCTTCCCAAGAATCTAAACAATGACGTAACTGAGTGGAATGGGTGACAGGACGCAGCCCTGTCAAACATCAGACCGGATATCGGACGGTTAGGCGAGATAGTTTTGTACCAGAAGTCGTGCGGTAGTGGAGCGATAGTAGGCCTTTATCATAACAGTGATTTTGGTTGGTACTCCATTTAGTTCTATTATTCGCCATAGGGCTTCAAAATGGCCATAGTCGAACGCAGCGGTGAAGTCAGCAAAGCAGACGGCCGTCGGTCGCTGATACCCATGACTGAATTCCAGAATGCATCTCAGCGTGTGAATATCTGGTCCACACGCAGCTCAGAGTCTGGCCTTGTTGGGTCTTGAGTCTTGTACAAACTGTACTAGTCTGAGAATGACGGTATAGAAGACCTTCGCAGTATTATCTATGAAGTTTGCGCCGCGGCAGTTCTCCCAGCTTAATAGATAAAACTCCGTTCCACTACGATCTTCAGGCCCCGTTCCTTAGGAAAAAGGAAGACGATGGAAGGCCAGAGTGGTAGGAAGAGTTTATTCTGTACAGAAGGAAAGGGAGACTAGTTAGGCGGAGGTTGACGTTCAGGCAAGTGCCTTCCGGCTGCTAGGGCGCTGGGTACGGAGTGTAGGCCTGGCAGCGGGTGAACACGGAGAGTGGTCTCTGTGTTGGTCGGCCTTGAAGATGATTGGCCAGATCAGATCAGACTGGGGTAGGCTGACATCTGGGCGCACTGATGTGCGAGATCAAAAGTTGAGCGTTGGCGTGTGCGCGCGGTGGCCGCCGTGGGAATCGAGCGTTTATGGAGGCTGCGGTCACCGAGGCCGGGCGACCGACTGTCATCACGTGACCTCGTGTGTGGCGTGACACGTTAGAAGGAAGTAGGGGTACAGCCACTGCATACCTCCGCAAGTTAATTTATTAGCCTGCTTAGGGCATATGAGAAAACGCAGTTTAGACCCTTAATATCCCTTATAAATACAATCCCCCATCAAACACTTTCACCAGTAGGCCATCTGATTTACATGTACCCTTCGCCCCACCCACAGGCGACGGTTTTTCTCCTTAAAATCCCACAAATGGCATTCAAAACTAAACTTATGAATGGTGCCTAAGGAGTTTTTTTACCGTCTGCACCCCTACCGCAGTTCCATTACTGGCAACGCCACATGTTTTTCGTGAATTATATGCACAAAGAGGGAGTTCAAAGGTATTTACCTATATTTCCCTAATAAAACTGAACCGAACTGAACTGATGAAAATGCATGGCTTGCGCAGACTGTATCTAGGATTCTAGCAGTAAAATTGCCTGTTTTTCCACTTATATTCCTAGGAGAAAGCATTACTGCAACGTAGTAACTTTTTTATCAGTTCTGACAAATTTTTTCCCACTTATTCGCATGGTCAACTACAAATTCAGCAAAAGCTAACGTCGTTTATTTTTCATAGCACAAAAGCGAAATTCCTTTCTTGCCTTTGCTGTTTTCTTCAGTTGAAGTATCCCCGCCCAAACATGTCCCGACTCTTTAACCTTCCATAAAACACCCCCCCCCCCCCCCCAGGGTTGTTTTCATAGAAACCATGCGATAAGTAGTAAATATGACCCCGCCGTTCATTTTGGAAACAGCGGCTGTCGAACACCCAAACATGGCATTTTACTTTTCGCTAACATCCACAACCTTTCAGCTTCTCTTACAGCATCTGTCATCGCCCTCTTCACCATAAGACTTGTAGAACAGTTGGTGTCATCACGCCACTTCCAGTGGTCTTCGTTGTGCGCGATGACGTTGGTGTAGGCAGAGGCCCCACTCGAGCCTCGAATTCGCGACCCATTTCATCAGAACCGAACGCCCTAACCATTGAGCCACACGCTCGTTGTCTAGCTGGTTTAGGTCAGGAGCTATTGACATTCATTGATGAACGTTAAGCTAACCACTCATCTATCCCGCCCTTAGCTTGATCCTTGGCTAGAAAAACACCTCGTGGCTCAATGGTTGGGGCGTTTGACTCTGATCAAAGTGGTCGCGAGTTCGAAGCTCAAGTGTTGCACCACTTGGGTCTGGGTATGACTGGCTGACGACGGCTAGTAAGCCAGAAATGGCCATTCCAGTTTCTCTTGTCTTTACCGGCCACACTATCCGCTTATACAACTAGATGTCAGGGCCTCCGGCGAGACCCAAGAC
>JAYGXS010000007.1:28268645-28302921 GCA_036362985.1 Ligula intestinalis | reverse complement strand
GATGATGATGATGATGATGATGATGATGATGATGATGATGATGATGACCGTCTTTGTTACTGTAATATCTCTTGTTGGAAGGTTACTCCAACCTCTTTGCAGACTCAAATTTAATCGACATCAACATGTTTATCTAGATAACTGTTGCATGAGCATTATTTGTTAGCAGAAATGTTTGCGATCTGAATCTGGATCTTTTCTTTTGCATAGGCCCAGCGCTTACATGCCGTTATGTAAGCTCTTCGATGATGGTGGCGATGGATTTGGCGCATTCTCCGCTCAGCGCCGATCCACCGCTTTCCAGATCTCGAGTGGCGGTGGTGGTGGTGCCGCCTTCCTCGGCACGTCTCCTCCCCTACGCGATCGCTTCTCCGGTCTGGTCACCTCGCCACAACAACAACAGCAGCAGCAACAACAACACCACCCCGCCAGTAACACCGGCCAACTCCACCTCTACCACCACCATCACCTACCGCCCAAACCCAACTCCCGTCCCCGTATCCTACTGGCCAATCGTCAGGCTTCACGAACTCCACCCTCCTACCGCCTATCGATGAAACTGTCGCAACAACACCAGGAGCAGCAGACACAGCGACGCTACTTCCTCAACACTTCCGCTGATTTCGTCGTCCCCCAGTACCTCTCTTCTGATGCTGCTGCCACCGCCGTCTCGACTGTCTGCACTCCGAGCTGCTCTGATCTTCTGCACTTCCGACTCCAGGATGACACCACCGCCGCTGGATCAAACAAGACCGCTGCACCCTCCGCCACTACCAAGGAGGAGGAGGTGATGCCGCCACCGCTGCTGCCGCCTCCACGTGACGATCCCCTCCTCTCCTTCTCCATCCTCGACAACGAAAGCACCATTGTGGAGGAGGTGACCTCCTGTTCGCCAGCCGTGGGTCTACTGCACACCAAGTCGCGCAAACAGAAGCTCAAGGCCGCCTCGACCTCCTGTTCACCCTCACCGGACAGCGACGACGTGGACAACCTGCTGAGTTGTGGTCAGTTGCTGGAGTTGGAGGTGGAGGAGGAGGAGGTTGGCGAAACGGCAGCCGTTGTTGTGGTGGTCGACGGCGAGGCCAATGCTGACCACCGGTTGGGTAAGAATTACGGGGACGAGGAGGACGACGAGCATTTGCATCTCGCGTCCGCGAAAATGATGCCCCGAGGAAGGGGAGGCGGGAGGAGAGATCCGCAGAGGAGGCGCCAACGTCGTCGCCGTCCGCGTAGGATCCTCGCGAGGTTGACGCCGCCACCGCCGCCGGCCGCGTCGTCAACCCAGCGGCGCCGAGCTGCGGCTGCTGTCGTTCAAGTCTCCTCCACTGTGATCTCGCCCTACAACACTCGGTCACGGTCACCCCGGTCTCAAAAATTTCTCCGTTCCAGATGGTTGCCGTAGTTACTGAACCCCCCTCCCCCTGCCACCCATTTTCTGGCCAAGACGCATTTATCGGTCTGTGCAATATGTGTATACATACCTTATGATAATTTAGATGATCCTAGACATTTGCATTTGGACGTAGACCGCGCGCGACTGCTTACGATAAGCGCCGTCATGCCTGCTTTTTTCCGCCACCCCCCCTCCTTTCTCTGTTGTCTATTTCTTCCTTCCTTACTTGCCACCCCCGCTCCCCCCACTTGTGGACATGCATTTTTACTCCTTGGCTGCTCTCCCTTGCATAATATGTCTATGTAGTTACACCACTCCCCGTGTACTAATAATCTTGTTCTCTTTTTTGTCTTGCAATTGATTTCTAACGTAAATAAATATCCCGATATATGCATATATAAAAAGTTGAGTTCTGTGCGCTCCGTCTTGGAGGAGTCTAAACCGTGGATATGTGCTAGAGCACTATAATTATCATGCCCGGTTAAGTATAGGAAGGGATAAGACCGGTAGGCGGTTTTTGTTGGATACAAAACCTCAGTGGCGGTGGTCTGAAGCCCCGATGCGCGGTAGGTCCTGCGCGCGCGTCTGTCTGCTAGCGTGGTGTGAGCGTGAATGTCTAATCGTCATGTGCGAGGGAGTCACCGGCCGCTCGATCAACTGCTTGGCCAATAGCAGTACATAGCAGCTGTGATTGGCTGTCTCATACGCAGGTAGAGGAGTGCAATCACGTGGTGATTTGCGGGCTTGGCGCCGGCAATACACGCTACTTTTCATGCAGATGGGATTTAAGTAGCACTGCCTAGCACATGGCTCCCGTTTTATCAGGCGATTTTTTGCAGAACCGACAACACAGACTCAGGGGCACCGTGGAGATGAATTTAAACTCAGTGGCTCCGCACGTGTCTGTCGTTCAAATGACGGGTCTCACAGTCTGTCCGTTGGCTCTGAGTTAGACTCGCAATTCACCCCTGTCCTAATCACGAATGTTAAGATGCGTCAGACATGCCGCAAGTTGTTGTCTGGACAAGCAGAAGGTTCCCGCAAATCACAAGTCTGGGAAGACGGAATGGATTCGAGCGGATTTACTGAACTCAAGTAGCTTTACTGTAGCCGCTGCAAGCGCCGCGTACAGTAGGCAGCCGCTTAGGTGCAAAAGTAAGGATATGTCAAGTTTAGGCTGCGGAATGAGTAAGCAATCGTCTGCCGCCAATCAGACGAAGTGGAAGTATCGATTACCTCTGAGTGTATGCGCGTATGAAGCGGCGAGTGGGTCGATAACGTGGAAAAAAACCGAGAGCGCCTGGAATAGATTATTAGGCATGGGTAGAGCGAAAGCAGAATGACTCAACACAGCAGGCTGTCACAGACCTGCTATGATAAAAAAATGTCTTTGAGACTCGGCCTAACTCCCCTTTTTCCATTGCCCACGCACACAGCAAGATCCAGTCAAACGGACTCGATCAGTGGCACAGTACACCACCTTGCTCCACACATGTATGAAAATATTCCTCGCTTAGCCACATACGGTTCCTCCCACAAAGTTATGACTTCAAGGACATACAACTTTAACAAGGCCTCTTCTCAGGCGTTGACACTGCGGTTAACATCATGCTGCTAGGAAGTTCAGTCAGTATGCTTACTTGTTGCGACTGATATAGCCGGGTTCAATGATGTCACGGACGGTACCTTGTCACTTGGGAACCTGTGATCAGTGGCATTACACTGACTTGCCTTACAGTCGTGCGTGCTCGCAATCTACCCCCGACTCGCTTCTGTTCGATCCGCCGTGAATGCCACCCAGGTTGTCCACTAACCGACATGCACCATTTCCTGATTGGCTGCAAAAACAAAGTATGCCCTGGAACCCCGTGCACTTACTTCACTTCCGATGCGCTCATTCGGCTTACCAATAGAAACGAAGATGCAGTTCAGAAGAAGAAGAAGAAGAAGCGATCACTGGAACGAGAGTTTTATTGTCCTGACGTTTCGGATTCCGTCGGGAATCCTTAAGAATAGGTAATCGTAGAAAAGTCTGAGACATGCGCAGATAAGGGTGATTCATGCAGAGATAACGTGGTATTTATAGTTCGTAGCGGTCCTCCGCATGCGTACTGTAATTAAAGTAACCCTGTTGTTGCTGTTCCGCGACTGCTAATTCTCCAGACTCAGGAGTCTGCTTATCTCGCAGGTAACCTTCGCTGAAGGCCGTTCCAGTATCCGTCACCTGTGGACGCAACGGGTAGCCAGTAGCTAGGGTAACGTCCCCCCGGGTAAGGGAAGACTGGAAAAAGAACCGTTATCAGGCATGTGTGCCAGACACTTTAAAAAAAGGCAACCTTTTTTTAGATCACGGTGCGGAAACACTGCGAGCCAGGTATATTTTGGCTGCTACGTATTCTGCAGTGAATGGGTGCATCAGAAGCCTTCGGCAGATAGAGAGTTTTATTCAATGCGCGTATCGGTGATTCCACTCCGGACCCAGCTGTCACCTCTTGATCCGTGAAGCTCTGCCCTGCAGCCACATCTAAGGTAGCCTGAGGGTGAAATCAGGAGAACAGCCAGCATACCCCTTCAAGGCCGGTGGATCAACAGTACAGCCGCGAAGTCGAGGGACCTGTCGACGTTTGCGAACGGTTGATAATCACTCGCAAAGCGGCACTTGGGCGCGTACGAAAAGTTGGAAATAATGATGAACACCTCTAGACAAATTTGTTACTTAAAAGAGCTATAAGAAGGACTAATTGTTTTTTTTTAAATATTTTTCAATAATTATTATATTTTGCAGACGGAAAAATTAGCGCCGAATTAAAACAATAAATTGAAGTATTTTCGTAAGCTGAAAATAACTTTTCCTTATTAAAATGTGTTGAACGTATTGCTCTTATTTGAGTTCAATTAATTTCAGATCGGCCTTTAAATGCCGATACATTTTCGAGCCTTTTCAGTGCTGTCAAGCTTCTGTCCATTGATAAAGATTACGTTTGACGCTTATATCAGTACCTTTTAAAAGCATTTACCGAACAAATGAATGTTTATATATAACTTCTTATGAAGATGGCCATATGGGCCATATTCAGAAACTCCCTCAAGCACAAAAAAGAATGTCCACAATAGGAATCTGATATTCTTATTGCTAAGAATTTTCTATAACAGGTTAACTTCTCAAAAAACGTATTTTACCTAGATATTCAGCTGCCTTATATCCGTGCCCGTTAACTTTTTCCAAGTTAATGTCAAGGTGGAATTGCCGATTTTTTAAAAGTTTTTTACTTTACCAAAAAAAAACGATACAATGCGACAAAAAATGTATATTGGAATATTTTCCGCCATAGTGGATTACTTCCAGGCTTATTCTAAGCTTGTGAATGCAAAAATGGCCGAATATATAGTAAGATTTTGAAAGAGCAATTTTTACTCTGTCTTCTCCGTTTCTAATTTAAGCACAAGCGTCTACAAGACGGTCTGTTTCTATTAGATTTAATAAGGTTTACTTTAACCTTCCTGGTGACGATAGTATATGTGCAGTTTTGGTTACTTCCTAAAGAGTTGATGAGGTAAGACAAAATGCGTTCATATTATTTTACTGCATTTTGTGGCAAAACACTTTCCAGTTTAACAAAACTATTTTTAAAACTGGAATTGTTCGAAAAGAAGACGACTCAATCGCTGGGACAATACTTTTATTCGCCTGACGTTTCGAGATCTTTCGCGGATTCATCATCAGAAACATAAGCAGAACGCATTAGCAGATACGGGAACTTTACCCTAACTGAAATTGTTCCTTGTTTCTGAGAATAAATTCGATTCCTTAAACTTGATTTCACTTGCATTTGAGCAGTTTCCGACTTAATTATCCGGTTCTGGAAGAGATCGATTTGAAATGTTCTTTGCTCATATCGGTGTTCTTCCACAGCAGCACACGGCATAAAAATAAAAGGTTTGGTTCTTGCATACTTACTAGCATAGGCACTAACTCCGATGTCGGGCTACCTATGATTTCGCCAAAATTATTGTCTACTACCGTCGATAAGCTTAACTAAAGAGGCAGTTTTACTTACTAAGAGGCTTTCACTGGCTTAAATCTCCTCATTGGATCAAAATAACTTGATCAAATATATGCTAAACGACCAAGTCAAATTCCGTCAAGACTTTTGCGCTGTGAAGGGGACCAGCCGCACCCTGCGTGTTCTTTATCAGTTTGACACACGCACCGTGGAATATCACTGGTTATCCTGTCGGGAACTATAAAAGATATGGAAAATAAGATGGGTTCCATGCCCCGCCCGATTATAATCTAGTTCATGTGTGAGTTAATGCTGTTTCTTTTCGATATCTTTCTAAAGCAAAAGTATTTAAATGTTTCCAAGGAAATGATTGCTACCCCATTGGCCCTTACAAATGGTTGGCATGAAGCTCCAAGTGTCCTTATTTGTATCCTTTTCGGGTTACACGAAAGTATTTTGATGACCTACAGGGACGTAGGCTGTACAAAAGTCAGTGCGGTATCTTAGGTCGAATGAAATGGTAATCGCATCTCTGACCTGGTTGCAGGACTTCCGGGTTTGTTAGATAGGGCCATCGAAGGCGGTAATGACAAAGAGCAATGACTAATCGATAATTTTACTACCACAGAAAAGGATGTGATCAGGTGTCAGATGACTCGGTGTTCTACTGTTTGTGATGCTAACACGATTCTTATTAAACCCGCAGCAGACTATACTAACTGAGAGCAGGCTTTTCAAATTGAACCGCAATTTTCCCCTCCTTCCATTCGCATGAACATTTTCTTGTATATACGTCGGTTGGCCTCCTTCGCCCATTTTAACTGATTTTTATCCCTCCTTGTTTATTTGAATTACAGTTAGGTCATAAGTGCACGAAGCTAGCACCGTTTTTAAAGCAGTCCAGTTTGGCCTATATTTGACGAATTTTCCATAAACATTTATCCGCTATATCGATGTTATTAGCGACTTTGGATGGCTATTGATTTCCCGGTGTTTTGAGCTCCTTGTGAATGTGGGAGATTTTTTCTGAACATTTTTGAACGATATTTTCAAAATAAAGCGTATCACCTTTCCGCTTCCTCAGGAGACACGCACAGCCAACAAGAGCCTCAGATCTGTCTGTGTGAGTATTCACACTTCCTGGTGGAAGCGGAAAAAATATTTTGGCCGTTTTACGTACTGCTGTTTAAACCAAGTTCTGACAGTAGCGAAAGGTATTGCTGCATTTCATGGATTTCCTTTCATCACATGCTTCCAGGTGATACGAGTCGCCAGCTAGCGTGCTCTTCCAGTTGTGTGTTTTATCCTCGCCCAATATTTTGCCTCAAAATATTGGTTGTAGAAAAACGGATCTTCGCTCTGAGAAACCAGAGAGCGAGTACGCACTGCCCCACGCCATACCGCCACATGAATCTGTGCTCTGTTCCATCTCCCTGTACGTCGCGCCCTGACTGGCTGCTTTCATCCGCGCTTCGGTCCGGATGCGTCGAGTTACAGGGAAAACGACCCGGCGGCCGATTCCATTTTCCCTCCTCCTCCTCCCCGCTTTCAGCGCACGCGACCGGCCTCTTTTGCTTACTCATCCCTTGCGCGCAAAGTGCGGCGCGCGCAAGGCCTGTGACCCTGGTCTAATTGCTGATTGGCTGTCCACTAGCCAATGGGAAAGCCAGGCTGGCCTATCATGTCAACCCATTCTGCTGCTGACGGTTAGCGCGTGCATTTGGCTACGGACGCGGGCGATCGCCTTTCGCTTCACGTTCTGACGTGCAACTTTTGCATACCCTCATGCCTGCATCCAGCATCCGAGTAGTTTTGTGTCTCTCAGTGAAAGGCCTGAAAGTAATATCCTTCCATAAACTCCTTCATCTTATGGAGGGTCGCGCCTAACGTGCCCTTGGATGAAACAATTGATATCATTTGTGCATATGCTTCTGAAACTCACCTACCCCTGACATCTTACGAGAGTCATTAAAATTATGTACAAAGAATGTTCAGTTCCTATTTAATGGCCAACTGTATAGACAAGTTGACGGAGTGGCAATGAGCAGTCCTCTTGGTCCTACCTTTGTAGATATATTTATGGGGTCACCTCGAAGAAAAAGTAACTTCCACATTGAAAAGTACAACACTCTATAGAAGATGTGTGGATGACATCTTTGAAATTGTTAAAAACATAAAGGAACCTAAGAAATTACTGTTACCAATGAACAATTTACATCCAAAAATAAAATTTACGATGGAAGTGGAACGTGGAAACCAGTTTTGTCTTAGACGTTCACATGACTAGGCAGAAAGATGGCTCTATAACGCCTAGAGTTTTCCATAAGAATACATGGAGGAAGCAGCATTTGCATTATCTAAGTTTTGTCCCCTTACGATGGAAACCTAACTTAGTTTGCACACTCTTCCAGAGGACAAGCAAAATCTGTTTAATGGATACACTGGATGCAGAAATTGCCAGCCTCAAGGAAACTCTTCTCAAGCGTGGTTATCCAGCTCACTTTATTGAAAAGAATAGCAAACCCTTACGGCAAAAGGTTATAGAACAATCAGCTCCGAAAAAGCCTGTTTTAATTTTCTTGCCATTTAAGGGAGTCAACACCTTAAACACCATCATGAGATGTTTACGCAATACCATTGAAAGGACCTATTTTGTAGCTGAGCTTGTATTTTGCAACTCGGTGAAGACCCTTCCGATTCCAACTGCGAAGGATGCCTTGCCGTTGTACGCCACTTCTAATGTTGTTTACCAATTTACATGCACATGCGGATGCAAGTACATAGGACGAACACATAGGCATTTGGCAGCCAGAGCAAAAGAGCACTTTCCGAGTTGGTTATTAAGACAGGAGAATAGGACTCCCCGTTCTTCTATCACTGAACACCTATTGGATACAGGTCATTCTGTTGACCCTAAGACATCCATCCGAGTACTTGTTCGGGCCCGAACAACTCGTATCTTACGCTACCTGGAGGCAGCATACATAAGGCGGTTTAAACCTGACCTATGTAAACAACTGGAGCATGTGGTGAACCTAACCCAGCCGTGGTAGCACCGGCTCCCTGTTTACCCACATCCTTCCCACCTTTTTGCCTTAGACAGTTTTTTTTGCTGCCCACAATGTTTGAATTCCTACCTTATTGATTGCCTCTTGGCTAACTCAAGTGACTTTGATGTTTTGAGCGATTTTTCTGTATGAATTCAATTCTGTAATTTATCATTCGTTATTCTGTTTATGCAGTGAGTGGAAGTGGCTGATGAGCGCTAGCGAAATTTATGGTGCCATTAAATTCTGCTACATACGCTGTCTTCAAATTTGTACCTGGGAAACGATGTTTCAAATAACTGAATAGTCTTTAAATAAGAGAAACAGAAGAGATTCTGATGTTGGAAAGGGGAGAAACGACTGAAAGGTTGTTTTTGTGTGATCATGCGTAGCTGACTGGAAATCCTCGCAGTCCTCATCTGGGAGGGACGAAATTTTTAATAAATGCCTTAATGGAACAATCCTGTTTCAATATACAGTAGATTGTATATCTTATGAAATATGAAGATAAAAATAGGAGTGAGGGATTTAACGCTTAGCTGAGGTTATTCATTTTGCTAATTGAGGTGACTTCAGGTGCAAAGTGCAGTTTATCATACAAGAGTTCAAGTCAGATCAGCATGCTGGGGGCAAATAGGGGCGGAATGAAGCTTAAACCAACGTTATTAGTACCCAATAAATTTCCAATGCCACGAAAATCTGCGGACCAAAACTTCTTGTTTTTGCGTGTTGCACTATAAAATAAAATTTATAAAGACCAGGAGCATTTTAATTATGTGTTCAGAGAACAAAAAAATGTTTTGCGTTTATGCAATTGAGGTAAGAGCACGTATGAGATAAGGCATCATTATCACAAAATAACAGCCAAGTCAAATTTAAAAATTCTGTTCTGCAAATACAGTAGTCGCCGGTTATTAAGCACACCTCGGGCCCAGACCAAATTGGGCTTAATAGGCGGCGGGTGCAATAACCGGAGAGTCCTAGTTCTAGATTAGCAAACGTAGGATTGGCACTAAACATTACACACGTACTGTATTATATGTAGAGGTAAATTATGTACAAGAAAAGACCCCTCATGTCTGCTGCTGTCCGAACAGTGTGTCGCGAAATTTAACTTGAAAAATGAAAACAAATCACATTGGGCATAATGTTTTGCGTAAGGCTGGCCAAAATTATGTAACCAGTTGCGCACGCAGAGAGAGGAGAATCTCACTCTGTGACTGGGCTTTGTAGCCGGCGGATTTTTCGATGTAAAATTCCGTCCCAAGCTGATTTGGGCTCAATACGCGGCTGCGCCTCTTAACCATGGGCTTAATAACCGGTGACTACTGTATTTACGTTTTGTGACCTAAAGATTAGTAGTAAACTTATGTGACCGCATGGGGCTAAAATCAAGCATGTATATGAAATGTCACGAAATGTCATCAGTTTTCGCTTTTACGCCGTACGTAGACGATATGCAAACATTTTCTTTCTGTAGAGCAGAATCAACGAATTGAAAAAATCTAAACGGAACGCGCAGAAGATAATTAGTTTTATCAAAATCGTCATTTATGCTCCACTTTTTTTTATCTAAAAACGGATGCTGGAAGCAAACACATATACTGAAAACTGCTCTGGTATAAATAGAAAAGTGCGTTCTTTTAATTTCAACAGGTCTATCTCTAATATTTAGAAAAGTCAAAAAAACTGGTAAGTCTCCCATTTTCATCTTGACTTTATCTTCAATCAAGGTAAAGGACACAGATATTCGATGTCAAAATGTCCAATTAAAGCGTTTATTCCAAAGCTAACTTGGTATAGAAAGCTTTTAATCAATCTTAAGCGTATTAATTTGCGAATTTTGTTGTGGACGTTCATTTCTCTCGGCAATGAGTACACATGCATGGGTGATTCTAAAACCATGACCCAAACAGACAGCTGCATCAGAAAGCATGTTTAAAACTCATTATTGAGGTAAGTGTTTTAAGAAATGTTTAATTTCGAAGCTTTTGCTAAGCACATAAAACATAATCCTTATTTATTGACCATCGAATGACACCACTGAAATTCTTAAAGTGTTAACTACCTATTCAAGAAAGACCTGAACCTCAGCATAATCGAAATACCGAAATAATTTGAAAGAAATAGGGCGGAAATTGTACGTTTACGATTTCATCTGACAATTCCATTTAGGTTTATTGCTCCCTGACCGGTAGGCCCGAACGTGAGCTCATGAAATATCATGGTCGAACTTTGGGCCATTCGGTAATTGCCGCTAGTTACGTTTCGCATGGTAGGGAAGCTTATATATCTGGAAATTTTACAAAAAGATTCTTTTTCAGTGAAATTTTTACTTATGCTGTTTTATACAAACCTTGAACAGGCCTTCTTTAAATTTAAAAATAACGTTACACCAGTAACACCGATTTTTCTCTTTTTCAGCATTTTTCGCTTTTCTAAAAAGCTGGAATTCCTAGAGAAAGTAATATTACTTGATTAAGCACAGTATTCCTTCTTTTTGAGAACCATCGTTCGTTTGCTACGGCAAGGCTTTGGGGGACGAAATGTGAGTTGGGTTTGCGTGACAGGGAGTTTCTTGCAACAATTCTTGGATTTCATGACTTAGCCCACCTACTATAGAGCTGCCAAACGAATTGACGAATGGAGGCTGCGCTAGAAATTTTTATTCAAAAGCATTTTGAAAATGTGCACGGGAGAACATTTGGATCCGCTTTGCTAGTCAGATCCCGTTTATTTAGTCGGTTTGGAGTATCTGAGTAATTTAATCTGTATCTGTTTAGCCGTATTTTATCGAGATCGAAAAAAATAGTGCTTTTGTCATGAAAGTGGACGGAGAACACAAAAACGAGGCTATTCCCCCCCCCCTTATTAAAATACGGAAACAAAACTAGTTTTGAAAACAAAGAAACTATACGGCTTGGTTGTGTCCCTTTCTTAAAAGGCCAAAGACCTTTCCGGTTCCCGAACACTGAAGGTCAGTAATTTCAAGATGAGCCGAATCTACTACCCTGGATATGACGAAATCGACTGCCCACACCGTCTAGTGAAGAACAATAGGAACAAGATGTCCAGTATTGATAACGTAATTCAAACTAGTTGCAGTGTGGTACGTAAGAATTCGCACACCAACTCAAAAGAAAATCGATAAATGCAAGTTACAGAAATGCGTAGCAAATAAACTCAGCACATAAAGTTGTGTATGAATAAAATTACGACAAAACTATGATTAAATTCAAGTAGAAACACTTCTCCGAACTGGGGATGGTTGCGGCTGACCTGTAGTTTTAATTTGCGTTAGTGACGACAAGCAGACGGATCACACTAGGGCTGACGTTTTCGTTAACCTGGCAACGTTGAAGGCATTTAAAGCTGAAACTCACTTAATGGATGCAAACGAAATCACACAGCTCTCATTTCCACATGCGGAGGTCGATACTGGAAATGTTACTGCCAACTGCGATGAAACCGCCGAACTGATGTACACAGTCCGCCATTTAGAAGGAACCAGAAGCTCTCCACCAAAGCCTTAAAGATGTTGTAGTGACGTGATCTGAAGTCAAAATTTCTGATATGGCCTGCCGTCCCTGCGATAATGGTGACCTCCCGACGTGTCCCTGCGTTAATGGTGGCTTCAGACGTGACCTGCACTCGCAACTTTTGAGGTGGTTGAGCTCATTTAGCATCAAACCTCTCTCGACTTCAACTGAAATTTTCCTGTGTCATTTTATATGACCAGGATATGTAGAATTTCGTAACTGGTATCAAGTCGTGTAGCGAGATGGGGATTATCAACCACACTCAGCCCATCGAGTCCAGGCCATGGTTCCCTCTCAATCCAACAGAAAAGCCCCACTAGGAATACTAGCACCAAGATTTATTCCCAACAACTTGTCCTTCTTCTACTGCCAACGGTTTCTCTTAAATAAATCTATACTGAAACGGCAGGCTGATTTTCCGTTGACGTTTAACTTAACAACCAGCCTTCTCCAAGCTGGCTCATTCTTGCCACCCACAGCCACCCACGCTGTTTGCAACACTACCATTGGCCACCTACGCCCGTTCGTCTAGCCAGTCCGCCTGACCAATCACCTGTCAAGGCATGGTTATAACACGAGGCTGGCGGAAGTGTAGGCACCACGCTCGGGCGATCAGAGCAAGAATTTTTTCGAAAAGTCAGCTTAAATATAACTTGGTCCTAGGAATTGCTCCTCTTTTTCTTCTTCCTCTTTCAGGGATGAGGAAGGCAATACATAAATTTACACCAAGTTCGCGCACTAATTTTCTCTAAAGTTAATCGAGGCAAAATGCTTTTTGTCTCGGGCATTTTTATCCTTTGGGTACAGACCTGAGTTACTGCCTGGCTTTACGCACATTTGCTTGGTAGCAGATTCAACCGTCACAGAGAGAACGAGGGTGGATTCAATGACCAGACAGATTGGGGCAGTGATGCAGACGCCTACACTGCACTTATATATAGGTCGAACGCCATGCGCCTTGGCTCAAAGCCCGGCTTTTATCTAAACGTCAGTTTAGAGCAAACATTTTTTCTCAGCAACTCGTTATCAGGCCAAACGTTCGCAGGGGAAATGAACAATGTACCTAACAATTAAACTTTGAATATGCAGAAAAATCAATAACTGTCTAACATGGGCGCTGATCGGCCACTGCAGACTACGTCAGTTTGCGCAAGTACACCCGATCAGCGTGTTTGTTGAGAGACTGCCGCTAGTTGGTGGGGGCGAAATGCTATCGCCCCCTGGTGTTGGTGTAGGCCATTGGAGTGTAACGATTTGTGTCAGCGTCCTCTGACAATACAGCACTGGATGTGCTAACCCTATAGCCACCGCTTCGGCTGTTGCGAGCATCCGCTGGCGTAGGCCTTTGGAAAGGTTAGCTGGTGTCCGGTAGAAAATTTGAAAGGCTTTTTTGGTAACGACTCGATTATTTGTATCGACAAGGTGTGTGAGGATAAAGTTCGAGATCGATTAAGTTTCACCTTTGCTTAACCAGGCCGTTACGTGTTCACGAACTCTTTTCCAGGCATCTGGTTGTTTGGCAAATGCATCTTGCTCCACAAAAAAAATTGAAGGAGTATGTGTACATTGATGTGACCTTCAAAAGGAGACGGTCTGAAGGGAAGCAAAACTGGGAAAGTTAGTCTATTGTCCTGTCTAGCTTTTCTTTCAGAAAACCCTGCATAGGATAGATCTATCCTCTTGCCTTCGCAGAAGGATATGGAGGAACGCACTTTCATCGTCCACTTCAGTCTCAGCAGAAAATTTGAGCGATGGGTGCGCGCTGTTAAGCTTCGCGACCAAGGCATCAATATCAGCGTTATACTCTGTCACACAGAAAATATCATCCACTTATCGACCGTAAAGTGCAAGGTCATTGATGGTGTCTCTTAGACTCGTTCTCTCGATCTTACCTGTGGAGCACGATACATTGGCCGAACAACGAGGCGCCTGGAAAAGAGAGTACGTGAACACGTACCGGCCTGGTTAATAAAGGTGAAACTTAATCGATCTCGAGCTCTATCCTCACACACATTGTCGACACAAATAATCGAGTCGATACCAATAAAGCCTTTCAAGTTTTCTACCGGACACCAGCTAACTTTTCTAAAGGCCTACGCCAGCGGATGCTCGCAACAGCCGAAGCGGTGGCTATAGGGTTAGCACATCCAGTGCTGTATTGTCAGATGACGCTGACACAATTCTTTACACTTCCGTGGCCTACAATGACACCAGGGGGCGATAGCATTTCACCCCCACCAACTAGCGGCAGTCTCTCAACCAACACACTGATCGGGCCTACTTGCACAAAAAAACATAGTCCGCAGTGGCCAATCAGCACTCATGTTCGACAGTTATTGATTTCTCTGCATATTCAAACTTTAATTATTAGGTACAGCGTTCATTTCCCCTGCAAACGTTTGGCCTGATGACGAGTTGCTGAGAACATATGCTTGCCATAAACTGACTTTTAAAATTAACCATGGGAATATTTACGGAATTGCATGTAAACATAGGACTACCCGAAGAAAACACTTCCTTTAAGAGCAAAATTGAAAGAAGGCGTAATTTCCTATCAAATAAGTTCAAGAAAGAATTTTTTCATGCATGCTTTCTATAAAATATATCTATAAATTTATAAAGGCAAGCAAAATCAATGATAAAAGTGCATACTATTTAAGTAGCCATTTTTTAACAAAAGCAACTTTTTCGCAGAGGTCAAAAAGAAGCTCATCACAGAGTCGGCATCCTAGCGTGACTGAAAATAATTGAAACTGGACTGCATGATAAACAGTATTATTCAATTTTGGCTTGCGATCGCTTACCGGTCTTTTTCAAATTGCTGAATGTTGCTTGCAGCACTCGCCATACTGTAGATGAACACGCGATATGTGCCATCACTGTTCTCTGCTAAGCCGTATGCAAAATATGTCCAAACTTTTTTTATCTATAGTTCGGTATAAACGAATAAGTAATGGGGAAAGGACAGAAGATCCCCCATTTTCCTACCCCTGCGTTGTGTTTTTGCCATCTTAGAACGTGTCATAAAATTTAAGAAGTATACTGAAAACTGCTCCAGTGTGCACAGAAACAGGATTTTTATCATTTTCAGCAGAAAATGTGTTCACAATGGAGAGAAAAGTCCTGAAACCGATGACTATGCCATTTTTTATTTAGAATTTGTTTTTGTTTTTAAATCCATCTAAGGCAAAATAATATTTGACTTTTTGACAGACGTTCATATTTGTGGACAATGAGTTGACATGCTTGGCTGATTCTAAAACCATGATCCAAACAGACAGCCGCCTAAGAAAAATACTCATCATGTAGGTAAATGATTTGAATAAAAATCTCATTTTGAAAGTTTTGGTAAGCACGAGAGAACAGAATTCTTATTTAGGGACTCTCGAATGAAACCTCTGAAGATCTTAATATTAACCACCATTTCACGAACGATCTGACCCTCGCCGTAATCGAAATCCCCCAAAATATTACAGAGAATCGTGACGGAAGGAAACTTCTCTTAGTGGGCAAAATGGTACCTTTTTGATTTCACCTGACCATTCCATTAAAATGTATTAGTCCCTGACCGACATTTGCGCACGTGAGCTCACAAAATATCTTACTCCTGTGACCTTCCAATCGGCACAATCAAGTACAAATCGGGTTGCCTTAGTGCATCGTAACCTGAGTATGCTAATAAACGCTGCTGATTAAATTTTAAAAAAATGTATATGTTGCAAATTCGCCACACCCAGTGCCATAAAAATTAAGTAGTAAACCTAAAAGGCTGTAATTTGTTTTACCGCACCGAAAAAACGACTGTAAGCAAGCATAAAGATGAACAACCAAGACATGGCATCACTTTTGTCTGGCAAGTTGCATGCAAAAGATGTCCAAATATTGTCTGTCTGAAGTTCAGTAAAAACAAAATTGAAAACTTTAAACGGCATGGGCAGAAGATTCGCAGTTTTCGCAAAATCGTAATATAAACTCTGCCACTCCGTTGCGCTTTTGCAATCGTAGAACGTACCCTTAAAGTCTGCTGACCTAAGTTAACTAAAAACTGGTTCCGTAGGCACAGAAAACCCAGTTCTTTCATTTTCAGCAGAAGACGGATCCCTTCTGTCCAGGAAAGTCAAAAAAGCTCTCACACTTTGTCATTTGTTTTGACTTAATTTTAGAGGAAAGTAAAGTACACAGATACATGACGCCGAAATATCGAACTAAAGCTCTATTTCAGGAGGGAGCTTGTTATAGAAAGCCTTTAAATTGATCTTAGCCAAATTAATATCTGACTTTTGTTGTAGACGTTCATTTCTCTCGTGAATGAGTTGGCATGTCTCAGTGATTCTAAAACCATGACCCAATCAGACAGATGAATTATAAAGAATGCCCAATGCTCACCATCTGGGTAAATGCATTTAATAAATATCTTACCATTAAGGTAAAACATAATCCTACTTTATGAACTGCTGAAAATAGTAAAGTTAACTACCACTTCAAGAACCATCTGAACCTCTTGCTAATCGAAAGGCCGAAGTGATTGCAAATAAATGTTGCGGAAGGAAATAGCTCTGTGTGCACAAAATGGTACATTTACGGTTGCACTAGTCAATTTTATTTAAATTTATTAATCACTGACCGGCATTTTCACACGTAAGCTCACGATACATCTTACTTCTGTGACCTTCGTATCTGCGTAATTAAGCAAAAATTTGATTGAATTCGTCCACCGTAGCTCCAACAATTGATAAACGGAGGAACCAAGTAGCAACTCTCGTGAAACCAATTGGGAATACGGTGAGGTTGTCTCTATCGGTCCTTTGAAGGTACTTCTGTATTATAGCTACCTACTTAAATATTTAAGTAGGGTGAATTACCTGTAAACTTCTGGTTTTCTACAAGCCATCCATCGATCTAGCAGGGATTTTCTGATGGCATTGAAATGCAGAATGCTTCTCCGGAGGCAAACACATTCCATAACTGCTAAAATCGATAAACTAAGCAAATTTGGCCCTTTGAACTACCCACGGGAATTACCGCTTACTTACAAATTTTCAGTAGGGTCATTTGCCTTATCTCCCTGCCTTTTGTACTTTGTTAAGATTTTGCCCAGCTGGTGTTAGTGATACCGTTGGAAAATGTCTCTCAGTGACCTCGCCCGAGGTTTGGGCACACCCTCCTACATGCAGGCGTTCGCCGTTGGTCGGGCCGGGGATTAGCGATGATATTAAAGCTAATTTCAGTGTCTTCTCCCAAGGTTTGAGTTCGCGGCCCAACTTGCCCTCGTAAATTTTTCCTTGGACATACATATTGGGTTCTAATTTCTTCCCTGGCATGCCCCGCCCGTCCACTCTCCGTATACCATGCATTCGTAAGCCTGCGGGGCACGCTTCACACTTTCCCCAGACGACCCCACGACACAATCCTACCCTTCCTTGATAGCAAGTCAGCCTAGTAGTCATTCTGGTGGATTCTAAATGATTGCTTAGGAAATCCTGCTTGGGCAGTCACCTTGCTGTTCCGTATTGGTGGATTCCGTACGAGCGGTAAAGTTGGGTGGATGAAATCCATCCAAGTTTGATCGAATTCACGGCGCAAGACGTGGCGTTTGTAGCTTAACTGATAGAGCATTGGCTTCACGCTTAGGCCTTCTCTACTATACGGGTTCGAATCCCGCCGAACGCCACGAGTCTTTCAACAATTGGGTTAACATAAATTTTCTAAAAAAGTTTATTTTTCTAAAAAAAGTAATACTTATCCATAAAGCGCAATTTGCCTTGCTTTGAAGAACGACTATTACTGCTGCAAGATTTCCAGCCCACCTATTGTATTTTAGATGGGCACTATTTTAGTTTCAACCAGGAGGTACTGGTCAGTCGTTATTGAGGCAGATATTCTGAAGGGTACTCGTTGACGAATGTTCACCGACCGCTAACAGAACTAATCTGTTCGGCTTTACCTTAGGCCTCAACAGAGGCCATGATAGTCGTAGCAGCTGATATAATGGACAGATAATATTGCCAACAATATCTCCCGACCTAAACTGGCAAGTGAACGAGCTCGTGACCCAATGGTTAGGACGTTTGACTCTGATCAAAATGATCGCCACTTCGGGACTCGGCTGGGACACCACTTGGGTCTGGGTATGACTGGCTGACAACGACTAATAAGCCAGAAATGGCCATTCGAGTTACGCTTGTTTTTGCGTCTTAGAACACTAAAATCAGCAGGTCCAATCTCAGATTGTAGGTAGAAGGCAGAAGGAACCAGTGCCGGGAATTTATTGTGCTCAGAACTCTGATTGGCTGCCCCAGGCAGCAGTGGCCGTAGTGCCCAGTCAGTGTCTGACTGGGTAAGTGCGTGAGACAGGTGATAGCAGCCGCCGAGATTATTAATCAGACGGCATTGCGGTCGGGTCAGTAAGTGGAGGGATGGTATCGTAATCCATGCGTCTTAGGGGCGTAATCCAGAGTCCTTTCAAGCACCCGCATGCCGACCAAGCGCATTTACTGAAAGGATTTCCTGCAAAGAAAATGGAAACTGAGATCGCCAAGTTTGCAGGACCTGAGACTCCTGCCTGCGTTCATTGAATGTAAAGAGCAGTGCTATGTCGTTGAGCCACAGGTCCGCTATCCTGTCGATTGCGACGGGGACTTATGTTGGAAGTTCGTTCATCGATTGGGTTTGTGGGGTCTGAGCAGTGCTTGTGTTTTATATCACTACAGTAATCAGATTTAATCCCGGATTGTAGAAGTCACCAGAGTCAGGGCTTTACTGTGCACAGAACCCTGCATTGCTCTCCGAGGCAGCAGTGGCCGCTGGCAAAACCAGGGTTGATGTTGACTGCGTCCAGCCGTGCTCGGGAGTGTGTGCGCGAGAGATGACAGTTGCTTTTACATTATTTTGAAGCGAGTTCGGGTGGTGTGTGATTGGTGCGTTGCATTGTCCGATGAGGGGAGGGGTAGGCGTATAGAGGTCCCTGTTGCGTTGGCCGAAGGGTGGTCCTTAGGCAGCCGCGAACGGTTCGGAAGCGTCTGTGCGCGTGCGTGTGTGTGCGGGTGGAATTCGGTCAAGAGTTTCCAGGTCAGCGAGTCGGAAAACAGCTGCCTGTGAACACGCATGACGTTCAGGGAGAGGGACAGCATTGTTAGCCGTCCCCCCCCCCTCCACAATTCCCAGATCAGTGGGGGGAGAGTAAGCGGTTCTAATTATTGTGCTTCAGAGTTCGTCGGGAAAGACTGTTTTTTCCTTTGTCCGTTGCTGCAGACGGAGCGCCAGGCTACAATCGAGATAAAATCAGAATATGTAAATACAAAAATATTTTTACAACAATATTTTAAGTAGTGCACCTCATATACCCTTAGTCACAGCATTTTGTCCTATGGAAGCGGTGGTTATAGGATTTTTATGAGTGTGGAATTGGGATAAGCAGTGGAAAATACTTTAATAACTACAATATATATTTTTATTTTATTATATTTAGACATGTTGTTCATTTTTATCTGTAGATTTTCCTTATCTGTATTATAATTTAACGTATTGCAAAAAAACCGTAATATCAAAATTCAGGATTCTCGAACGTCCTGAAAAAATATAAATCGCGGTTAGGAGGTCGTCTGCTTCAATTTACCTGAAGTCCAACTTACCGTTCTGGAGTTAGATTAGTATAGTCCGTGGCGCGAAGCGCCGCGCACATCTTCAATTTTAATCGTGCTAAGATCTCTGTGGAAATAGACAAAATAAACCGAAACAACGATTTCCTCTCTATCAATATGGAGAGGGAAGAACGCCAAGGAATCTGCGCGCTTCCTTCAAACCGCATTTTCTATGAAGTTAATTTGCCCCTCAGCCGTCGAAAACCGGTCTCCGATTTAAAAAAAAACTACGTTCGCTCCTTAGTTCCTTTAGCTGTTTTTGTAATAGCATGCAAGTATGCATTGGATGGTAGGGGGTGCTAATTAGGGGGACACCACACCAGTAGTATTCTGTCGTTTTATTGGTCTTTTGCACGCACTGAATGCTCCTGTGTCGGCCCTTAACTAGCTTGCCATTCCTGGAATCGCATTCTCACGCTGAAGCCTTTTCTTCACGCGTCAATGGCCGACTCGCTGCAGGGCCCCGCGTGATTCATCGTGCTTTCACCTGCGAAGCCTTGCGCGGCCTGTCCGTCACACGCTCTTGACGTCTCACTGCGGGAGCCCCTTGCATTTTCCTCTTGCTTGTCTCTCGGTTGGATCGAGGCAGCGCGTCTTGCGAGCTTGACACCAATCATCTTGGACTATTTCCTGATTGGCTGGCGAACGTCTCGGATCCCATAATCCTGGGCAGAGGCACAAATCACACACAAAACTGGATCTTGTGCTATGAGAAACTCCTTTCTGCAGAGCCTTTTGTAAGCATACGGTCCGACCGAATCCGTCTTACCTGACTTCTAACTTGGGGGAGCCTTCTGTAGTCAACGATCACTTCTTCGACACTGGTACCAAACTCTCACATCTGATTCCTCAGAGCCAAGCTCCACCTAGCAGTCACAGCCTGGTAACCGCCTCGACCAGCAGGTTAAACCGGGTAGGGGTCTCGGGTACTGTGTGTCATCACACGCGGTATGATGATTCCCCAGCCACATCTTTTACCCCAAAATTGAAGAGTACAACAGTGAGGACGACAAGTAGGCGGCTCAGTTCAATAGGGTTTTCGTTTTCTCACTAAATCCAGTGACCCATAGTGGAGTTCGGCAACCGAATGGGGCAACTAAGGAGCCCTATTTAAGAACAGCACTGGTCTAATTTACCTCCTAGAACAGCTTATTTTCCGTACAAGTGCCTACTTACTTCGTAACAGTAGGCAGGATTGTCTATACGAAAATCTTAGTACGCCACCCTGCCAGCAGCTAAGGCTGCTTACTACGACACATTTCATCCGGACATAACAACTGTCCGCAAATCTAATCAGGCCATTTCGGCAGAGGTATCAGTGATAGCGCACTTTATATACGCTAAGCTCCAGGCTTGTGTCTTAGGGTTACTTCTGTCCCCCAGGATGTGGTAGTCGAGACCGTTAACCTAATACTACGAGGCAAATAGGATGACACGGAGAATCGCCTCGGATACGCCGAAATACTGCAGCTCTAAAATTTCTGCACTAAGACTCAGTTCACGTTTGACGGAATAATCTGCAAGCAGGTAAAGGAAACACCAATGGGTTCGCGACTCATAGCCGAGGTGGTCCTACAGCGGGTTGATTCGTTGGTACCGATCCAGGACCTGGTGTAGTTGTAGATTTCTTTGTTTGAAGTTGTCGAACTACAAGCTAGGTGCGTTTAAAAACGTAGCGCAAATCGAATTACGGATTTCCCTATCCCAATATTTGAATAAATAGTGGCTACTTGTCAATTTTAAGTAGTGCAAGACAACGAGCCCGCGAGTCAGTGGTGCTGAGCAGTAGTCCATCGCCAGAGGTGTTAGCAGCAACAAAAAAGCGATAGTTATAAAGGATATCAGCCAATTAAAGATCAGTGAAGCAGGCTGAAATGGACCACGCAGGACTGTATGTTAGTACCAAATCGAAACATTGACTGAATGAGTCCTTATTCGTGGATCAGGCGTCAACAAATCTTGGATTTGTATTGCTTCGAGCATGGACGATTATCTTGGCGGCTGCAAAGTTGAACTCATGAAACGTGTTGGGTCCTCCGAGGCAAACCGAAACACTCTTAGAGAACATGATATGTTTTGCAATAGCGTATTGCTGAGGGACTAGGTGTGAGCACTGCATACCGGTCCGAAGCTACCGTACACAGCTATCGTTTCGTGAAAATCCAAGATCAATGAAAGCTCAAGGAGTCCGAGGGCAGTGTATTGCTTTCAATGCCTTAACTGTCCCCCTAACTATACAGGTCACCCAGAACGCATGCTCAGATCGTGCAAGCACAAGCATAAGTTGGCTGTGCGACGGGACCATGAGTTATCGAAATTGCTTACCCACAGCTTTTGAACGGATCGTGAGTTCAACTTCGCAACTGGGAGGGGGAAAAGTGTAGGAGTCTAAGCCGTGGGTGTGATCAGGGCACTACGATTATCACGCCCAGTTTCGTTTAGGAGGAGAAGGGGTAAGACCATTGGGAATTGTTTATTGTAAACAGACACGCAATAGTGGTTTGAAGACCTGTAATTGGCTGTCCCAGCGACAGGTAGAGGAGTGCGATCATGTGGCGGCATTCGGGCTCAGCGCCGGTGGTGTTGGACGACGCTACACAAGCCCCAAATTTATTGGCTTGAATGAGGACTCATCCAATGGACGTATCGATCTGGCACC
This sequence comes from Ligula intestinalis, assembly GCA_036362985.1. Classification (NCBI taxonomy): domain Eukaryota; kingdom Metazoa; phylum Platyhelminthes; class Cestoda; order Diphyllobothriidea; family Diphyllobothriidae; genus Ligula; species Ligula intestinalis. The sequence goes on along the minus strand of JAYGXS010000007.1, from coordinate 28,280,639 downwards.
GACATACAGACCCCAATGCAGTCACCTCTAGACCTAAGTGACTGATCGTTGATTGGCTAGTATTCCCTATAACTATCCCCCATTCTTCTGCTGTTACAATCTCTGACGATAGACTGCTGTAGGAGTTCGAAAGCGCAGAGAAAAAATAAACAAACTGTTCCGCGGATCTACCAGTCGTCTTTTTATCCTTTACCCATAAAATGCATTCGTTTAAAAAGCAGACTGCTAGCCATGTGCACTTTAAAAAATTTTTAGATTTAGCACACTATTATTCAAACGAATGCAGCAACCCAAGTCTTAAGATACCAGTTGAGAAGGTCTTATTGATACGCACTGCGAAAGTCTAATTAAGGCAAGGGTTTTGTATTTTGGGTAAGAACAAAGACGAGCATACTCATTAGGTGAAGCACTCACTTATTCGAAGCAGATACCTTTGTCGTGTAATTCTGTGAGGTCTTGAAAGCGAGCCCTCGGGAAAGTAGTTGCTGCTTTTGGATGGACGGAAGACACACCGTAGAGAGACAACAGAGAGCGGGAGGTATTTTGGCAATAGACAGCTTCTGGCAGTGTTCTCTGGGACAAGGAGGTTTTCTGCCCGCGGAGACTGCTCGCATCGTCGTCGTCGTCAGTTTAAAATTCTTAAAAAAACACGACAACTCTGACTTTGACAAAAGCTGTAACATTGCAATTCTTCAAACAGACAGACAGAATTTTTTCGGATTTTGGTAGCCGTCCATTCTTGAATTTAGGGTTTAAACTCATTTTCTTTTCGCCACCTAGTTCATTGCGCAGCAGTTGGCTGACTGAGGCGGTAACACCTGACTGAAGAAGAGACATGCTGGCCTTAATGTGAAGGTAAACTGACGGGGAAAAGTCCGGGTATTTTGACTTAAACTCTGACAAGAATAGACAGAGCGAAGAGAAAACATGAACTATCGGAGTGCGATACGAGGAATCCTTTCTATTCGATGCAAATTTGTAGAGTCGGATGACTATCCGACCTCTGTAGCCGACGCCCAAGGTTGCTTTGTCCGGCGTACTTGTTCAAGGTCATCCACTATCCCATTCAGAACTCTCAGACGCACTGACCTGCAGGCACTTGATCGACTTCCACACACGTGCGTCCAGGAAGTCGCAGCTGCCCAAGCGTCACTTGAACATGTCCCTTTTCTCCCACCGTCGACCGACACAGCCTACGCTACCGGACACGACTCCATTCGGATAATATCACATGTACCACTTGGAGAACACTAGAACCTGCTACACAATCCTACTTAAGCAATTTCTACCAGTCTCATGCTCTCTCAGGTCTGGCTGGACGCAGTCAACGCTAGCCCTGGCTTCGCCAGTGGCTACTGCCACCTAACGCAGCAATTGAGAGTTCTGCACACAATAAATATCGCCCGCAGGTGCATTCAGCTTTTTACCTACTACTCTGGACTTCACCTGAAGATTGAAGTGCATTAAGCACAACCACTACTTAGACGCTACAGATTGGTGACTCCGACACTGAAAGATCAATATAACAGCTTTCCCAAACTAGCCTGTGCCTTGGTGTTGAATCGAAGGGAAATCTAGGGCAAGGTAGTAACGCAAAAAGACATTGCGTATGACCTCGCTACCTCCTCATTGCTGACCACGATTTAATCCACATTCCGTTGCCTCAGTTTCACATCCGCCCTGTTCAGTATTTACAGCTGTGTGGTTTTCAGTATCCGGTATCAAACATGATCGGCGGGGTGGCATCTTCAGTAGACATAATCTCCTTAGCCGACCGGCTGGCAATCTGTCGTTTATCCACCTTAAAATTGAAGTATGAAACGGCTGTGGCTGTGATTACTTGATACGCGGCTCTAGTCATGCCTAATCTAGCCGACCAATCATTTAAAAACCCCGTTATTACAAATACTGACAGTAAGCATGAAATCGGTTTGGCAGAACCAGGATAGTAACAAACTTCAAAGAAGGCTGTCACATTGGCAATCGCAAGAGGTAACCTCTGATGACACTTACAACTGAGAGGCTAATAGATTCGGCGGTCTAAAGTCTACATAGTGTATACGGTATTCTATGGACTTAACTTACAATGATATATCCACAGTGGACGAGCATTAACATTAAAAAAATTTAACGAACAGACTGTTTTATATATTAGTCTGCAGAAGGACATTACCATCGCAAGCTAGCCATACCCAGACCAAAATGTTGCCCCAGAAATTGGGGCTACACTCGAGGTTCGAACCCGCGACCTTGTTAGTTAGGAGTCGAACGCTCCAACAACGGTCTCGTTGTCTTGTCGGTTTTCGATCGGGCATATACAGTGGGTTCTAACCTCGAGAGGATCACCAATCTTTGGGGCAATACTTGGGTTCGGTATGACAAGCTGACGAAGAGGGTTAAAAAGTAAGAAATGGCCATCCTAGTCTCCATTTTCTTCGTCGGTATTGTCCTTCTGCCTATATTATTAGCCGCCTCGTGGTGTGGTTCGAGTTTGGGCCTCAAAGGCATCAGGGCGGGACCACTGTGTCCCGTAACTGATCGGTGTACGCGTACCTGCTACTGTATATCCCCCATATAATACAGGCAAGACTGTGACCTCGTAGCTCAATTGTAAGGACGTTTTCCTCTGACCGAAGAGACGCGAGTTCGAAACTCGAGTGTGGCAGCAATTTCCGCGACAACACTGGAGTTTGATATCACTAGCTGACGACAGCTAATGAGGCAGAAGAGGCCACTCTAGTGTCCCGTGTCTTTGTCGGTAATGTCCTTTTGCCTATATCATTAGCCATCTTGTGGTGGGGGCGGCTCAAATCAGAGCTCTAATGGCAACATGGACGGACGAGTATGTCCTCTAACAGATCGGTGTACGCGTATCTGCTACTATATATCCCCAATCTAATACCGGAAAGACTGCCAGCTCGTAGCTCAATGGTCACGATGTTAGCCACTGATCGGATAGACGCGAGTTCAAAACTCGAGTGTGGCAGCACCGTAACATATAGACGCTGACTTGCTTCTTAACGGAAGATATGAGCAGGCAAATTTATGCCCCCGTGAGGATTCCTAGGAACTGCTGCTTGAAGGCTAGCTTACTTACATCCTTGAGATGTAAGGACGCAATTCGTCAAGTCAGCAGATTCTCAACATGGAGTGTGCATAAGCTGGAAACACTGTTAAGGGCATAGTTCTCAGATAATACCTTGCATAGTGCGGCCTCACCGACTGATGAGCACTGTCGTGTGTAGTCGTCTATGTAGCTGTCCACGTCTTCCATGACTTTGAACACAAAATCCTTGGCAGTGGGCCTTATATGTCTGTGATTAACGTATCTGGGACTCTTGCCGTTTCCCGAAGGTGCCGGTTTTTTGGAGAGCTGTTTTGTTGTTACCAGAACAGAAGTCTCCTTGTTCAGCTGTGGGCCGTCAGCGCGCACAGTCCAACCACAGTGGGGAGTAAACTGATTGATCTTCAAGTCACTGGTTAACTGATGGGGAGAAAGTATCAACAGTTTACGGGGTAAGTAAACGCGTACCTCACTAAAAGGTCGGAGGAGTTGACGCAGGTCATCAGTGGAGAACTGGCCGGAAACAGGTTCGGCAGGAGGTGGTTTGACGAACATTGAGATGCTGTTGCAGCCACCGCCGCCGAAGAACTGAAAGCACGCGGTCAAAAAGGAGGCGGGGTTATGGACCGGTTCCATAGGAATATTAAAGGCAGGGCCCAATTTTTTTATAAGTAGATATATACACACAGAACAATATAAATACATTCGGGTAGGTTAAAACAAAGTTTAAAATACTAAGGATTATTCTAGAAAGGCATACAAAAATGATGAATCAAATTTTCGTTCAGAGTCTTTAAATTTTATTGATGTGAACAGTCGTATCCGGGCCGAGGAATAAGGAAAGGACAAAGCGAGAGTGCAGCCATCAGGTTACCGCCTATTAGCAGCCAAAGGTTCGCACTCGTTAAGTCGATGATAATTTAATCACTGTAAAAACATCTGAAATTGAGCACCTCAAAGAACTACTGAGGTTGGTTGACCCAAATATCCGGTTCACGATGGAAGCTGAAACAAACATCCAAGTCCACTTGCTTGACATCCTCGTGCGCCAGCGTACAAATGGACAACTGCAAACTTGAGTATCCTTAAAAGCCAGTAGCACGAAACAGATTCGACACTTCAACAGAAATCACCCTTCCCCCCTCCCTTGTCTCACAAATTTAGCTGCGTCCGTACATTATTCCAAAGAGTTGAAATATACTGCAGCACGCCAGCTGACAAACGAGCAGAGCGACAATACCTTCAGGAGTTCTTCCGAGCTAATTGATAATCAAACTCTTACCAAACTAACAAGCGCCTAGTGAACAAAATATGGCCAAAAGGGTAGCAACCTTAAGCATAGAAGGCCACTCCGTACATAAAAGGAGCCTCGGAAGCAGGCTCTAGACTGTTAGAATCCACCGGAGTAGCCATACCCAAATGACCCAGACGAAAATTCACCGCCGTGTGATGCAAACTAAGGGCAGATTGCTCGTATTGAAACCTACGCAGATGCCTATCAAATATGCTGTGATTACGCAAACTGCAACTACGTTCTTCTTCCTTGAGAGATAGCAAATCTGGACACCGAGTCTTTATGTACATAAATGTAAACCTCTATTCATAGAGATCCCTGAGGACTATATTGCATATTATTTGCATTGACGGTATTTATTGTGCAAAATAACAAGAACCCTTACGTTAAATATAAGATATGTTTTAGTTGTAACTTTCGATTGTTTCTAAAGGACGATGTTTGCTAGGAACCTGCACATATAACATGTACCACAGAAACGCGCTCGCGTTTGTTGTGGACTTTTGTGACCATACAACACAGGCCCAAGAATAGGGGTCTTGTTACACTTAAGTGAGCGAATGACTTAATCTGGCATATTCTCGAAAATTGCTATCGGGTACCGGACACTTGACTATGCTAACGTTCATGTCCGTCCATTGTGAGCTCTCGGGATAGGAAAAGGCATGTCCCTATAAATTATCAACTTAAGAACCGTTATGGCAGAACATAAGTAGTGCTTACGCACAGTTTTATAACACCACATATAGTGGGTATATATAGATACCTGCTTTACTGTTTTACGCTTATTATCCTCTAATATGACTTAAGATAGTAATGTAGGTTAGTGTAAACAGTTACTAAAATTGCTCAGTCGCACAATGTGTACAGCATTATGCACATTTCAGGTCACGTTGAGCGTCAGAATTCACTCCCTGTTATCCTGTGCGAGTGTAGTTATCAACATGAGCGACCCACCCGGCAGACGCCATTCACAACGCCCACGGAATCCCACAGCCGACGAGGCCATCTATATATTCGGGGGTGAGGCCCCTGTGTCACCAGCAAGTCTTAACAAAGAACGCTGTTCTTCTTCTTAGAAGGCGCAGGAAGTCTTCGACAGGACTTATGGCACAAAACCAGTCGGCGACAAAGACAGTGCCGACGGTAATTACTAACTTTTCATACGACATAGAATCCTCGAACGAAGGTGGTTACGTCTGATATTACCTACTCGACTAAAAATCGTCAGAGGTCTTTGGAAGCTGGAATGAAGAGGGCAAGTCGGAGCTGTCAGACCTAGAGTCTGCATTCACCAGGCGGTTTAAAGTGGCCCTAGGCACGTACAGGCAGCACTTATCAAAGCAGCAACGACAACAGAGGCCGACTGCTAAGTTCATTTACAACTTATTAACGTACTGCTAGCTTGTAGAAGTCACTGTTGGATCACCTACGGATGCGCAACAAGATACAGCTTAAAAAACCGTGGCCCGAAAAAGAAGCGCCTTTGAACAAAACCATTTTTTTTCTCATTTTTAATAAAATTTCTAATAAGCAACGGCTTGGGAGTTAACCTTACTACAAGTCTACGGGGGTTAAACGTAATAAATGGGTAATTTGTTAATTAGATCCACTGCCAAGCGTAAGCCGCCAGTATCGCCAATTGCGCAGTATCTCAATAAAAAGATGGCCACTAAATATCTATTTTTCCGTTCAAAATAGATATCAGCCAGATATCGTAATCTCTACGCATAGAGATTCCTTAGATGTTACACTGGCGTATATTGCTACTAGGGATACACATAAAAACACTTTGTAAACTCTCAATCCACTATAATTTTTCGATTTATTTATGCGTAAGTATCTTAGCGAACAAAAATTTATGCTAACTTGAGTAAAATACAAAAGCAGGGAGTGTGATGAACTTTGTGTATTGTTTCACAGGTATTTTGTTGGTTTTTGTGGTTGCAGGTGCTACAATATGATTGGTCGGTAAATTCTGCAGCCATTGCTTCGTGATTGTTGGACTGGATTTGCCTCTTTGGGTTGCGCTTCATTCAAATATTTACACGTGAGCTACCATGGCGTCCACTTCTGATGTCGATAAGAAATTTCGTGAGGTTCTCTGTGGCCATCACTTCCAATCCTTTATGGAGCTTGAGGAAGCCATCAAAGAGTTTAGCACAGTAACGAACGTCAATTGAAATTACTTTTAGGCAACGGGCTATTATTTCAGGACGGGCCGCTCAAATAAATATCCTGCGGACTCGATACACGCCGAGCAGTTTGTGTATGCCCATCGCAAATATGTATGCATTGTTGCGCCGACGAAAAAGTAGGAATATTTATAATTGTTGTTGATATCTACTGCTAGCCGTGTTGGATGTGAAGCGTATTTTAATGTCAATCATAGAGTTAAAAAGGGTATCGCTGTAACGTCCTTCGATATGCAGCACAATCACGAGTCAGTGCCTCCTGAAAATGTGGATACTGAAAGCATTTTTAAGAAGAATTATTTGCAGGATTTTCGGACGTTGAGCCCGTCGTCGCCTAAAAGTGAATTTATGCACTTTTTTTATTTCCCAATGTTAGCTAGAGAACAAGCACAAGTTCTGCGTTCACAATTTAAACGGGTGATGCAAGGAGGAATTTTCAACACGTATGCAGAACTTATGACAAAAGTTCGGGATTTCGAAAAGGTAGGGCAAAGTGCCTATTTTTAACGGAGTTTTCAGGCCACAAACTGCAGTTTTATAGTAGCCCACAGCAGCCGACTGCCAGAGAACCACCATGCATATGGCACGTTAAAGTACAAATTCGTGTATTTTCGATGTGTGCACGGCGGTAATTGCAGGGCTACAAATACTAGACGACGGACAAGGTAATTGCTTGTAAATTAAAAGATGACGTTTTAGGTCGATGAGATTTGGTTGCAAGGCCAGGTTTACGGCAGTGGAGTTAGAGAGAGAGCTGCATGTTATGTCTCTCTCCATGCTTCACAACCACGCTTGCAACCAGCTTTTGGTATCAGCGTACCCTAAATTTCGTAAGCTGGAGGCCGAAGCCGATGAAAAGCTTCTCCGTATCATATACCAATTAAAGCCTTCAGCGGGTTGTCTGAAGATCTTTTTGAAAAGTGAGCATCTTGTTCTGTAACGCAAACACTGTTAGAGTCTTATGGCATAAATTATAGGATGAAGGACATTGCGAACATGAGAAGGCGAATTTTGAGGTCTGATCCGTCCGCAATAGCGATGACGACAGCCCTGCAAAATTTAGAAGGAGGCAGTTTCTACGACTATATACGGCGACGATGGGATCGAAGCCGTATGTTTTACGACACCAGCGCTGAAAAACCTGTTTGCCCAGTGTGCAAAGGTGGTGCAAATGGATGGCACCTACGGAACGAACCGTCACGGGTTTGCATTGTATCACGTAGTGATAACCGACAAGCATGGCCATGCGCGGTCCGAATACTATGCATGGTGAAGAGAAGCACGGCACGTATAAGACTAACCACGCACGGTACAAAGTCATCAACGACTGTAATGACATGTATGGTTGAGTAGACATGTTACTGGTACCAGGGTAGGGCTAGCCGTCACTACTAAGGCTCGCATCTGTGGGTCAGTCGACATGGTGAAGAGAAGCACGGCACGTATAAGAACGGTGATGGACCTTGTAAAGTGACTGATATATTGTTGAGTATGTCCTTAATTTACCTTACCTTCATGGTATTTTTTTGCCTTATATCATTTGGTGCATATTTCCGTAACTTCCAGGTTCTATTTGGACAGGTTTGTTTTTTGGCTTTTTTTTGCATAAATTGGAGTAATATCTGCTTCTTATTGATATTTACGTCTGCAATGTTTATTTTTTGCATTTCCTTTGTTTTCGCTTTTGTTTGTTTAAATATTCTCTTTCCGTTTTCATTTTCGTGCTTTTGGTTGCGTTTATTCCGCGTTGCTCTGCTTCATACCGGTGGACCTGTGCAAATAGCCCTTCTCACAGGGAGTGCAGTTTTTGAAGTAAATTACATGGGCACTGAACAATCGAACTTGCCCGCGGGACCGGCCTTATGCTTCCTATTGGCTGGCAATATATCTTTGCCGTATATTTGTTGTTTATTTGAGCAGGTTCTTAAAATATTCCTTTGAGAAGGTTAAAATATTCATAGCGATCAAAATGAAAAAAAATCTAATAGGGGAAAACTAACGGACTTTCAATTTCTTTTTATACCGTTGAATTGAATTGAACCCGCGTGGTGTGAATTTTTGAGCAAGACCAAGGCGATTATAATTCAAGTTCTATGCAGAAAGATACAGTCTTAAGACAAAAATTTAATCAAAAACCTATGATTCTTAACAATCTTCCGTCCAATTTCCTTCGATACCCCACTGCTCGATGAGGAACTCTTCTCCTAATCGGGCATCTCGCTGGAAATATTGGCTTGGCCTACATAGTCTACTTGTCCCAATCAGTCTCGTCAGGGCTCTCAGGAGTATCCACGGACAGGCTGAGTCGTTATATTTATAAACTGCTGTGTATAATTACTAAACGACTATAAGTATCTAACCTCATGCGAAGGTCTACGCGGTCTACCCTACTTGGCTATCTGCGTACCATGATTATCCCACTAGCGATCTTATCAGCCAGACATGACGGCCTAAAAATTCACCCTTGGTTCGACCCAAAGCGGACTGTTGACGAGCTGGACGGATGCCTCTGTTTTTCCAGTTCCGTAGGCGGACTCTGCAATCAGCAAGGAAGAATCAGGACGCGGCTCCCATGCAGTGATGATCCTGGGAACCTTTGCAATGCCCCCCCCCCCCCCCCCCCGTTGGAATCCCTTTTTTCTTCTAAATCCCACGCATTACCCCCACAAGAGTGACAATTTTTCGCCTAAAAATCGCTGAGGAGTTTTTTCACTGTCTGCTCCTATTTCCATCCTATGACACAGGACAACTGACCTCTCCAACAGTCTGAGAAACACATTTTCTGCTAACACTGCACATATGTACAACTATGGCACCCAAAGTAATTTTTCCTGCATATCCCGCAATATACTTATATTGATACAGAACGTGAACGGGACACAGTCCTTTTTTCGTACCGCACTCTCTCGTATAACGGGTATTCATTAAAGATTAAGCTGTAAGCAGTGTTAAGTGTTATTGCATACACACTTGTGCCACAGACATTTGCCAGACAACCTAATCCATAACCAGACCCCTCATATTCGACCATTGCGTAGAATGCAGCCAAGCTGTGAGGGCCTTTGCAAAGTGGTATACTTTCGAACCAATGATCTTACATAACTGGCCAGCCATGAATCCAAATATGATGCTTTTCATAAATTATGTTTATCATATGCAACTGGCAATTGGGGTTATCGATCGGAATATAAGTGAAGATAAATTCACGATACTACTTATAAATAGCGTTATTTTTGATGTTAGGTGTAGGATTGTGGTTAAGGGCGTAGTTTGATTAGATAAGGTCAGCATAAACCTTATCGTTGGTGTTATAGTAAGGTTTATGATAAGGGTATGAGATTAAAGATGAGGTTATCTGTAACTAGTTGGATAGCCTCTCCGTGTATGTAATGAACATTTGAAGTTCCTACAATCCACATCAAAATACCAAGAATTACAAACAATTTCAAATAAGTTATACCCAGGGAGTTTTTATCGGAATCATGCCATGCTTTAGGCCGAGCTAGTCGCATAGTCAACATGAAGCTGCAAAATATAGATAACAGGCCAATGCGTGCGCCATAGGGAATGATGTAGCGTTTGATTCAATATCTAGATGTCGAAGACACGGATATTAGCGTGGTATGCGCAAAAATTAGAAAGGATACCTTTTGTTACTGGATGCCTTTTGGCTTTTTTATTTTTTTGTTTATATATTCCCATTTAGATTGATTGATAACCATTTATGTCGTCCGTGGTCTGTTTGCTGCGTTTCCGCTAGGCTGGTTTATTGGTGACCCGCGATATGAATAGGTAGCTGATCCATTTTTAAGTGCTTGAATGAAATTTAAATTCATGCTATTTGAAGACATGACCTCGACATATTTAAAAAAATCGCTTTTAGTATTATAATATATTTGAAGTGGAGACTACGACCTGCAACTGAAAGGTTTGCTGTTTTGATTTATGAAACTGAAAACCTAACTGGGCCGTTTGGTGACTTCCAGCCCTTGCACCAGCATTATCCGCAATCGGGCCAAAAAGTAATAATTTTTGGGTTCGTTTTAGATCGCAAAATAAGCGACAGAGCAAGTGCTTTTCACTAGATGTTGGAACGTTGACAGTCCGGTATTTCTCTTATAAATAAGGGTCACACTATCAAGTGGATTTTCGCTCAATAAAGAAAGCTAATCGAATTGTGGCCTCTTCTTTGGAACACAATAATAAGAAATATATTGGGATGCCCGTCATCTCAAAATTGGACAAGCCTTATAAGTTGTATTCCAAACCTAGCTGCCGACCAATTTCAAACGCTTCGTATGTAGATTCAACCGAATCGCTTTGAACATCACTCACTATTCCGTTGCTCGATACACTGTCTGCACCATTGGTTAATCCTTTAAGTCTAATATACTAGCGTCGATGGATCTGGCATCTGTATATTTATTCCGTTATAGAGTTTTCGATGGTTGCTTTCTTTTTAGTACCAACAGTCTCTACTTAATGTTATTAAAGAGAGACACATTTCAATAGAAGTCGCTTTATATAGTGAACATAAGCAGAGCATTTGCAAACTCTTCTTCCATGCATATGCTGGCAAAACCTGTATATTTTTACAAGCAGCAGTTTTGATGATTCATTCGTCCAGAGTAACGCGTACGTCAACTCAAAATGCAATCCATACATATGTTAAGTACGGTACTATTAGATAAAAAGCAAACAAAAAATTACACACAAACATCAACGGTTAATACCTCTAGGCAGTAACATAGGAGCGGACCAAGTTTAACACGTAAATCTAGACAAAATCTAAAAGCATGTGTTCGGGAGCTTCCTTCGCGCGCATTTACAAGAAAAATTGAGCAAAACTGGTGATCCGCAGTTTAAAAGTCAACGTCGATTAACAAAGAAGTCTCGTTCAGATGAGCAATGAAAATGAGCAGGTGTAATGAACGACATGCAAGTAGGTCAGATAGAATCTCAATGCATCTATAAATGAGGACTCTTCCTGGGTTTCCACTGCACCCAAGACGTGCTGTACAAATGAACTTTATTATTATGATAAACGAACTTGTTCAACTAAACATGACTTCGCCCGCCATTTTCCACACATTAACTACGCCTGACTCTTGTATCTCACGTACGCTAAACTCTTCTAAGCCATATTACCAGTCACTTGTACAAATTTAGGAATTTAGGAATTTATATTTTTTCAGCGCCAGTACGGCACTATCTATACAAAGTTAATTTCGAAAAAAATAAAAATTCAAATATAATTTGACAATATGTGCAAGTAGACGTAGAAAGTCGTAATAATGTCAGCAGAAATTGTCCTTTTGGGGCAACATAAGCAATGTTTGCAGGTAATTTTGAACTAAAAACTAAAAATTATGGCAGTTAAAAAAAAACTCTTACAGTGAAAATGGAGACAGTGTTCAACGGGCCTCCATGTTCAAAAAGTG
>JAYGXS010000007.1:28249561-28268635 GCA_036362985.1 Ligula intestinalis | reverse complement strand
AACTGTCCACATCAGCGACAAACAGTCAGCCAAGGTTGAGGTTGGGAGTGGTGTTCCCCAAGGATCCGTTCTCGGCCCTACCTTGTTTGTTATCTACATCAACGATTTTGTCCGCGAACTCTATTGTGGTATCACCATGTTCGCCGATGATATCAAACTTTTGAGCTTAATTTGAACTGCGGCCGACGAAGAGCACTTGCAGACAGATTTAGATACACTTCAAAAATGGTCAGCGGACTGGCTCTTGCCGTTTAATGAGAGCAAGTGCACCACCATTCGAGTCGGCAAACCCGGTTCTTCAAACGACACGGTTACCGACTAAACGATATGCCATTAAAGGAAGTGAACGCCCAGAAAGACATGGGAGTTTGGATCACGCCCTCGCTTAAGCCCTCCTTGCATTGCGCAAAGGTAGCCAAGTCCGCGATGTCAGTCCTATACCTCGTCACGTGAGCTTTTTCTGCCTTCAATGAAGAGTGCTTCCTAAAAGTCTTCGGAACCTTCGTACGACCGCAACTAGAATCCGCTATCCAAGCTTGTTGGCTCTGGGCCGCAAAAGACATCACCATCCTCGAAAGGCTTCAAAGGCACGCAACCAAACATGTTATGGGGCAGGGCTCGCAGTCTTATGAAACACGGCTGTGGAATATCAACCTCTTTCAATTGCGCTACAGGCAGCTTCGGGGGGACATGATACTAGCATTCCGCGTATTACGTCTTCAAGACTGCTGTCTTATATCAGGGGATTTTTTCGAATTAGCAATAACCACAAACTTGAGGGGACATCCTCTCAAATTAAAGGTAACTGAGGCCAGACTGGACGCTCGGAAACACTTTTTCTCAAAAAGGGTAGTTGGAGCGTGGAATGCGCTTCCTCAGGACGTCGTTAGGCCGGAATCGCTAGAGGTATTTAAGCAAAAACTGGATCGATATAGCAGTGCGCGATATAGAACGAATTGACTTTGGCCGATAATTTACAAGAAGAACAACAATAATAAAACTTCTTTCAATTTTTTAGAAGTGTTAGTTTTTAAAGACATTCACGAATCATTAACTGCACTACGAGTAAATGGTTATTTCCACTACTACCACCTTCACTAATAGCAATATTCCAGGGATATATATTTATGCTATTTATAACGCTCTCCCACCAAATGTCTGCTGTGAAGGTCTCCGCGGTCTACCCTACTTGGCTGTCTGTGTACTGTGATGACCCCGCTGGTGATCTTATCAGCCAGACCTGATGGCCTAAACACTCACCCCTGGTTCGACCCGCAGCGGAATGTTGACGATCTGGACGGATGTCTCTGTTTTTGAGTCCCGGTGGCCGACCCTGCAATCAGCAAGGAAGAATCAGGTAGCTACCTCCACATGGTGATGTTCCTGGGAACCTTTATCATGCCCCCACGTTGGATTCCCCCCAAAACAAAATCGGACGTTTTTTCTCTTTTTTTCTCTACCACATGAGCAACAGTTTTTCTCCTAAAAATCTGCTGTTATGTTTTCATCCCATGACACAGGACAGCTGGCCTCGCCAACAGTCTGAGATACAATTTTTCTGCTACCACTTCACATATATACAGATAGGGAACTCAAAGGAATTTTTCCTACATATCCCTCAATATACTGATACTAATACTGAACTGCTCGCTGTAAGAAATTTCAAAGCATTACTGGCTGATGCTGGTAGGAACAGCGGTCTGTTTCTTAATCTGCATCCGCTTGCACAAATATTGTTCTTATTTGCTCATAGGTAATGCCTTTATCCTTGCTAAATGAAATCATAATTGCCGTACTGACCTGACCACACGCTCACCTATCTTGCCGCGATGGCTAGCAACGGACAAGTTACATTAACACTGTATATTTTTAGTTAGTAGTTAATTTGATAAAATCCGTTAATTTTACCACTACATGCTTCTTTACAGCTCTCTCACTTGGTCAACTGTCATTACTCGCAATTGTTACTCATAACTAACACGAACTGTGGACTTTAAGATGGTTTAATAATAATTTTTTTAAATTGCTGGGTCATAGTGTCCTATTGTTCCAAAGCCAAGACTAAAACGAGAGAGTAGGCAATTGACTACGAGGAAGGCTGTAGTTACAAATATCAGGTAATTTGCACAAAGAGGTTGCATGTGGTTATAATATCCACTTGCTGAGATGAGCCGAGTAACTTTTTTGAGACACAGACCAATCATACCTGACAAGATCCCTGTGGCTGCAGTTAAGAGGGAGCGCTCTCGAGCACGCTGACAGCCTAACAACTACCGCACGTGCTTTGCGTAAGATAAATCATCGTATGAATAGAGGAATTCCCAACGCCAACAACGTTAACTTCTATGTTGCTGCAGGTGTGAAACCTCATCAGGCACCGGAGAAGGGAATCATCAAGAAGACTGGATGCTACATTAAGATGAACTGTGCATGTATGTGGGTAAATAAACAAGCAATCATGGTGTTTCTCGTAAGATCACCCACACTTGGTCCTAAAAGTTCCAAAATAGTATAATCAACACACGTTATAGGATACCATCCTTCTTCTGTCTTTTGAAGAGGAAGTTGGCATGCTCTGTCCTCTGTTTTGCCTACATTAACGCCTGCGTGATAAACGTGCTCCGATTACACGCTTGAATAAAAAGATTCCCCTATGATCCAAAAATTATGACGAATAGAACCCAACTGTTTCTACTTCAAGCATTGCCCTCCTAGTTCATGGAAATAGTCAATCAAAGCTGCAAGGGGATAACGATTAGGAAACATCACCGAATTTTCAAATGGCTCATAGTAACTGAAGTAATTAGGGTGACATCCAACGCCCATTAGTTCATTACCGAGAACTGGAAACAACCTCATTAAACAACCAGAGCTATCGGCTTTTCTCTGACAGAAAAAATCCATTTGCGTAGGTCCAAGAACATTTATTCCTGGAGGAAGGCACTGACCTTTTAAATGATTTATCAAACTACCAATAGCCTGAAACATGCCCGAATATGGAATGTAACCGAACATTAATGTTTTCTGAGGCACCCTGGCAGTAATGACTACGATGTACTGTACCATGTACTGTTTGAAACGCAAGAGCCAAAACACGAACTTTTGTAGTCTTTTCTGACTTCAAAAACGCATAACGGCTTTTCTAAACAGTCGCACTAACTTAATAGAATCACTTGCACTGCAGCTGGCTTATGTCGACCATTCATGGATAGTTGCGATCGTGGCGGCTTCTCCTGTTTTCGTCGCTTTGATGATGGCCCCGGAAATTGACAAAGGCGTATCGCGGTCGCAGCTCCGATGTTTCGGGATGGTCTCGTGGTTCTGCAGTCTCGTCCTCGTCCCCTTATGGCACTTCCGATCAGGATATAAGTCTTGGTGGACCCCCTTACCTGCCGCCAACATTAACGGCTGCATCTTGACATATTTTTCAAAACCTTTCTCCCACGAGCGACATTTTTTCTCCTAAAAAAACATTAACTGCTTCCCATCTTGTGAATTCTGAGCCATGCCTTAGGATTTTTTTCACTGTCTGCTCTCTTTGTTCAGTTACACCTGCTGGCTTGTGCTAACTGACATCATTTCATCTGATTATGTTACTTGAAAAAAGTGAGTAGTCACCAGCTATTAAGTAAAAGACCTTCTTTGAAATGTTCGGCATTGTCGATGCATTTATTAACTACTGAGTACCGATAGCGAGTTAAAAGGCGGTTGCCTATAGTTCCCTTAATAAATTGACTTTACTTGACTTGATTTGACATGTATGGGCCATTCGCCTTTATAGAACCTAACACGTGGGACGATAGAACAAGTTCCGTACGAGAGCGAAACTATGCCTTCTGAGTTAACATCTGGACTCAAGAATCTCCACTGCAAAGGTACAGGCAGATCATGCATAACCGTTAGTCTGTTGGCCATAATTGTACAGAACCTGAATGGTTCGTTGTAAATATGATGCAGAAAATGCTAGAATCAGTCTTGAAAGTGATATTTCGAAAGAACTTATCGGTAGCTCATCGTACGAGATCGACCACGTACACAGCTAGGGTTGCGACTGTCAACTTTGAAGTGGTATGGAGAAGGTCTTGAAGGGTGCGACCTTTTCTTTCAAAAAAAAACGAGTGAACAATGCAAATTTCTTATATTGTTAAGCAAGCGAACATATGCTGCTACACTGTACGCTACTTGTGACGCATCACAAAACACTTTCATTTCGACCGGCATTGGAGTGCTCAGCTTCAGAAGTCGAACCGTATAAAGGGTTTTCAGACTGAAAAGAAGGCGAATCGATCGCTGGACAACACTTTTACTTGCCTGACGTTTCAAGATCCGTCACAGATACATTATCAGAGACATAAGCAGCAAGCAGTAGAAGATACCGTTTTCAGACTCTATAAGGTAGAGGTATATTCTCGACGACATATATTTGCGCATCCTAAACTCAGTCTGCATTTTCGTAAGTTTTGCAGCTAGCATTTCCTCGTAGTTCTCACGGGAAAACGAAAATCAGAGGTTCGCAACAGGAACATAAGTAGGAAAGGATGTCCTTGAGAGAAAACTGTTTTGCAGGCACTTTGCGTCTAATCACGAGAATATCGAAGTCACAATCCCTCTGCAGCCCCAAATCTCTTTTTGTTGGCAGTGAATTCTTGACCATGGTTTGCGTTGGTGAATGGAAGTACATGACGGACGTTGGACATCCATTTCCGTATACTGAAGGTACCTCAAGAGGGTAGTGTATAAAGTTCGTCTGCAATATTGTTGATAGAATCGGAATCACATAACACCATCAGTCAATCTTCAATGCAAATACTTAAATGTATCGCTTTGCAAGTTGATGAAATGCAGGATTAGCCGACCTCTTCAACAGTTTTTTTACAAACCTGAGGTGATACATGGCACAAAAAGCGAAACCATTTTGTTGTCGTCAGCTCACTCGATGTACCCCTTCTCAATGTATGAACGGAATGGTTTCACGTATTTCCTAAGTAATTCTTGCGTTCTACCCTATTTATTCCTGGGATTAAGTAGCCATTTATGCACCAACAAAAAATCGCCGAGCAAATTTGACGTACCGTTTCGTCAAAGAAGTGGCGGTTAAGCAACATCCCATTATGTGCAAATCTAAGGGCCGCGCAATAGCCAATACCCGTTCATCCTCAAAAAGTGGCCATCAGTTGCTGACCAAGTATCCAAGAATTCTGATTCACATTATCTTTTAACGGTGCTTGTTTTCTTCGTTGGTGCAATTCTGTCCGACCTACACACGATTGTTTTTCGCCTCCAACAATGCTGTCCATCCCCTTGTTAAATCTCCTTCTTCTTTCTAATGCTGTCCATTCCTCCCACCTTGTTTAATCCCCACTGTCTCACAAGGCAGCTGTTACGACTCACAAACCTGAAGACACTACTTTTTGTGGATAGCCAACACTGTTGTCTGCCACCCTTCCCTTACACAATGCTCAACAGGCACTGTTTCGACGCGCTGGTAAGAAGAGAAATCGACTGACCTTGTGGTGGATAGACAACGACGCTGTTCACCCTCTCTCTCTGGTTCAATGAACGCTGCCTCGAAAAGCAAGTGTTTGTGCCTGGTTTACTTGAACACCTTTGACCCACTTCTGCTCGCATGGAAGATAGTCGCGGCTGCTCCGAGAGCCATTTGAACACGTTCGGCCGATGCATTATCGGTCTATGCACATGGAACTCTTTATGGGCAATTTTTAATCCCCAATTAGAGGCCACATGAACTGACTCCAATGTCATAAAAAAGCAGTGATCATCTCCTCTACCAGCTCACACGCTCTTTCAGCCGTGGCTTCGACTTGCATCAATGTAGCGTTATTGTTCATGCCTCATTCCTTTGTCTGGAGTCAGGTGATAGTTGGCCGACTCCCTTGTTATTGACTACGTGCGGCCAATGTTAAGTTTTGTGCTTGGTTTATTCTTCACTAGTTGTTTGATAGCACCGTACTCTATTATTTTTTGTTATCAGTGGGAAGGGACGCACGCGTTACTACTGGATGCTGAGTCACAGGATTCATGATGGTGGAACAATTTTTCGTCAAATCCATTGCTTCATCTTGATTTCCTTACCTCTGTTTCCAGCAGCCACGCGTGCTTCAAACCCAGTGAATACAACCACCAAAACAGTACGGTAGTATATAACAAATATTAAAGAGTAATCAAAGTAAAATCTCAACAATGTGTACACCAAGTCAAGAGCAGAGGGAGTCGGCCAAATCACCAAGGGAACAAAATAACTTCAAAAATAACGCCACACAGGGCGAAACTTACCTTGGGAAAGCTTGTGTATGTTAGTAGGGGAGAGGCGTGGCGTGGCCCTGGTTTCATATGATTTCAGGAGGCAATTCCTATGGCTTCAGGATTGGTCTGAAAACATCAGCGTGAAACGATGGAACCGGTTCAGATACCGTCGAAAGATTGATTGCAAAGAAGGTACTTAACAACTCAGCTTTCTCAGTGTCTTCGAGAATGAATTATTTGCAAAAATATAAGTAAAAGTAAACAAATTCTGCTCCAGGTACTGGCATTAATATAAAAAGGTATTGCTGGAAGTAAGGTTGAGCAATCAAAGCGCTCCATGGGATACAAAATCTCAATGGATATATATCCAGTTAAGACGCCATGCACAGTAAAAGTTTCTACTTTCGCAATAATTCCGTTCCAAAACGGGTTCCTTTGAAAACTGCCTTTTCAAAAATTGTATTCTTTTTTAGCAGGCATTATTTGGAAGTGACGGCCGTTATCTCCGAACGGTTTTATTTCACTGACAGTTTTAAATGAAGCGTCTTGTAAACTTAAGCATGTGCGCTGGTTTCGAAATTTCAGCTAAGTCATCAGACTTATATAAATCGCTTTATCTAAGAAAGATAATGCTATTGGTCTTTCGTTTTCTGATATAAATTATCCGTAAGTACCAGTACTTACGCTTGAAAAATCTGCTTCTATTCCTTTTGTTGGTTTGGTCTCTGTCTTGCTTTCAGCAAATTATATAAGTTTAAACAGTAAGTTCATTCTGAATTCCCGACTCTTTTCGTGATAATTCAACTTGTTGATTCGAAAAGTATGAAGGCGACACTTTCATTCAGTAGGAAGCCTCAGAAATCCAGACCCAAGCGGTGTCGGCGAAATGCAAACATCATTAATGATAGTAGTTGTCAGCCTGACATCAGTATTCAGCCAGATCTGAATGCTGATCAAATAGATTTTTCTGCAACTTATAATTGCAACGAGTTTATGTTGAAATTTGGTCAGTGCTCTCAATCCTTGGGACCCTATATGATGGAAATATCTCTGCAGTTTCCTTCCAGGAATGCAAACGATTAGATACTCTGGTCAATTTGGTCGCAAGTGAGTCGCAGGACAGGCAAAAAAGGACGTACAATTTTATTCTGAAAAACGTTCCGAAATCAAATCGGCCAATGGAAGTTGCCAGGCATTTCCTCTACTCCTGTGGATTTAACTTTAAAATAGCAGATACTATTAGACTGTTATCACGCAGTAAAAACCCACCAATTTAAGTCAAGCTATTTTCACCCATTCAAATAGACTCAATTTTTAAACAGCAAGAGCTTGTTTCCAAATATCTGAAAAATAAAAAAGTATTTCCTTTGTCATGATCTCACCCCAATGGAGCGAAGGATAGCATCGAGTTCTTCTAATAAAGTTGCCAATTCACTACAACCAGCTCAAGTTCCTGGACGTAGCCCAAAAAAGCCTACGGATCCATGCAATCTTCCTCCTGGCAAACCTGAGTTACTGCTCCCCAGTATTGCAAATGTCTCCTCCCCCTTAAGTCACCACACATCCCAATCAACTTCCAACTTAGATGCTTTCCCAGTTGCCATAGCTAGATATTTTGGTAGCCTTCCTAGAAATTCCGAAAAGCCCTCTACGTCAGGTAGACCAACAGCTTCGATACTCGATCAGAGTCCTCCCAAACCTTCTATTAAATCACCCAATTCAGGTAATTGAAAGAGTGGGATCTAGAACTCAACCGCCAGCATGCAGCCTCTCCAAACACAAATTAAGCCTGTGCACCAGGAAGATAACAAACATATAGGTTACCCTACTTATCACAATTATCATATTGGGCCAGGCTTTCTACCGCTTAATCCTCGTAGTTACCTTACCTAGTCCACCAGCCTGTATTTCCCATCCTGGTTTTCCCAATTTCCCGGTAACTATCAGCAAACTCACCACGGCACTAATCCCCATGGCCCATCGATCTCACAGAGCTATCTACCTGGAACCTTTAGCTATCCCCGTCAGCTTTCTAATGTTAATTGTCCTGCTCCAGTTGATGGCTATTCTCCAAACTAAATCCAAATTACCCACTTCCAAATTTTTATTACTAAATAAAGATAACCCTGGTTCGATTACTCAAGCTACACTCGACATCATCTTGCTTACTGCAAAATCTGTTTTAAATAAAATGGCTCACATTAGAGCTATTGTGTTCGAGCTGAAGCCAAATGTTTTATGCATTACAGAGTCGTGGATCCATCCACTTATTTCCGATGCTTGACTCATTATAGACGAGTATGATTTCTACCGTAAAGACCACCCTAGTAAGCGTGTCGGCGGTTGTCTTCTCTGTAATAAAGCTATGTTGAAGCATTTCTCGTTCAAACTAGATGCTGAGCCATTCTCAGGCAATTTCTGCTTTGCATCCATTATCCAGTCTCTTTGTCAACAGGCGATTATCGGATGCATTTAAAGTTCCCCTAACTCATTATCGGAAGATGATGAAAAGCTTTGCAAAATATTAAGGCTGATTTCGGAGTCCACCTTTGATGCTAAAGTTATCGCTGGGGATTTCAACTTTCCCGAAATTGATTGGTCATTGAACTGTTGTCCATCCAGATTTCAGCCCTTCCTAGATACCATCAATTTTTTAAATTGGTCTCAGTTGGTCTGTTCCCCAACAAGGGATCAGCATATTTTAGATTTAATTTTCACGAATTTCATTTCTCCTTTTTTCGTTGACTACAATCAGAACCTCTTCCCAAGTGACCATACTTTAATCCATTGTTGCCTTTACGCTTGCTTCTACGAAAATGGCTAGCACCGTTAACGGGTCATGCTTTTGACCTAGCTGATATTAATTTAATTAACAACTTTATGGACTCACTAGACTGGCAGGAGCTTTCCTCCACGAACAGTGTAAAAATTCTATGTGACTTCAGGACGGCAATTTCAAATAGCATTTCGGAATTTTCGCCGATCAAAAATGTTCAGCCTTATACTTCGGGCTCCTTCGTTCCGCATTTTCTTTTGTCTAGACTACAGAAATAACAAAAACAGTTGAAAGACTAGTCTACTAGTTCATTATCTGTGCACCTAAGAATCGCAGAGGTTTTCGAGTAAGCGTCTAAGATTAGTCTTGCACGTGACAAACAGAGGGAATCTTGCGCACTCAGCGATTTAAACTCTGCACAATTTATTGCCCAACTGTTCCGTCGTCGGTCCTCCGCTAAACCAGGTCACGAAATCCCCCCTTTACTGAATGAAACTAAAACCTCTGTGCAAGATGAGTCTGAGAAGGCTGAACTGTTCGATGCATTCTTTGCAAAATATCTTACGACAGAATCTGAACCAGTCCCGTCCTTTCAGCCGTGCTCAGTCAATACTATCAGTACCATCGATTTCTCCATAGAAGTAATTCGTCAGCACATTATCCATCTAAAAAACTCGCACTTCTCAGGAACTGAGAGCCTTCCAAATTCACTTATCAAGAGAGTATTCAGCTTGCCTGACTCAGGAAAGATATCTATTATTCTTCCAGTCTTCAAGTCAGGATCTCGTTTGGACGTAAATAATTACCGAGGTGTTCATAAAACCCCGTCCGTAGCCAAACTTTTGGAAAAGATCATTTTCAATCATATTCTTAATTTTTGTGCAGAAAATAAACTATTAAACGCCTCACAGCATGGATTCTTACCTGGAAGATTATGCGAAACCTGCCACTTGGCATTCCTTAACCTGGTTACTTCACTTCGCAATGAACAGCAATCAGTCATCGTGATTTACTTTGACGTTAGTAAAGCTTTTGAAAAGGTGCCACATAGGCACCTTTAAGTGAAACTGGAAGTCCTAGGCATCAGGCCTCCTATCCTCGATTTTATTGCCTCATTCCTGTCAAACCACAGCCAGAAGGTCTTAGTAGGCAAAAGCCACTCGATACCTCCGCCGATCACGACTGGCGTTTCTCAAGGCACGGTTTTAGGTCACCTCCTTTTCATTCTTTACATCAATAAAATTTAAACAGTGCTAAATAATTCGGAAAATTTCATTTATGCTGATGACCTTAAGTGTATGTACTCATTTTCTAAGGACACGGCCAGTAGTTGTGTTGATCAAGTTAACGCAGACGTGCGTATCCTCTCAAGTTGGAGCGCTACATGGCAGATGGAGTTTTCTCCATCCAAATGTAGTTTCATGTGTTTTGGTTTCGCAAGGCTTCCTGGACCCAATTTTTTCCAAAAAAGTCCACTGTAAGAAAGATCTAACATAAAGGATTTTGGTCGTTTTTGTAAGAATAATCTTGCATTATCACCTCATGCAGATCGAATTTCTGCCAAGGCCGCACAGATATGTGGGTTTATATTGCATGATTTTTTCCTTCCAGAAATGAATTTAGAACTATATCGCATGTTTGTTCTTCCTATACTAGAATACTGCTGTCCGCTTTTTGGTCTCATAACCCAGAGTGACCGTCGTAAGATTACGAAGGTTCAGCGAGTTTTCACTCGTAAAATATTTTCTGTTGCTGGGTCTGGTATTACTTATACAGATAAATGTCAATTAGCAAACATTCAATTTCTTTGGGTAAGAAGACTCGAAGCTGGTACATGCTTTCTGTTTCGCGTTAACAATTGTCCTAATCTCCCACGATTTAACGCTCTTATTCCGCTAGACCGACCTTACTCCACTCGTAACTCTTCCATGACAATTTTACCACCCCGTAGCTCCACATCTAACCGTTCTCGCTTTTTTACCTCCAAATTTGCTTTTATTTGAAACAACCTTCCACTCGATATCCGTCTGTCTCCTACACTTGACCTTGACCTTGAGCCCAACTGGACACAACCTTAATTTCTGCTAGCAAACGTAGACTATTTGGATTCTGATACCATTTCGCCAGTACTGTTTTGGATATTATCGCTTCAATTGTATGTGCAAAAGTACTTTCTGCAACTCGTGAAATTTGTTATTGTGTCGTAATTCATCAGAAAACGGAATCAAACTGGAATTTGTTCTTCACGTCATTGAACTGGATTTGCAGCCTACGACCAAAGCAAGTGAAAACAGCCTGAAAAAACCACCAGTGACAAGATCAGCAGTTATTCAGGACCTCGAAGATCTACAAACGGCTGAGTCGTTCCTGAATATCCTGCATATTGTTTATACACATTTGAAAGTGCTTCTAAGTAATTAAGCGTATTGTTTACTCGTCTGCTAGAAATATTTGCAATACTTTGCACACCATCAGAAGATTTTCGTTATTTTGAATACCAGTCAACACACTACGTCATAGTCGCATTTTGAATTTAGTCGTTTCGTTTGCAAATGGAAGTAGCAAATATTACCTTCGATAATTCTACTTAACTGTCAACGGGGCCAGGAATCCAACCGCGGACGCCTCGGGTGGAAGTATAATGGCTAGACGATGGGGCTATAGAAGAGTACAGTAGTGAGGATCAAATTAGATTATCAACTACAAAAGAGCGGTCTTGAAGTTTACTGAAAAGTCCTCCCGGCAAACGGACGAAAAGTCTCAGAAGTTTAAGAGGTGCAACTTATAAAGATGAGGCTTGCACATCCTGTCTTACGCTTCTGCACAAATTTGCAGACCACGATAAGGAGCTCCATGATCTGAAAATGGAGATGGTGGAATTGAAGAAATCTCTTCGCTTCCTCCTTAAAAAGGACAACATTATCGTACCTGAAGTTGAGAATAGCCAGCAGAGAAGAGTTTTTGCAGAATTTCGGGGCGGAGCATCCACTGAGAAAGATGAACAGACACCGGCAAACCAAGCGGCGAAATTGGTAGCTTCCACCTCAAATCCTCTCGATACTGCGCGAAACAAAGCACCCACCAAACAACAGGCTTCGATCGGAGAAGGAGATTGTACAACTCCACTTTCTTGTGAAGTCGGTTCGGGCACAGAAAGCCAGCATAAAAAAGATAGTGGGTATGCTAAGGCTGCATACAGATCACTGAAAAAAACCACAAATGCGGAAGGGGGGCAGCCCGAAGACAGCTCTGAACAAAGCCATCCCGGCTTCCAAAAGAAGCCTATCTCTGGTGATGGTAAGGAAAACCCAAAGTCACAAGCCATTCCTATCGATACCTCAGGGTCTTCCGATGACAGTAGGGCTGGAAATATATCAAGGGTCTCCCTTGACCGCCGAAACTGCATAGTCGTTCAAGGCCTACCTGAATCAGACGGAACTACTCCGAAGGAAAGGACGGATTCGGATGTCGAAAAGTTTGGGGCCTGCTAAAAGACATTCTCAGACAGCAAGAGATAGTAGGAGTTTGTGGAGCTTTCAGGATAGGCAAACAGGTTACTCAACAGTCGGAAACTGTCCGACCTCGACCTCTCAGGATAGTCTTGGATAACAAAGAACAGGTGAACTTGGTTCTGTCCCGGAAGACAGCTCTCCGCCACTCACATAAGATGGTGTTTTTTCAGCCGGACTACTCTCCAGCAGAACGTCTGAAACGCCGAAAATTGGTGGCGGAACTACGGGGGACAGAGAGAGCTGGAGAGAGCAATCTGGCCATTTTCAGGGACCAAATAATACAGAAAACTACCATAGTGCTGTGGAAGCAGTCAATCCTGATGACGGCTGCGGTCCAGTAGTACTGGCAAACTCGCGCCCAAACGCATTGGACACTGCAGAGTCTCGCTGGCTGAAATTTCTATAAACTAACGCCCAGAGTTTATTCTGGAAGTTTGATGAACTTCAAATACAGGTAGCCGATGGGTCCCCTGATGCGATAGCAATTACAGAAACCTGGCTGTCACAAAGCATCAGTGATTCAGAAGTGGCGCTATGCGGATACCAACTATTTAGACGAGACCGAGTGGAACGCCAGGGTGGAGGAGTTGCTATGTATGTAAAGAACGAATTAAGTGTGTGCGAGAAGCCTGAAAGGATTACTCATGGTAAAGAGGCTATTTGGCTGACAATAAAGGCACGGGGGTCGCAGCCCCTGGAAGCTGTGACTGTCTACCGACCACCGCGGACAAACAGTGATGCAGATGCGCGTTTACTGGTGTGCATAAAGGAGATAGGAAGTCGACCTGATGTTGTACTCATGGGTGACTTCAATGCGCCCAGCATATGTTGGAACAATTTGCGGGCCAATTGTTCTAAAAACACCTTTGGTCACCATCTGCTAAAAACAACACTTGAGGCCCTTTTCACACAACACGTCCTAGTGTCAACTAGAGCACGTGGAGGGCAACAAGCAAGTTGTTTAGATCTAGTCTTCACGAAGCATCCCGACACTATAGACGAGGTATGCTGCCTTCCTCCACTAGGTCGAAGTGATCATGCCGTACTTTTATGGCATTATGGCCTTTACTCGTTACCCCCTACAGTAGACGAACCAAGGTCGAATATATGGCGAGGTGACTTCTCACAAATGAGAGTAGAGGCATCACAAATAGACTGGGGTCTTTTTTTCTCTGGGGATGTCACTGAGGACTGGAATACATTTAAGGAGTGGTTGTTGCAGCTAATGCGCAGTCATTGTCCACTTTCAGTGCCCAAGGTATCTAGCCGACCTCCATGGCTGAACAGAGCTATCAAAAGAGAGATCAATAAAAAAGAAAGCTTTGGAAGAATTTTTGCAACACAAGCTGCAACGAAGATTTTGAACAGTACAAAATCCAGCGGAACAAGGTAAAAAAATGGTTTTCAAACACGACGGGACTTTGAGAGCGATCTACTGCGTCGAGCTGTCAATAATCCAAAGTTGCTATACAGTTATTTACGGAAAAGCACACGTAACAGGAACCCAATTCCTGTTATGCAAACTGATGATGGTCACGAAATCTCCGACTGTAAAAACAAAGCAGAACATTTTGCTGAGTTCTTTCAGTCTGTCTTCACCATAGAACCTCCCTTCGTCGCAACTGTTGACGAGGTCGTGGAAGCACCAAATATTGGGGATATTTTGTTTGAAGAAGAGGCGATTTTTCAAGAACTAAAAAGCTTGAAGGAATGTAAATCTCCGGGTCCTGATGAAATTCCTGCCAAATTGCTCAAGGAACTTGCTAGAGAACTAGCTAAACCCCTTTCACTAGTGTGCCAGAAATCGTTTGATACTGGAATACTTCCTCCGGACTGGAAATTAGCGCATATTACACCGCTTTACAAAAGCGGTGGTCATGCATCTGCGAATAATTACAGACCCGTGAGTCTGACCTCCATATGCTGCAAAGTAATGGAGAAGATCATCAAGAAGCAATTGATGATATATTGTGAAACTCACAATATATTGTCGAATGCGCAATTTGGATTCCGTAGGGGAAGGTCATGTGTAACAAACTTGCTTTATACGATGCAAAGCTGGACAAGGGCAATTGATGCAAAAGAAACTGTACATGCAGCCTACATTGATTTCCGGAAGGCCTTTGACAGTGTTCCACACCAACGTCTCCTGCATAAGTTGAGACTGATGGGTATCGGAGGCAGACTTCTTACGTGGATTGAGAATTTCCTATCTGGTCGTTCCCAAACGGTGTGTGTAGGACGACAACAATCAAGGCCGACAGTCATCGAGAGTGGAGTCCCTCAAGGTTCAGTACTCGGACCCACCCTCTTTCTCTTGTTCGTTAATGATTGTGTACAGGAATTGGACTGCGAGTGCGCCATGTTTGCAGATGATGTAAAAATATGGAGGGTCATCAGGTGTGCTGCCGATGAAGATAACTTCCAGGAAAATCTTTGTCGATTAAACGAGTGGTCGTATAGATGGCTGCTGTCCTTCAATTCTAACAAATGCACTCTGCTGCGCCTGGGAAATCGAAATGCGGTGCCTTATGCGCGACCCTACCATGTGAACGGAATCCCTCTGCAAGAAACAGAAATACAGAAGGATCTCGGCATCTTGATGACAGACAATCTCAAACCTTCTACACAATGTTGTAAGGCGGCTAAAACTGCAACTTCAATGTTGTACGCCATCAAGCGGGCATTCACGGTTTTTGATGAAGACTGTTTCTCGAAAATCTTCGGTACCTTCATAAGACCACATCTTGAATACGCGATTCAAGCCTGGAGACCGTGGATGCGGCAGGATTATAACGTACTTGAGAGGGTGCAGCGGTGAGCAACAAAATTAGTAAGAGGCCAAGGTTCACTACCATATGAGATCCGCCTAAATAACCTTAATCTCTATCCTTTGAGTTATAGGCAGTTACGCGGAGATTTGATACAAACATTCCGTATCGTGCGTGGCTTTGACTGCGCTCTCATGTGTGACGACTTCTTCCAACTCGCCACTACAACTAATCTCTGGGTGCATCCCTTCAAACTCTATGTGCCCCAAGGACGATTGGATGTACGGAAGAATTTTATCTCTAATCGTGTCGTGGACCCGTGGAATAACCTTCCCGAGGCCATTGTTATGTCCCAATCTGTGGAGATATTCAAACACTGACTTGATATACACATGCTACAACACAACGTGAACTATGTGACAAATTAACCTTGAAACATCACTGCGCCATGTGACTGTCTATATTTTCCTGACTGAAAACTTGTTACCATTGTTTATAATTCTTGAGATTTTGATGTGACAAATAGGGTGTTTAAAGGCCTAAGCCTATTTTTCCCTCAAATATACTGACTGACTGACTGACTGACTATCAATTTTTAAGGGAAAATTACATGAGCATTTAAAGGTCAAGGTTGGGCGCTGGTTTCGAAATTTCAGCTAAGTCATCAGACTTATATAAATCGCTTTATCTAAGAACAGATAAGGCTATAAGTCATTCGTTTTCTTATATTAATTATCCGTAAGCACCAGTGCTTACGCTTGAAAAATCTGCTTCTATTCCTTTTGTTGGTTTGGTCTCTGCTTGCTTACCTAGCATTCTGTTAACCATCTGCCTTGCTTTCAGCAACTTATATAAGCCTAAACGGTTAGTTTATCTTTAATTCCCGACTGTTTTCGTGCTTAATCTACTTGTTGCTTCGAAAAATATGAAGGCGACACTTTCATTCAGTAGGAAGCCTCAGAATTCCAGACCCAAGCGGTGTCTGCGAAAGGCAAACATCATAACTGAGATCAGTCTTCAGCCTGACATCAGTATTCAGCCTGATCTACTTGCCAAGCAAATAGACTTTTCTGCAATGAAAAATTGCAACGAGTTTATGTTGAAATTTAGGTCAGTTCTCTCAATCCTTGGGACCTTATTTGAGGGTCTTCCAGGTCATTATTAATGGTTATCGCCAACTTTTCGATGGGCTCTGGAGTCAGGTGGGTCGCATCTCGGTGATGTTGCCTTGACTTCTACTGTCTTTTCCTGTTTTCTCGGATGACCCCTTCTTAACTCAACAATATATTATTTTTTCTAATGACCATAAACGTCCCGAACCCTCAACATCAGGTCCCAATCCAACCACATCGAACCCTGTTACCTATTGAGGCAGTTTTAGTCCTACAGTTTTTTTTGGAAATCGGTGACCCGCTGAACTCCTCCACCGATTTAGGAGTTTTTTTTACTGTCGATGAAAATTATTTTATAAGAGTTCACTGTTTATCATTATTATTTTTATTTTTCACGAAACCGCTAAGTTTGTAACGGCATGGCCCCTTGGGCCTTAAATCTACAAATTATCATTATGATTTTATGACGAGATGTATAATAACGAATTAGTGATAAAAGGGGCCGATAAATGGCCTGAAGTAGCCCGCCCTCCACATTCCTATGGAGCCGTTGGGCTTTTACTAAGTGACCAGTTATTTTTTCGCAGTTTTTTTAGAATATTTATAGATTCTTGCAGTGGTACCGGTTGATGAACGAGTATCTGTGAAGCTCATAGAGTTTCATTATGGGCACAAAGTAAACCCCTCAGGATCATAGAAAGGCGTATTTAGGAAAGTGGGCATACTTATACAGGAATAAAAATTAGGAAAAGGTTCAATATGCAGGCAAGAAATTGACTAAAACTTCCAGTCACGATCTTTGTGCAGATATGTTTCCATATTCGATTATGATTATAACAAAACTAGAGTTGGCATTCATTAAGAGGCTCTGTACTGAAAGAAGAAAGCATTAGGTTCAAAGCCAGGTACTGGTTGTTGTAAGGCTTTTATTTGAAGTTCGAAATAATGTTCCCTTTGAATTTACGCTAGGGCATGCATGATGCGATTTGCCCCTTGCTCGACATACAAAGGCATGCATTACGAGGCCTGTCATTACTTCTGCGTTTTAACTAGTTAAAATATAGTTTTATTTTTGTTTCCTTGAATTCACAGCTTCTGTTTCTCTTTTTATTTTACGGATTATATTTTTTACCTGACTGGTAATTTCTTTAGACAACTTATTCACACCTTCTTTGGTGTTTGGGTTCTGTTCGTTGGCGTTAGGTATGTTAGCTACCCGCAAATGGGCTGCTCAGTCCAACTCCCAAATATGAGCATGGGAAAATTTTAATATGAGTAGTGGGCAGGCATGTCTGTTCGCTCCTCTTAAAATCTCTGCCCAGATGAACATTTCGATTCAATTTATGTTGAATGACCCAGCTGTTTACAGAGTATAAATGGTCGTACCGTGAACCTGTAAAATATATGATATATCATACCCGGGTATGATATATCCTATCTTTTACATGTTCAATCGGCCAATTGTCTATGGATATTCGGGTAGCTACCCAGTATCTTCTAGACGATATGAATTTCAATAATTTTCCCCATCATAGTCATATGCACAGTCTGGGGAGGCTTGGAAAGGTTTAATGCCCCGAGTACATGAGTTCAGAAGACGCGTTTTCACAGGCTTTCTGTGTTCGTGGACGCTCTACGGTCAAGTTGGCCTACTTACAAACGGTAGTCTAAAGCGGGATTATATGTATGCTAAATCGCCGTCTAAGTAGATAGTAAATTTGATGTACAACTTTAGTTCCAGTCCAGTGCAGTTTTATTGGAAGAGAAAGGAATTCGTAAGCCTTCGAATTTCCCCTTACCGGGCAGAATTCTGCCCGTTATCGTTAAACTTAGCGAACTCCTATCTTGTATTTATCGTCGTTTTGCTCTCTTCTAAGTAGAATTCAGCCTTTTGTAGCTTCTTACCTTCGCACTCTGTGCTCGTTCCATACACATGAAACTTATCAGAAGGACTATGTCCTTTAGTTCGAGAACTTTGAGTTCTTATGTTTAATTTAAGAGCAAATGAAGCAAAAACTTCATTTTTTCAACCTCACCAGAATTCGTAAAATACTTTTCTTGGTGCTCTTAAATATCTGTGAGGTCTCAATTAGCCATCGTTTTCTTCCGTTGCTTGAAAATGCAGTACACGCTTGGGGGTACCCTGAAAGGTTACTGTTGAAAGCACTTTCGCCGTCATGTGGTTTTTGGAGGATTTCTCACATTGAAACCCCCACTTTTGTTATGCAACACACTTCTTTCTTAGTAGTGACCTCATTCTATCGCGACACCACAGACTGTAGATCGCAAAAGCTTGAAGCTAGCCAAACTATGTCATTGCATAGTCCAGATAAGTTGACCTACGTCCGGGTGCTTTATTGTTGAGCAGCCTTTCATTGCATCAGCATTTTCTCCTTTAGAAGCGGGTCGTATGACAATGGATAAGGGAGAGGGGTAGGAGACTACCGTGGATGGGTTGCAGAGGAGTGCTGGGCTCCATATCAAAGTTGAGAAGGTGCTCAAAGTGATCACGCCGGCACTCGACCTTGGTCGCGTTGTCAGCAATAAAGTCGCCATTCATATCACGGACCGAGTCACTCATTGAAGAGAGCTTACCACTAACCTGGCGGATAAATCAGATGCGTTTTCGAGGGTCACCC
>JAYGXS010000007.1:28176946-28234561 GCA_036362985.1 Ligula intestinalis | reverse complement strand
GTCAGCGAAGGACGCCGGGAATTGCCTGGAGTCTGCGCCTGCTCGTCTCGAAGTTGGCCATGGCGTACCGCTGCCGGCCATGTTGAAGGTTATGCGAGTGCTGGCTGAGCGTAGCACCAATATTCGACTGGCCTTGGCAAGTTTTTTCTCGCTTTCAAGTTAATGTTATCTTACTCTGTTAACTGCAAAGACGCTGGTTCTGAACCCGTTCCCAGTCACACGCATACACTGAATACCAGATGGCTTTTTATTTAGTTGCTTTTTAGACCGATTTCTTTCCAAAGTCACTTCTTTACCTGGTAGCGTAGCCTGTTTGAAGTCCGCAAAAGCTTATGATTGTATAGGTCTGAGCAGTGATTGTGCACTGCAATCATCAGGTCGAATCCCAGATGGTAGGTAAAAAGTTGAAAGCACCTGTGAGCGAAATATAGATTTCTAATGTACAGAACTCTGTTGCTGTCTCGGGCGGCTGGCTAGCTAGTAGCTCTTTTTGAATCCGGAGTTCCGCTGGGTGGGTCTCAATCCGGCGGTGAAGAGGAGGAGTCGAAGCAGCATGGTCGGGGGGGGGGCTGCTCCGTCATCAAAAACGCAGATGGAGAGGAGGGAAGATAGATCCACCGTAGAGAGATTGGTGTAGCAGACCTTCGCCGCCGGCGAGATGAGGGTATCAAGTTTCGGATGTCCTCATACTTGATCACTCGGCTCCTTTTTCTGCCCATCATTCTCCTACCTACATCCTATGGATAGGAGGATACGCACTTCCGTAGGTGGCCCGGAATAACTCGGGTTGCTCTTGTAGCGGTCTAAATCGTGATTTTACTCGGAACGCTATAATCATCCGATCGTACCCCTAGTAGTAGGTAAAAATCTGAAGACACCTGTGGGAAGGAGTTATTCTGTACAGAACTCCCAGTTGCTGTCCCAGACGGCAGTTCCTAATGGCGAAGCCAGGTCTAGTGTTAACTGCTTCCAGCCAAGCCGGAGAAAGATTGCGGAGCAGGTTCAAGTGTTATCCAGTTGGTATGTGTGTGAGGGATGTCCGTCGGCGTAGGCTATATCGGCCAAGGTTGGGGAAAGGGACATGTACCTGGACGTACATGTGTAGAAGTCGGTCAGTTGTCTGCAGGTCAGCGCGCCTGGAAGCGCTGACTGAACTGACTGTGGATGACCTTGAGGCAGTTGGCCTTGAACAAGGAAGCCGGACACAGCAATGTTGAGCGCCGACTACAGCGTCATAAAATTTAGCGATCTCTTATTCAACTGCAAACGGTTATTGCCTGGTAATAAGATAACTGCCTAGTTAAGTATCGAAGTAGAAGTGTGAAACTTGATAGTCTTGTAACGGTAACAGAGGCCGAGATTTCACCGCCTAATTACATTTTGTGTAACTCCCAAAAGGAAGAACACGACAAGAACAGCGCAGCAGCAGAAGTCTTTGGGCGTACTTTGTACGACATATTTAGGATAACAAACGCGTGTAAAACGATGTTTATCGAGCCAATCAGCTTCTGTCTTGGCGTGGGTAGTGATTTAAATTTTAAATTATTGATTGATTGACTGCCAGTATGCGTTCGCTCTGTGTAGGCCGATCGATAGTACGGCTCGCGCTTGAAAGCCTGCTAACTGTCCGTTAGGCTCATCGTAACAGGTAGGTCAATAGACTAGGAGCTACTACTCTTATATGTGTTTGCGTGGTGAGGGGGTAGAGGAGGGGACAGATAGTTATCGCAGCAGGACGCAAATTACTCAGTCACACCCACACAGATGGCTTTTTCTTTAATTCGTTTCGTGTGCTGACTTCTTTCCAAAGTCATTTCTTTGCATGGTGCTGGGAATGCGCCCATTCCCATGATAACTCATTTTACAGAAAGGCCGCGAGTGCAGATCACGCCGCTGTCATGAGAGCGCGCCGTGACTATCGAATTTACCTCATAGCTGATTGGCCCACTGACTCAGCTATGCGCCTCGTGTTCCCGCTTGAGAACATGTAGCCTTTGCGTGAGAATGACTTGCGCTGGCTTGCTGTAACCTGCTTGTGTCAGTAAACTCCCTCTCTCTGGCCAACCGGTCTTCTCTCTGTCTTACTCTTACAAGCTCTTTGGTTTGGCGTTCGGGTTAATTAGCAGTACCGGGCGCGGGTCATGACACATGGTAGCGTAGCCTATTCCTCCAGCATACCTATATATATATATATATATCCTATAAAAGTGAATATGTGAATTCCAGGAAGCAGTTCAGAAGTAGAAGATGTGATCGTCGGAACAAGGAATTTATGTGTCCAACGTTCGAATTCTGCCGAGAACCCTTCGTCAGAGGTAACCGTAGAATTGGGTGATACATACACAGATAAGGGTGATATATGCACAGATTACGCAGCGTGTATGTCTCACACTAGTCTACGTTTACCTATGATTAAGAATTCTCAACAGAATTTGAACCGCCAGGCAAATAAAATTCTTGTTTCAGCGAACGTCTCTTCTTCTTCTTCTGAACTGCTTCCTGGAACTCATCTAGTCGTTTTTGTCGGCCATACCACAAGTAATCGCATAAAATTAAGTCTGAAGTTTACAGGCTAGTCGAATTTCTCCATAGTTGTCCAGATAACATCGCTCGCAGAACTGTTGTAAAACTGTGCTCCTTTTTCTTGCTCTTTGTCCCTCAATCACGTATTCTAGTCCTTCTTTCTACCTCTCTGGCAGCAATATGATTATGGGGATGGCACTAGGTGTTTGAGGCCAGTGCTCATGCATGACACTTCCCTTTCTCTGTTATCGCCTTGTTTTTGAGTTCTGCTCACTTATCACTGTTCTGCCAATACAAGCGAGCATGCGAGTCCCATGAAGTGATTAAGAAGAAGGCGAGTCGATCGCTGGGCCAATAGGTGTGTGTCGTAGCCCATAGTTGGATCAGGAATCCCCGCCGGAATCCAAACTGGGAGTAGTTGGGAGACGGAGAAAAGCCGCGACCTCGACCGGCTTGAGCCACAGGTCCGTGGGAGTGAGGAGGGTGCCTGGCCGAGAACTGCAGGCGAACAGATGACGGCAGTCATGCGGCGAGACGCCGCAGTCGGGACAGCAGTCGGGTATGGATGGGTCGAGCCGGTGCTGGTACTGGCGAAGGAGCATACAGTAGCCACTGCGTAGCTGCGCCAGAGTACAGCGAGTAACCCTCGGGAGATGTCGTTCCGAGGCCGCGATCGGAGGCGGATAGCCACCCAAAAGGACCGGGGGACGGTAACCTCGTTTCTCCTCGACAACGACTCTCTGGTGGAGACGCTGGAAGCCTGTCTTGGTGGCAGAGCTATCAACAGGTAGATCCGCGAGAGACGAGGCAACAGCTTCCTTGTGGAGTGCTCGAATAGACGGCCGGACGTTGCGGCAGGGCTCGGGAGCGGTGCAACGGTGATGATTGGGATGGCCGGGTTGCGAACAACTCCACCAGAACTGCTGGCTAAGGAGAGTGTTGTGATTGGCGACCGGTAGAACAGAAGCCTCCGCATGAAGATGATCTATAGGCGACATTTTATAGCAACCCGTGATCATGCGGAGGGCAGCGTTTTGGGCTGACTGGAGGCGGCGGAGGCTGGAAGAGCTCATCGTAGGAGACCAGATTGATGCCGCATAAGTGAGGTGCGGCTTGGCCAGCGCCTTGAAAGCAGTCGACAGAGTCTCTTTCGCACAGCCCCAGGATGTGCCTGCTAGAGCCTTGAGGACCTTGGTGCAGCGGCTTACTTTGCTTGCGGTCTCCCTGGCATGGTCTGCGAACGTGAAGAGCGGATCAAAACGCACACCAAGGAGTTTGGGCTTGCGGACGAGCGGTAAGGACGCCCCATTGACGGTGATGACCGGGTGACGATTGAACTCCTTCGGATCAAGCGTAAAGACAGTTACGGACGACTTGGCTGCCGAGATCGTCATTCCGCGCTGGGTGAGGAAGTTTTCGACAACAGGCATGAACTCCGTGAGGAGCTGTGCAGCCTGATCGATGTCATGGTGCCGGCAGAAGAACGTAATATCGTCCGCATAGGATACCACTTGCACAGGTGCCCGGGGGAGTGGGAGCTCTCGCATGTAGATGTTAAAGAGCGTCGGGCTGAGCACAGAGCCTTGAGGGACGCTACAGGACTGCTTACGGGGCTTGGAGAGAGCGCCCAGGAAGAGGACACGATCGTGACGGCCACGGATGTAAGCCGCCAACCATCGGCCCAGGCCAGTCGGGACGTTCAACGAGACCAAGTCCTGCAGGAGCTGATCGTGGCGGACGTAGTTAAAGGCTCGTGACAGGTCAATTGAGACTGCCACGGTCCGCGAAGCGGGCTTCTGTTGATTGAAGCCCTCGAGGATAGCGTCGCTGAGCTCGAAAAGCGCCGGTGTAGTTCCACGACCCGATCGGAAACCATGTTGGTGGCAAGATAGTTCCGCCACAGACGTCAGAATTGGGTGGATGAGCCGTTCCAGGATCTTCGCCTATGGACTGAGGAGGGCAATTGGACGATAAGAGGTCGCTAGGCAGGGGTCCTTACCCGCTTTGACCAGAGGGATGATGATCGACTGGCGCCAGCAATCAGGGATGATTGAAGTTCCCAGTGAAAGGTTGAAGAGGGCGGCAAGGTAGGCAGCCACCTTCGGGCCGATGTGGCGCACATGGATAGGCGCCAGACCATCTGGTCCTAAGGCTTTCGAAGCTCTCATTTTCTTGACGGCGGTGAGGATGGCGTCAGCCGAAAAGGAAATATCTGGGGGCGGGGCTTTATGGAGGAGGCGAAGAAGGGGGCGTTGGCTTTTGGGACTGGGCGCCGAGCGGGGTGAGAACAGCTTGTTCATCTTCGCGGCGATCTTACCGTTGTTGGAAATGAACTTACCGTCCCCAAAGCTAATAGACCGGTTTGATGTATCAGCCCGGGGTTTGGTCAGGTTGCGTAAAAGCTTCCAAGTGGCAGCTGAGTTGCCGCTGAAATTACAATCTGAAACTAGTTCATGCCAGCGTTGGCGTTTGCCATCGTTGATAGTCTTAGTGATTAAGCCATTCAGTTCGCCAACGCGCGGGTCACTGGCATCACGCGCTCGTATTTGGTCTCTCTCTCGTTCCAGGCGGGAGGCTTCGGGCGGATAGTTAGGACGAAGAAAGGGAATGCGGCCGTTAGGGATGTGGTGACTTGCTGCTGCCAGGAGTAGTCGACGAAGGGCTCGCTCCGCCATGTGGACACAGGTGGGAGGCGGTAAGCCATCGATCTCGGCTTCGCATTCGGTCGTGAACGCTGCCCAATTGGCTTTCTTGAAATTAATGAAGTGCCGGTTGGGGGCCTTGATACGCTCGGCGGCGGTGGCCAATTCGAGCACAATGGGGAGGTGGTCGCTACCCAGGCTGATTTCCGTCTTCCACATGGTGGAGGCTACCAGACTGAGACTGGCGAGGGAAACATCGGGCGAGCTGGAGGCGCCGTTGGTCGGGAGCCGCGTTTGGCTGTTCTCGTTGAGAACGGCAAAGGGGGCGTGTTCTATTTCATCAGCCAGAGCTTCTCCACGGAAGTCGGCTGCCAAGTTAGAGCACCATAGGTCATGGTGAGCGTTGAAGTCACCTAGCACCAGACTGTCTCCAGAAGGTAAGTAGGGAGCGATAGAGGCGGTGAAACCGGGAGAACAACTGGAAGTTGGAGGAATGTACACGTTCACGACGGTTAGCGGCGCCGGGCCAATGTCAAGGGAAATCGCCAGTACTTCCGTGGGATCGGCTCCAAGCAGGGGAAGCTGGTGATGGGCAATGGATTTGTCCACCAGGAAGGCCAAACCTCCGCCTTTGTTGCGGCCGCGGTCGCGACGGACAATCGTGTAATCGGCACAGGAAGGGACCTTAGTGGAGTTAGACCACTTTGTCTCTTGGATAGCCGCCACAGCTATGCTGTGCGAGCGCATGAAGGCCAGGAGCTGGTCAAGCTTCCCAAGGAGGCCGTTGGCGTTGAATTGTAAGATCTTAAGACCAGGTTGTGAGGCAAGGTCGGAGACCAGAAAATTTGGGTGCAGGACTGGACAGGCTGGAGGCATGGAGATCGGTGGGGGTACGGGACAGCTGGGACACGCGAAGGCGGGCGACCAATCGGCAGCCGTGGCGAGGCCACTGCAGCGGAGATGGCACCAGCCATTGCAGGAGCCGCAACGTACAGACCAGTCGCGGCGGCCCAGACGGACTCGGCAGGACGAGCAGTACCAGAGAGGTCCAGGGTTGGCCTCTATTCCGGCGGCGAGGAGGAGGAGTCGGAGCAGCGTGGCCGGGAGGGGCTGTTCCGTCATCAAAAACACGGATTGGGCGGAGGGGAGAGTTGATCCAACGTAGGGAGATGGGTGTAGCAGACCTTGGCCGCCGGGAGGGCGGGTGGGAACGCGGTTCGTAGACGCGTCTGCTGTGGTTCCCGGGCCAATAGGTTTATTAGCCTGGCGTTTCGACATCCGTTGCAGATTCATCAGAGACATAATCACAGAACAGCAGCAGATACAGGTAGTTTATGTGCAGGAGTCTGACGTAAAATTTAAACGTGCAGAAAAATTGATAAATGCTTGGAGGGTGCGTTGATTCGTTACGTCAGCAATGACCATCTGGCCCTACGGTGTTGGCATAGGATGATGTGGTGGCCTGTCTCTTCCCCGAGTGGTGACTTGCTTTGGCCAGGTTTATTCTC
Organism: Ligula intestinalis; assembly: GCA_036362985.1. Classification (NCBI taxonomy): domain Eukaryota; kingdom Metazoa; phylum Platyhelminthes; class Cestoda; order Diphyllobothriidea; family Diphyllobothriidae; genus Ligula; species Ligula intestinalis. The sequence continues at coordinate 28,227,888 of JAYGXS010000007.1, read as the reverse complement.
AGCACCGAATATGGATTGGGCAAATCATTGCATGTGTTGATGGATTGGGAGGCCCGTGAACTCAAGTAATTATCGGCTCACCCGATTGTCACCTCTTGCGAGAATCTCGGCCTCATCAAATTTCAACATGTGGCCGGGTCTCGTCGAATGAGCCGCAACCTGATAATCAGCATCATTTCGCCGCACTGCTGCCGCATGTTCGGCATTTCATGTCTTGAGACTACATTTGGCAAAACAAATCACCGCTCGGGGAACAGACAGACCACTGCATCATCCACTGCCAACACCACAGGGCCAGCTGGTCATTGCTGACGTAAAGAATCAACGCACACTCTAAGCATTTATAGATTTTTCTACACGTTTAAATTTTACGGCAGACTCCTGTGTACAAACTACCTGTATTTGCTGCCGTCCTGTGATTATGTCTCTGATGTTGAATCCTCGACGGATGTCGAAACGTCAGGCGAATAAACCTATTGTCCCAGCAATCGACCCTTCTTCTTCTCTATCACTGTTCTTCTCTAAATGTGTACAAGTATTGTAAATGTAACGAAATCTTAATGTCAATCGTCAATTTAGGTCAGCAAATTTGCCCTCGTGGATCGCTGTCTCGCCTACTTACTGCCGCTGCCTGGTTCGGTGGCTACGAGAAATCCTTCCCAGGTCTGTGTACAGTCACTTGTGAGTCACTTGCCAGCCTGCTTACCGCTGGATCTACGAATACTGCTCCAGCTGGAAGCACTTCGCTGCCTCACTGTATGTCTGCGGAATCCTGACCCCCCCTCGAAAGGCATTGAAGCCCTTAAGTAGGTTGTTGTTGATTCGGAAGCATCCGGCAACGGTTATTTCGTCTACCGTTGTTCACTGTTGGTGTTAACTGATTTTAGGTCAAGACTGGATGACCTTTTTGCCGCGGCAGAGATGGTGAGGACTGCTCACGCGAATATGCCTCCGCTGGAGTCACAGACTCCTTTCTGTCACCTAGTCATCTGCCTGTGGACAGGTTGGATTGCCTTTCTTTCTCGCCTTCTTCCGCTTCTGTCGAGGTAATTGTTAGTGCTATTTAGTTGGTCCCTTTCTACTTGTGCGGAACTACTTAGTAGTCTATGCGTTTTTTGGCTGGTGTTAGATCCCAGTCAGGATTATTTTAGTTTGATGCATGCATTGAGTGTTGATGCTTACCTACTACAGAATATTTAAGCAAGCATGTAAGCGTTACAAGATCAGACCAATCAGATTGTGTCCTCGAACCTTTAGCGACTCGATTGGCTATCTGATTTTCCGGCTGGCGTGTTAGAACGCAGTAAACCTAGCTGCAGCTGCGCTCTGCATCACCACTTGATTTGTGGGCATGTGGGTGGACCAGTAGCGTGGTGTCAGAGCATCTCGCCAGGGCTGCATGCGAGCACGTCTGTTAGGACGGCTCCTAGCACTTCCACCTCCTTTTGAGTTGAGCTGCAGGATTTGAGACGCGAGTTCACCTGCGACGCGACCGTTTGCGGTCTTCTGAGAAGGGATTGTGAAGATTGACTTGACAATGGAACTGTGGGTTCTTGCCTTGGTTTTGGCAAACCGAATGTCTCAAGTTGTAATCACAGCTATAGTCACCGCGGCTGCCGTCAGCTCGCTGAGGTTCGCGGTGGACATCGTCGTGGGTGACGGTCGAATTTTCGTGTGTGATACTATCTGGGCGAAGGGAAAGAGCATGTTGAGAAGCTTAGTCATGACTGCAATCGGTAAAGAATACCGTCACGTTTGTGAATCTCATTAATAACTGTCGATGGCTGAAATGCGCCATTTTACTTACTTGTACTTGTTACGGCTGTGATCATGCCTGATCTAGCCGGCCTCAATGATGTCACGAATGGTACCTCTCCATGCGTGGCGATTGGCGGCAGCGGATCTCGAAAGCTCCACCCAGTCCCTTCTCCAGCGACGGAGGCCGAAGATATAAGGTCCAAGAACTGCTTCCATGTCTTGACGGATGGTGTCAAGCCAGGTCTTCAGTTGTCCTCCTCTTCGACGTTTCCAGGTGGGCTGCGGTGCCAGGTCGAGGGCAGCATAGGTAAGCTCATGGGGCTGACGACGGCGAACGTGTCCAAACCACCTCAGTCGCCTTTCTTGAATGGCTTGAGATATCCCCGTGATACGATCGCAGTGGATGCGGACTATCTCATTTGAGATGAAGTCGCTATACTTAACTCGCAGGATCGTCCTCAGGCACTGGTCGTCAAAGACCTCCAGTCTTCGCTCATCTTCAGCACGCACAGCCCAGCATTCACATCCAAAGAGGAGGACTGACCGGATGGATGCACGGTATACACGAATCTTCGTGGCGATGAAGATGTCCCGTCAGATCCATAGGCGCTTTCGAAGGATTTAGATAACCCAGCGAGCAGCATCGATACGGGAGACAATTTCGTCCTTGCTCTGCCCATTCGGTAGCAGCCTCGCCCCGAGGTATTTAAAGCTGTCTACTTCTTCAAGTTGATGGCCATTAATCCCCAGGGGTGCCTTTTCCTGGTCAGGGATGCAGCTCGAGAACAACTTCGTCTTTCCGGAATTTATGGACATGCCTGCCGACATAGCGATCTCATTTAACCGCGACACTACTGACTGTAGACCATCAAAGTTTGAGGTTAACAGCGCAATATCATCGGCGTAGTCAAGATCAGTAAGTCGGCGTCCGGGTGCAAGTTCAACACCGTCCTCTCCATGTAGGGCTTTGCCGAGAACCCAGTCAATGACGTACTTAAACAGAATGGGCGAAAGGACGCAGCCCTGTCGGACATCAGACCGGATATCGAACGACTGAGAGAGATTGTTGTGGACCAGGACTCGTGCGGTGGTAGACCGATAGTAGGCCTTAATCATGGCGATGAGTTTGGTCGGCATTCCATCCAGTTCCATTATTCGCCACAGTGACTTACGATGGATGGAACCGAATGCGGCAGCAAAGTCGACGAAGCAAACGGCCGTCGGTTGCTGGTAGCTATGGCGGAATTCTAGAGTGCGCCTCAGTGTGAATATTTGATCCGCACATCCACGCCCAGCTCGGAATCCGGCTTGGTTGGGTCGTGTCCTGGAGTCACGTACAGACTGGAAGCGCCTGAGAAGAACAACAGCGAAGATCTTTGCAGCAACATCGGTAGTTCTCGCATCTTGTCTTATCTCCCTTCTTGTGGACAGGTACAAGGATACCTGAGCCCCAGTCATCGGGAACGGCCTCTTCTCGCCACGCCTGTACAATCACCTCATGGAGCCGAGGAGCCAGGGTGTCGACACAGGACTTGTAGATTTCTGCAGGAATACCGTCCTCTCCGCACGCCTTGTTGTTGCGTAGCCTCTGCATTGCATCGGTAACTTCGTCTTCGGAAGGGAGGTCACACGAAACTGCGTAGGCAGGGGAGGATGGAAAATCCGCTGTGGAGGAGAGGGAGGGTGTGATGGGTTGTTCTTTAAAGTTGAGTAGGTGCTCGAAGTGTTCACGCCAGCGATCGACCTTGGCCCAGTTGTCGGCAATAAATCCTCCATTCACATCGCGAACAGAATCACAGAGTGTCGGATGCTTTCCACTAACCTGGCGTATGATTTGGTACAATTTTCAGGTGTCATCAACATTAGAAGCCTGCTCCATAGAAGTCGCCGTTTCGGACCAATACTTCTGCCGATCATCTCTAGCCGACTTTGATGTCAGCTTTCGAAGTTGGCGGAAGGAGGCATCGTTCCGGGACCTGGCTTGAGACGTCTCGGCCGATAGCTGCAGGGTTCTTTCGCTGATCCAGTCACTGCGGCGCCGCTGGGTGAATCCGAGAATCTTCTCAGCTGCCTATAGATGGATGTCTTCAGTGATGGCCACTTGCTACTGCACTCGTTGTCAGCCTGGATCATAAGACGGGACTGGATTTCTGTGCTTAAAGCCTCGGTAGAGTTCGTTTGCCGGAGTTTTGCGACATCAAGGCGTCTCGCACGTGCCAGTTTAGGCACAGATGAGAGGTGAACCTTGAGGCGCGTGCGAACGAGAGCATGGTCAGACCCGTGGACGTTACCAGTTTCGGCACCTCGCATCGACCTGCTATCGTGGACCCAGCTGCGAAACCGTGAACCAACTAGAATGTAATCGATCTGACTGGCGGTACGGCCATCGTTCGAATACCAAGTCAGTAGATGTTTGTGACGATGCTCAAAGCATGTGTTGGTAACAAGCAGTCGGTTTTGTTCGGCAAACTGCAGCATCCTCTCACCATTGTCCGTTCGAGAGCCAAGCCCAAAACGACCAAGAAGGTGGCTGTTTGTCAGGTCACCGGGCCCAGTCCGGCCATTCCAGTCCCCGGCAACAATTAGCAGATCTCGACAAGGGAGTCGTTCAGCTAGCTCCTGCAGCTGCGAGTAAAAATTATCTTTCTCTTGCTGTTCAGCCGCCGACGTAGGTGCATACACAGATACGACCGAGATGTTCGTAAAATGGCCTTTTAGTCGAACATAGGCCATTCAGTCGTTGACTGGTTCCCATGTTAGTAGTGCACGGTTAGCTTCTTCCGAGAGGGCAATAGCCACACCGTGTCTACCAGATGAGTCACTCGGACCGCTGTGATACAAGGTGAAATAAGAATCGACCCCCGGGATTTTGATTTCTCGGGCGCCTGAGTCGGGGAGTCGGACCTCTGACAAGCAACAAACATCCACGTGATATTCATGGAGACTGTGCGCTCTCAGACTTTGAGTACCAGGTTCCAGAAATGTTCGCACATTCCAGCATCCACTCCCAAGAGTCGGTTTTTTGTTTAGCAGTCCAGCTTGCACATTATTCGGCCGCACCACCGGACAAGGGTTGCGGAGCGCGTCGGTTCCCGCGGACGCCGTAGCATGGGTCCTAAAATCGTAAGTTGACATGTTCATGAGGCTTCTTGGGAATTTCGAATGCAGGCGGGTCCCCAACGGCCGCTTATTATTATTCTTATTGAAAATATCTGCCATCACACTGCTAAATGAAGGAGGCGGATAGCTTCAAAAACTGAGGTGACACCGATCGAGATTCGGAAAATCATCCTCAGTTGTTAAATTATGAGTATAACATGCCAATCCAGAAAGTTATGAAGAGTAGGACTTTACGTAACGAATACCAGTTTTTTTTTCATGTGGCATTTTTCAGTCTTTTTGATGGATAAAGTTGTAGGTTTTTTTAATTTCTATACTTTCTGTCTGACTAATTTCGCAAAATGATTTTATTTCTAAACTAGCTTCCACGTAAGCACTTAACCAGAAAAACAATCCAAGCCTCGAATTCACCCCCCTTATTTCATGGCTGACAAAATATTTCTCTACAGAAGCATCCCGGAACATTCTTTTTGGATATATTTCATCTTTTTACTATTACTTTATGCTTTTATAGATTGAGGTTTCTCGGCGTTTTACATTTTTATGCTTCTTTACCCTCGCTTCTCCGTCACACGTGAACCGATTTCAAACTTCCATGGTGACGAACGAAGCCTCTTTATCGCCCTTTTTAGATTGAGGCTGCATCAGTACGTCGAGAAGGTATCTGAATTCGCTCTTGGTGTATTGGCGCTCGCTCAACTAGCGTTCACTTCTGAAACTGTCCCCGATCCACAAGTGAGTACTTACAAATCCGGCTCTGGAGGGGATATGTTTTAAACTTTTTTGTACTTATTTTGGGGTTCTATTATAGCACAATGCAAGTTAATAAATTTTTTTTCTGTCGTATATAATAGAATAAAAAAATTCTTTAATGTTAGGGTAGTTCCGATTTAGCCAAAATTAATGCCGATTACCCTCAATAAACTGAAATTAAATGGCAGTTTTCCTTCCTAGAACGTTTTCTCAGGGTTATTTCCACTCAGTGGATCAAAATAACGTGACGAAAAATATATGTTAAACTACCAAGTCAAATGTACCATGGCCCTTGTACGAATTTGTAGACATACTGTTCAGATACCCAGAGAAGAGTCGAACGACCGTTTCTGGCTTATTTGTACTTGAAAACCGGAAAGACCTAACATTTTGGCCCGATTTCGGTACATTCTTGAGTTAAACCCTGTAATAACTCTGGACTTCTGTGACTTCAACTGCGTTAGGAAACCTAATTACATTAACCGGACGAGCACCAGGTTCCGTCACCCTTGCTTATTTTGACGACCCAGTAATCCACATCTCTAGCTTTTCATTTTTTTATATTAAGGATCTTTTCGCAAATCGGAATCTGTCACCGGCTGCGGTTGCCGCGGCTGTGAACGCTGTTCTACTTGTCTTCCAAGTCACTCGAGCGGAGTCAAACCCTGCCATCGTAAGTCTTGCCTGTTTTCCTGCCCCTCATTCAACTTAAACTTCCAGCCTTTTATGCCCAAATTCAAGAGCGTTTTCGCCGAATACCTGCAACTCCTCTTCACTGGCCCAGCTTGGACTAAGATACTCGGATACGTAGTGAGGTGAGTCACCGGATGTTCTGCCTTGATAAAACACCCCCACCCCTCTAATTTGCGTCCGCTTGACTTCTTTTTTAAACTGATATGTTTTTGTTTTAGTCGGGAGTCAGTCCTCACGGGCTACCCCAGTCTCATTGCTGACGTTAAAACCGTGGAGCTGGACTTGCCAACCAGCTACCAGCCTGCCGACGCTGAGCGGAAACCGGAGAACCAGTTTCCCAAACTCTCAGGCGTCGATCCGAGTACGCAACTTGATGCCAGTCTGCTGGATCCGATCGCGCTGACGGCACCCGTGCTGCCTGATCTGGGCATGTCAGTGTGCTTTCGCTACAACATGGGCAGTACAGGCACCTGCGCTGTTTGGTGGCCGCATCCACCGCAACTGCAGACGATTGTGGAGCCGATAGACGCAGCACCAGCAGCAGGGCCGCTGCCGGCATCAACGCGACGACCACACTACCGTTTGCAGCCGCTGGTAGCGGCTGCTGTTCAGTTGCAAGAGGCCTGTGCGTCCTGGCACGTCGACGTGGAACTCAAACAACCGGTCTCCTTGTGGCTACAACGTTTTTCCAAACTCACCGTCCCGCCAATTGCCGCCAAGACCGCAGTGCCATTACCCTGTGGCCTCTTGTCTATTGAGTCAAATTTGGTGGGGAGAGCAGTACTAGTGGACGCGCAGGTGAGCGGGGTTTTTGAACAGCGGTGCCTTTCTTCGTGTGTCAACTCTGTGTAAAAAATTGGGATTTTCTTTTGCTTGTTGCAGCGTTCGCAAACCTCGGAAGAGGACCACAGCGAAGAGAGGACGGCCATCTGGCGAACAGCCATGCAGTTGCTGCCCTTCCTGTTCACCAACCAATCAGAGGTCGCATTTGAACTTCTCAGCACTGTGATCCTTCATCCCGATCAGACACTAGGGTAAGTGTGATGAAAACTGACATCGTTACGGACGATGTTCACCGTGGGCTTCAAACTAGGGGATGGGTGCAGAGACGTTGGGTTGTTCGGCATCTAGCGTACTGTAGGGGTTGTGGTTGTGCTCGGATCACTACAATCATCAGGTCGAATCCCAGGCTGTTGGTAAGAGGCAGCAGTCATCAGGACGGATTTCGGTCTCAGGCGAGGCCAGGACTGGTCTTGCCTGCGTCAATTCATGCCCAAGCTGTCGTGAAGCGAGTTCGAGTGGTTTGTTGCCATTGCTGGAAATCGGTGTCGCGGATAGAAGTCTCCTGCGGCGTTGGCCGAAAGTGGGGGCGTACAAGTGTCTCTTGAGAAACCGCCACTAGTTGGCCACGCGCGTGTGCTCGCGTGTGTGTGCGACTGAATTTCGATCAAGCGGTTTAAGGTTGGCGAGTGGGACAATCACTCGCGAAGACACATGACATCAGGTGCTGCGGGCATTGAACAGGTAAAGGGAACCTCATATTTGGCCGTCAGTCACAGTTCTGTGTCGAGCCAGAATCGAGAAGACCGATAATGGAATCGAGCGTAGGTGGTTGGTTCAGCCCGGGTCTACGCCTAAGCTGGCCACCACACACCCATGTGTCGCATTTGTTACGGGTATCCCCCCCCCTCCCCCAAGTAAAGCGTTTCTTGACCCCCTCTGGTCCCCGTATGTGTCCTGTGCCTCAACCGCTTCACCCTTTCTTGGGACACCTAATCATTCTTGCTCCTAACGGGGAAGAATTGTGTAAATGAACGAAACGTGGTCTCTGAAACAGTGGTCAGAAACTTGAGACGCCGAAACAGCCACTTTACCAGTTCTTACGTTGGAGTGCCGACGACTGACAACAAAAGATATTCACCGTGTACCCCCAATCAGTAGAGGGAGGGCGGGCGCAGAGGCGTTGACTTTCGCAGCATCCAATAACTTTTACAAGAAAATCTCTGTTACAAATACAAGCGAACATACGAGTCCCAAGAAGTAATTGAGAAGAAGACGACTCGATCGCTGGGGCAATACTTTTATTCGCCTGATGGTTCGCGATCCGTCACGGATTCATAATCAGAAACACAAGTGCAACGACTCAATTTGGCCAAAGCAAATCGCCATTTGGGGAACGGAAAGGTCACCACTTTATCCTACACCTGACGTAGCGAATCAGCACTCACACCAAACCGTTGTCAATTTTTGCACACGTCTAAATTTTAACTGTCTTATGCGGCAAAACTCCTCTGCACACACTATCTGTAGCTGCTACTGCGTTGTGATTATGTCTCTGATGATGAATCCGCGACGGATCTCGAAACGTCAGGCGAATAAAATAGTTTCAGCAATTGAGTCGTCATTTTCTCAAATCCCTATTACGCAAATGCGGCTCTTATTGCGGCCTTCAATGTCTTGCAGTATTAAAGTAGTGGCCGTTCTTTAAAATGTGTCATATTGTAGTTGTGTAGGAAAGGGGAAAATTCCGAAAAAAGTGAAAATCGGGCATACTAGGTAAACTTAAATTTTAATTGTTGAAGAAGCCTGTTTATGCAAAACCACCGCGTGAATAAAGCAGCTCAAGTAAAATTACGTTGGAAAATAATCATTTTGTTAAGTTTTCGCATACACATGCTCCCCTGTTACGTGCAATGTAGCCTATAGGTGTTACCGAACTGCCCAATTTTCGATTATGTGTTTGAAACTTGTTTCACAAGAATTGCCACTTGTTTCTGCCTTTTTCAAATTGTTGAAGTTACATTGAACTAAAGCAACCCGATTTTCTCTTGATTTATTCCTCGTGTCTGAGCCTGCTTTGTACCACATTTGCCTCTCGTATTGTGGTGCTTTGCTCGTCTCGTTCTAGTTGCTGGCAGTAAATGCCACTGTGATAATGCGTACGTATTCAACGTGTTGTGATTTTTACCGTTATAAATGGAGTCGCTACGCTCCGTCCTGCATGCTTGTTACGTAGTCAGTCTATCGAGGAATTAAGGTAAAGATAGAAAACCCTTGTCACTACAATCTTCTCGCCCTAGGATTGAAGTGAAGACAGTGAAGACATTGAGAGGCCAGAGTTGTAGGAAGAGTTTTGTTCTGTACATAAGGAGCGGGAGAATATGTAGGACGATATTCCCTATCGGATGAGCGTAGATCTACACCCGAGCGGGGCAGTGTCCGAAGCCCTAGCCTAATGGCAGTCAGCCCAGTGGCTATCGGAAACTGTCTTTGTTTTAGTCAGTCTTGTAGATAATTGGTCAGACGAGACTGGAGTGTGCATGTGCGCCCCAATCACGTGAGGTCAGTGGTTCAGCAGCCGTGTGTGCAAACGTTGGCCGCCATTGGGTCGAACGTTGACGAAGGCTGCGATCACCGGACGACCGACTGCCATCACATGACCTCGTGTGGGAAGTGACGCGTTCAAATGAAATGGAGCCACCGAGGCACTACAAGCCTTTATCGCAAATGTACAGTAGATGCCGTTGGTCATGCAATATTTCGGCCTATGCGAAAGACTAATACTCTTTCGCTAATCGGAGTTGACTCCAGTTGTGATACTGATTATCATGTAATGTATTCTGAAGTCATTTCAGTCGGATAGGAAGCCGGATTTTTAACGAGCTTCGTTCCGACTCCTAGTAAAACGTATCTATTGTAAAAACCGACTACTTAAGTAGCATGCCTTTTTATCATTGCTTTTGACTGCCTTTATAAATTCAAATATATATTTTAATGGAAAAAAACACAAACAATTATTTCTTGTACATGTTTGATAGCAAATTACGCCTTCGTTAAATATGATACCCAAAGAAAGGGTAACTTTCGGTTTTAAATAAGTTGCTAATTATGAGCTTTTTTACGATTGTTAGGTCTTCATCCATAATAAATCGTATCCGTCAATTTATTAGTGCTGCCTACACTGCATAAAATATATTCCAAATCTGTTTCAGTATTTGATGACAACTAGGTGACGTCTTCCTCAAACTGTAGGCGAAACTGTACATTTCCTTAAGCAGGGTGCACACAGTGCACAGTTTTTAAACCTTGAATTCGAGTGTAGCAGTCACTCGTTTAGAAAAATATTCGGCAATTGGGCAACCTTTTTAAAACCGAAAGCTACCCTTTCTTTGAGTATAAAATTTAAAGAACGCGTAATTTGCTATCAAACAAGTACAAGAAATAATTTTTTCGTGCATGTTTTCCATAAAATATATTTTAATTTATAAAGGCAGTCAAAATCAATGATAAAAAGACATGCTACTTTAGTAGTCAGTTTTTACAATAGATACGTTTTGCTGGGAGTTGGAACGAAGCTCGTTACAAAGCCGGCTTCCTATCCTGACTGAAATGACTTCAGAATACACTACACGATAATCAGTATCACAACTAGAGTCAACTCCGATTAGCGAACGAGTATTAGTCTTTCGCATATGTCGAAATATTGCATGATCTACGGTGTCTACTGTACCTAAGTCAGTCAAATTTAAGGCAGTAAACGTTGTGCCAATGCAATACCAGCAAACTTCAAATGTCGGGTTTTGTTATCATCAACCCTCTTTTCGCGGTTGTTGGTTGGTTAGTAGCCTTTGTTGGATCAGGACTCCCGTTTGAGTCGAAACTGGGTGCACTTGGGGGACGGAGAGAAGCCGCGACCTCAGCTGGCTTGCGCCAAATGTCCACGGGGGTGAGTTGGGTGTCTGACTTTGAACTGCAGACAAAGAGATGCTGACAGTCATGCGGAGAAACGCTGCAGTAGGCTATAGATGGGTCGAATCGGTGTTGGTACTGGCGGAGGACCATTGAGTAGCCACTGCTTTTTGATCCATAGTACAGCGAGTGACCCCCATGAAGTTGTCGTTCTGAGGCCGCCATCGGAGGTGAATAGCCACCCAAAAGGACCAGAGGACGGTAACCTCGTTTTTCCTCGACAGTGGCTCTCTGGTGAAGACGCTAGAAGCCTGTCTTGGCGGCAGAGCCATCAACGAGTAGATCCGAGAGAGAGAGGAGGCGACAGCTTCCTTGTGGAGAGCTCGAATAGATGGCCTAACGTTGCGGCTGGACTCAGGAGTGTGGCAACAATGGTGATTAGGATAGCCGGAACTGCTGGCTTAGGAGTGTGTTGTGAGGAGCGACCGGCAGGACAGAAGCCTCTGCATGCAGATGATCGATAGGGTACATTTTATCGCAACCCGTGATCGTGCGGAGGGCAGCGTTTTGTGCTGACCGAAGGCGGTGGAGGCTGGAAGAACTGATTGTGGGAGACCAGATTGGTACTGCATAGCCGAGATTTGGCTTGGCCAGCGCAGCCCCAGGATGTGCCCGCAAGAACCTTGAGGACCTTGGTGCAGCGGCTCACTTGGCTTGCGGTTATTCTTCGCTGTCGCCCTTCACTAACGTCTCCCCCTCGAAAAGCCTAGCTCAATCATCTTTCGGATCCTGACCATCGAAAAATAAATAAAGGGAGAGAGACTCAAGTAGGTGACAATTTCACCAATTTTCCCTCTATGTGCCCTTTAATACTTTCCCGAGCGCCCCAGTCTACTTTTTGGGTGTGTCTGTATTCTAGTTTTTTTTATATTCTAAACTGAGTGTTGACGAATTTATTGTTGTTGTATCAGACTTCTCAAGAAAACGTATCCCAACACAATGGCCCTCCCACGAGAACCCTGGCCTCACTTTGATCCCCTCTTCCATAGACGCCTCTTTCACCACGTCCGCGGGCTCTATGTGGATGAGCTCTCGTCGCTTTTATTCTCCGGCCAAGCGCACAATGCGAGCCCGTCTCCTACTGCGCACCTCCATAAACGTAGGTTCTTTTTTGGCTCCTGTTGCCCCTGAAATCACTAGAAGACAACACTTGTATGAGCTTTCGGACTCCCGCAGGAGGCCATCGTCAGAGAAAATGAGAGAACAGCAAGAATTGACATGCTTTTGTAGTCCAGCTACGAGAAAATGGGGGTAGGGGATTGCTTGAGTTCACACCCACGTCGTCTCAGCGTGCGTCCTTGGCGTCGCGGCGTTTGTCCCTGGACACGAGCTGGGTCGCGCGAACGTAGGGCAAAATAACAGGGTGGTATATCCACGTGCCTGTTGATGGAGATAGAGTCTGACACCCGGGCCCCACCTGATTACTGGCTCGTGCCATTATCCGCACGCCCGTGGATACCCGAGCAGCTTCGTCAGCCGCAGCCTTCGTACGCGCCCACGGAGAACAAATGGAGGAGAGCTACTTACACTTTGACACACTCTACCGTACATAAAGAACGTGCTAGAAGCAACTGAACATATCGTAGTTTGGGTATTTCTCATCGTCCGACAGTTGCCATGCGTTCGCGGATTATGTAAATAAAAAACCGACTGAAAGTACGTGAGCAGTCTGGTGTCGTTTATTTAGTGCCATGTCGCGACTGTTCTTGCCATTATACAGGGCAGACCGGGCGACGACTTAGCTCGCGAAGACTGGAGCAGTGTGGAAAGACGACTAACCGTCCCAGATTGCTACCAACACCCTGTAGGAAGTCCACGCAATTGACTTCATGGGCATCCGGTTAATATCACAAGCCAGTAATTAGACTGAGCGAGAACTACTGGAGGCCTGTGGGTCCGACTCCAACTCCCTCAACAAGCACAGGGATATACCGCCCTATTATTTTGCCCTCCGTTCGCACGACCAAGAAGCACGGCCCAGCTCGTTTCCAGGGACGCAAGTCATGACGATGCCATGAGACGACAAAGGCCACCCCTCCCCACCCTCAATCTTTCGTAGCTTGACCAAAAAAACCTTTCAATGCTTGCTGTTCCCTCTTTTTTTCTGACGATGGTCTCCTGTAGGCGTCCGAACCCTCAGCCTAATACACGTGGTGTCTCCCAGTGATTGTGCCATTTATGAAGCGTGCAAGTACGCAAATATGAGACACTTTTTAAAAAATGTGGAACGACGCAAACAATTACGAATTTCCGAGATTAAGGTGAAGTAAAAAAAATAAAACAAGAGCTGCTTATCGCTAATAAATTTAAAACTGAACCACAAACTGTTGGGTGCATGCAGCAAGCAGCCGCACTCACAGCAGGCTATCGATCGGCCTACACGAGGCGAACGCATACAGGCCATCATGCAATCAATAATCCAAAATTTAAACTGCATTCAGCCACTGAGTCACAGCCAATCTTTCCGGTAGCCAAGTCAGCACAGAAGCTGATTGGCTCGGTGGACCCAGCTTGCACTCGTTTGTTGACCTGAATACGTTGTATCTTTTACCCTCAAAGGCTTGTGCTGACTTGCTTAAAGTGCTTGTCTGAGTAATAGCACTCTCTCTGTGTGTCTCTCTGGCCGATCGGTCTTTCCTCTGTCTCACACGGGCTCTTTGGTTCGGCGTTCGTGTTTATTAGAAGTGCCAGGAGCGGGTCTTAACACAAATAAACAAAACCGAAGTAATATAACTATAAAAGGGTAAATTAACTAAACTAAAAATTAATATAACTATGAATTTGAAAATAGGCATCCCGAGAAATATAATTCGATAGAAAATATTCTCTGGGAAACAGGAACAAACTTTATTGTAAATTTTCGACGCTGGCACACACAACAGGTCGTCTTTGGACGCGAGGGAAATATGTGAAGAGCAGTGTGCATTTTTAAACATTTCCGAAGACGGCCTAGTGTGCCAGTGTCGAAAATTTACCATAAAGTTTTTAACTGTTTCCCAAAGAATCTTTTCTATCAAAATAATATAACTAATAAAACATAATAATGAACTAAAAACTGAATCAAGATATAGTTTATATGTTAAATGTAATATAAACTAAGTATGCAAGCTAAGGTAAAATAAAGTTGTACAGATGTGTACTTTAAAAGCAACCGAATATGGCTAGTAAATATATAATGTGCTAAGACATAAACTACAACCTACCGACAAGAGGACAAGGACGCCCAATCTCTGGGATAGCACTTGTATTAGTCTAAACTTTTGTACTCCTACGGGAGGTCATAATCAGAGAAAATGAGAAAACAGCAAGAATCGACACTTTTTTTCGTAGTCCAGCTACGAGACAGTGGGGGGGGGCTGGCCTCCGTGATCGATTGAGTCCACGCTCACCTTGTCTCCCGTATCATCTCGGCGTGCGTCCTTGGCGTCGCGGCGTTTGCCGCTGGACACGAGCTGGGTCGCGCTTCTTGTTTGCGCGATCCGAGCGCAAAATAATAGGTCGGTATATCCACGTGCCTGTTTATGGAGTTCGGGTCTGACACCTAGGCAGAGCATTTCAAAAGCGGTTGTTTACAAAATTGTAGGCGACTACTCACTTGTTCCAAGTGCTACAATCGCATGTGATGGAGTCAGTTAACACGAGCCAGCAGGTGTAACTGAGAAAAAATGGGCAGTGAAATAAAACTCCGAAGACATACCCCAGAATCGCAAAAAAAATGGAATATCATTTGTGGGATTTATAGGAGAAAAACTGCCGCTCGTGGGAGGACAGTATGTGCAAGATAGGACCGGTGTGTTGCTGAGAATGTTTTTGCGGCAAACCAGGGGCAGTCCATCATATTTAACATCTTTATCCGAAAGGTCACACGAGCAGGAGACCACAGAGTCAGGAGAACATCCCGAAGAGCCGGAGGTGCGACCATGATGTGCCCTTGCTGTGACGAAAACAGATAACCTCGCCGCGGTCGTTAGCAGTCTGTTTTTAGGTCAGTATGCGGAAGAACGTTGCAATGCCGCGTAGCCTAGGGCCACAGGTGCGATAGAAGCGACTGCCGACGCGATCGTTGCGGTTCGCATAGGGAGAAAGAGGCAGCGCGAAGTTATGGGGCTATGCACGATGAGAAATACTTTGAGTTCTGCATGCAACATGCCTAAGTTTGTAAAAGTTTGATCACTACCCGCATGCCGGCGTGAACGCATTTACGAAATCTTAAAAATAATAATGAACAGCATTAGGCATATTAAGTGCTTAATAAGTGTTTATTAAGAAAAATAAAATTTTTCCGATAATGCCCAAGTTCCAGAGGCGTAGAAAATAGCCATAAATTAGAATCTTTTCGTAACTTGAAAACGGAATGTGACCATTTTCTTTATATAGAAATACTTTTTAAATCAAAATATTTTATACATATTACCATTAGTGGATAACTATTTATTGAATATCGTCCAATATAGTGTGGGATAATTTTCATCGTTTTCAGTGTCTTCGTGTGGTCATTCATAAAGCTATAATATATTCATAAGATATACATATGCATAGGCTTTACTCATACGCCAAGGTGAGCCGTGCTGTAAAAAAATGCAGAGAAAACATAATTTTTGAAAATTAAATTGTTCCTTGTTTCTAAAAATAAATGTGATTCCTCAAACTTGACTTCACTTTCATTTGCGCGAGTTCGGATAAAATTTTCCAGTTCTGGAAGGGATAATTTTTCCACCTATTTTTCCTCATTCTGAAATTCTTCCATAGCACAATGCGTGTTAATAAAAAGTTTGGTTCTGTCGTGCCTTATAGCCTAGAAAATTCCTTCAATATAAACGTACTCATGATTTAGCCAAAATTAGTGCCTCTTTCGCTCCCTACCTTTAACTAAGAGGGCAGTTTCCAAACTAACGCCCGCTTATTATTAAATCTACTCAGCTGAGCAAAATACCCTGCCCAAATACCTGGTCGAATTTTGTCATGAAAGTTGCATGCAGGACTTGTAGCTAGTCCGAAAGCTCAGCCTACTACAAGTGCTTTCTCAGTGATTGCGCACCCTTGTCTTCTTTGCAGCATTGATTTCTATAACCAGCAAATGTCAAGAAAAGTGACTTACAACCTGTTCTTCCTCCACCCACCGCGGTGTTAGCTCTTGATTATGCCATAGAAGAGGAGGCAGAGGAAGAGGACAAGAAGGAGTCGGAAGCAGCAGCAGCACCCCTCTGTTCTTCCCTCCAGTCTTCTCGAGCCTCAACTGTCAACGCCGCATCGATCTGCGATCCTCTTCTTCCTGATGACTGGCTCTACCTGCCCGTTTTGCGGCACTATCTGCGCTCTGGCGCAGCGCCGCAAAACTCGGCTGATGAGCAGGCCTGCAATTGGAGCGAAGACTCATCTAACGTAAGTCCCTGTCAGAACCTTAATTCATTATTGTGGCGGCTATCTAATGCGCCACGTTACCGAAAGCTTCCCATTCAATGGAAACGTAACTTGGTATATACTCTTTTCCAGAGGACCAGAATGATCTGTTCTGCGGATACATTGGATGATGAATTAACCAACCTTAAACGCACCCTTATGAAGTGAGGTTATCCAAGTCAATTTATAGACAAATACAGTAAACCTCTAAGACCTAAATTGACGCAACAATTAGCACCAAAAAGCCCGTCTTCATTTCCTTACCCTTTTAAGGGCGATAACATACTAAACACCATCAAAAGACGACTTCTCAATGCCATTGAAAGGACGTACTATGCTGCTGATCTGATAATTTGCAATCCAACGAAGCCTTTACCAGTTCCTCATGCGAAGGATGCCATGCCATTGCACGCCACTTCAAACTGCATTTATGAATTTACATGTACTTGCGGATGCAGGTACATGGGGCGAACGCAGAGGCAATTGGCCACCAGAGCTAAGGAACATTTACCTAGTTGGCTAATGAAACAAGAAAACAGAATTCCCCGGTCATCAATTACTGAACATCTGTTAGACTCGGGCCATTCTGTTGACCCCAAAACGCCCTTCAGAGTACTTGTTCGAGCACGAACAACTCGCACTTTACGCTACCTGGAGGCAGCCTACATACGGCGGGTCAACCCCGACCTATGCAAACAGTTGGAGCATGTTGTGAACCTAAATAGCCTTGGTAACATTGGCTCCCTGTTTATACATTTTTCCTCTTAAGTTGTTACCTCAGGTGCTTTTTCCCTGTTATTTTTGCTGACCATAGCGTTTGAACTTCTCATGTTATTGATTAGCCACTTGGCCACTTCTAATGACCTTGTGTTTATATCGATTTTTCTGTATGAATTCATTGCGTATCTTCTCTTTTGTGATTCACGTTGAGTAATGAGTGGCGGCAACTGACGAGCTCTCTCGAAATGAGATGGATCCAATAAATCATTTTGCTGCTATTGCCATGTTTAAATTTGCACCAGGGAAACGTTGCTTTAAAATTGTTGAACTCAACGACTGATTCTGTTGCCGTAGGTGGAACTCATGCACCATAGCTAGGCTACTGGCCTAGAAATGGACTCAATAGACATCGAGTTTCCGTGGTATTGTTAGGACTGGCCCTTCGTCCTACTTTACGCAACCCTTGACAGTTTCCAGTCCTCTTCGAAAGTAGTATTAGTTTTTGCATGATCAAATCTGAGCTGGATAGGCATTTTCAGTTCCCTCTTGTGATAATCGTTTTAGGAGCTAACTTCAAACATACTGTACCGTCAAGAATGGAACAGTTCCTTCGGAAAAATTGACATGTACTCGACTCACCCGTCCTCAGCCAAAATAAATGGAAGGCAGATAGTAAGAAAGTTACATGGACAGCTAGACCACTGGCGTGTGAAGGGGTGAGTCACGGTTTGTTTACGGGTAGCGTGGGCCTGAAATGCCATGGGGTCTGTGTGCGAAGGGGGAGGAAGCGGATGGTGGGTCGGTTGCTGTCGTGGTGACTGGGTTACCGGTCCCCGATGTGTGACTAGGACCGGGGACGATAAGTCGTTACCTTTAGCCACCGTATGAGTCGTTCAAGCCAGCGCGGCCGTTGGCACTGCCCGCAGTCGAAAACCAAGCCTTGCGCTTGTTTTGTGTTGGGCATGGCAACGCTTTCAGTGTCATCTATGGTCGACGGACAGCTAATTTAATTTATGGGTATCCAGGAGTCGGCCTGTCTGACCAACGTACACGCGAGAGAAATCTGCGCACGGTATGCGATAAACCACATTTTATTGTTGTTCTTTCGGGGTAGACTCCTTAAGACGTTATAGCGCTGCGCGTAATGGCGATGCTGTTTTGTGCCCGATGTGGACATCGAAGCCATTGAACTGCCTGGCGATTACTTCGGAAGCTCCATGCATAAAAGGCAGGGAGCAGAACTTCCCCGTCGTTATTTATTCGTTAGGGTTGGGGCTTGCAATTGTGCCTGGGGCAGTTCCCCACAAAATTGATCGGATATCCGTTAGGTCGGAACAACCGATACGGGTAAGTAAGTTCTTGCTTGAGACACAGAGATCCCGCTAACAGAAGGCGGCCAACCGATAATTGGACCGTGCCTCAGAAATAAGTGGAATAAATTTAACGTTTCGAATCGGCCCCTTAAATATTTTTCAATGAGTTTTCCTTAACTGATTCCGCGTAGGACTAGTTGGTGATAACGAATAAACCTGAGATTGTCACTTTCGTCTGACTATTCTTGTTGCTTAACCTTTCCTGTAGTTTGTCTGACTTATTATAGCTTGGCAACTGCCAAATTATAGGCTCCTACCTGCGCTCTAGAGGCCACAGACACGTATTCTTTGTACTGTTTTTTTTTCTGACCAACATAGCGAGGTTTACAGTAAGTGTTCTAACTCATAAAATCCAGAGATTTTTCCAAGAAAACCTCTTACGCAAACGGAACTCACATTGCGTCCCCCAAAGCCCTACAGTAGTAAAAGAACGATAGTTCTCAAAACGAAGGCATACTGCAGTTTATCGAGTTATATTGAGTTTTTGCAAATACCGAATTTTTAGAAAAGTGGAAATTGGGCGTATAAGTTAAGCTTAAGTTTTAAATTTAGAGAAAGTCTCTTCATGTAAAAAAAACGAATCAGTAAAGCAGCACAAGTAGACTTTTTTTAAGGGAATAATCGCTTTGTAGAATTTTCGGATGCATATGCTTCCACATTACGCACAGTTTAATGTTACCGAACAGCCCAAAGTTCGAGTTTATATTCCAATATTGTTTCAAGCTAAGTGTTAGTAGTTTGCCAATAGAGGAGAATATCCGAGTTCCAGGAAGCAGTTCAGAAGAAGACTCCGAAACGTCAAGACAATAAACTTCTTGTTCCAGTGATCGCTTCTTCTTCGGTTAATTTTTTCTTCCGTTTCTAAATTGTTGGAGTTCTGGTGGACGAAGACAACCAGATTTTTGCTTAATTACGCAGGAGGAAGATATTTCGCCAACAGACGCTCAATGACTAATAAATTTAAACGGAATTGTCAGGTCCAGTCGTAAACGTACCTTGTTGTAAGATATATTTCCTTCGGTCACATTTACTTGTAATCATGTTGGGATCTCGTTTACGACGAGGTTCTGATCGTTCTTGAAATGATAGTTAACACTTTAAGAATTTCAGTGGTTTCAGTCGATGGTACATAACTAAAGATTATGTTCTACGTGCTTACCACACTCTTCAAAATAAGATATTTCTTAAAAGCATTTACCTAAATGATAGTCTTTTAAACGTTCTTTCTAAGGTTGTTGTTTGCTTGGATCATGATTTTAGAGTCACCCAAACATATTAACTCATTTTCGAGAAAAATGAACGTCCACAACAAAAGTCAGACACTGATATGCCTAAAATCAACAAAAGTAAGCTTTCTATAACAAGTCACCTCTCGAAATAACACTTTAGTTAGCTATTTCCGACTAAATGCCTAACCTAACTTAACTCTTTCAAAGGTGATGTGACGTTAAAAATGGCAACGTGTGACCGTTTTTTGCGTTACCTAGAAATTAGGGATATGTTCTTCTGTTAAAAATGAAAGAACTAGCTTTTCACTGTATACCCTACGCACATTTTTATCTTCCGCTTTGATAATATATACACTCTCCGTGTTATGTAGTCTTATTCGTGCACAGATTGCGCAATATTTGTAGTTTATAGCGGCCAACGCAAGTGAATTATTATTGCCAGCTCCGGTCGTTACAGCTGGCTTGGCATTTCGCTGAAAATTCTGCCACTATTTCGTTGTCCGTGTTGAATGTGGGCTTAATACTTGCGCAACAACTGTGTTCGCTATTCTACGGTCACCTCTGAGGAAGTGTTCTCGTCAGTATCCGAAACGTCAGGCGAATGAACTTATAGTTCCAGCGATCTCATCTTTTTCTTCTTAACCTAAGATTCTCACTTCCATCTTACTAGTCCTGTAATTGAACATCTTCATTACCTCCTGCAGTTTGTCTGGCAACTGTCAAATAGGCCCCAATGTGCGCTCTAGAGGCCACAGACGCCTATTCTTCGGACTGTTTTTCTAACTAGCATAACGAGCTTTAATTTCCCCTCTTGTAGCTGGCACCCAACATTGCTGTGTCCGGCGTCCATGTTCAAGGCCACTTGCCTCAAGGTCATTTTGGAAGTTTGATTTTTTAAATCACGTTGGGGTCACCGATTTGTAGGAGTCTAAGTACTGCGTGTACTCGGGTCACTGAAATCATCAGTATTAATTACAGGTAGTAGGTAAACGGCTGAAGACGCCTGTGGGAAGGTCGCAGACGTGTATTCTTTGTACCTCTTTTATGACCAGCATAGTAAGGTTTTGTTTTCACTCCTCCCCCCCCCCCTGTAATGTAGTCTAATTCGTGCATTTTTTTTTCTCAGGAATACCTGGTGCATGCAACAGCCTGCCTCGCCTGGATACTAGCAGTGCTGGAGCAGTTTCCGCCCTCACGCTCGCGTCTCGCCACCGGCCGCTTTCTGCCGCCCGATGCTCACCTGACGCGCCTTCTCTGTGCCATAGTCAGTTGCTCTGCTGCCGGTGCTCTCTGCTTTGACCTTGCGGGTCTCGTGGTGGCACGTCTGCTGCATCTTCTCTGCCCGCAGATTTCCGCGGACAGCCTGACCGCCGGCTCCGTTAATCTGCCTGCAAACGTCCTCTCACTCTACGACTTGTGAGTGCTGCTGCTGGTGCATCAGATGCCTAGTATATTGCTGACCATAGAGCGCGTCAATATTGACGGGTTGTCGGGTGATCGATGCTCTATAGACTGATCAAGGAGTTAAGGTTAATAGAGAAAAACCCTTGTTACTACGATCTTTAGGCCCGGTTCCTGAGGAGGCAAGAGAGGACGGTGGGAGACCAGAGGGGTAGGAACAGCATATTATGTACAGAAGGAATGGAATAATAGGTAGAAGGAATTTTGACTCTCGGACGAGTGCAGTCCGGCTGCTAGGGCGCCGACATCCGGTGTGTCAGCGCGAAGGTAATTATCGCAGACAGTCAGCTCCGTTAATCTGCCTGCCAACATCCTCTCAATCTGCGACTTGTGAGTGCTGCTTGTGGTGCATCAGAAGACCAGTAATTTGCAGACCCTCTAAACGTTCGCCTGATCGCCAGCGAAACTCCTGTGTCCCGCTCTGCCTTGGGTCCCGTTAGCGGTTAGGTGAACGTCTGCCAACGCGTGTTCATATTCCCCAACCTAAATCGGCGAAGCAATGAGCTCGTGGCTCAGTGGTTAAGGTGTTTGACTTTGGCCAGAAAGGTAGTGACCTTGAGACTCGGGTGGGGCACCGCTTGGGTCTGGCTATGACTGGCTGACGACGGCTAATACGCCAGAAATGTCTATTTCAGGCTCCCGCGTCTTTGGTGACCATACTATAACGACCGTTGTTCAACTTTCAGACGGAAGAACTATAACCATGAATAAATCAGTTTTGCCGATTTAACAGCTGGGAAATTTCCAGAGCAATTAATTCCCGTCTGCTGACACAACACTTTCGCAAACAGGTTTCCGTTGGCAGTCGCACCTATGTCACTGAATGCTGTCATTTGAGAAATACTACAAGGTTCCAAAACTTAAAGTTCGATCGGCGTATACTGCCGAAAAGAGGAGAAACAACTGTCATTTTAAAACAGCTTTATTTTGTTGTTGTTCAGCTGTGATCTCCACTTCTTAAAATAACTTGACTGTTTATTCACGAATTGTAACCAGGTCGTTACAGACACCCATCAACAGCGTTCGAGGATACGCGGCTTCTCTGACCATAGATCTGCTATTCCTATTTAGAGAGAGCATCTTGTATCTTGAGAGTATTACACTGTTAAAATTGTTTGGATGAAAATGTTTACTAACCGCAGTTGGCATACGCTTTAATTTAATCGGTGGCGATGTGGCAGTGTGCACTGCTTGTTTCGTATTGGTTGTGTTTTATAGTTTAGTTATCGCGCAGAAATATTTGATGATATAAATAATAATTCCTATTATTTCCAGTCTCCCTTTTCTTTACCGACAATACGATTTGCCGACCATAGAGCGTCAATATTGATAGGGTTGTGCTGTGGTCGGGCGACCGATGATCTGTGGTCTCACACTTGTGTCATCTTATAGCATGACAAATGAGTAATTTGAATCTCGAACGAGTGCAGTCCGGTTGCTAGGGTGCCGTCATCCGGAGTGTCAGAGAGAACGCAATCATTCCCTGCCTGAGTCGGTCTTGATAGCCAATGACCAGACGGATTGAGGTGACGAAGAATTGTTATTCCAACCACAAAATTGGCAACGCGTTTTGACTGCTGACGACCCCAAATCGAAACAGAGTACCATCCCGCAGTCGGCCCGGTCTAAAAATCCAAGTGCATCTTTTCGGTCGCGACCCACAGCCGTAGAGCCTGTGCCTCGGCTGTCGCTGTCTTATTCGGTTCTCATAGCATTAGCGATACTGGCAGTAAGATTGACATGTGATTGTTGGAGTTAATTTTTAACTCGTGTATGCGAAAGGATAGCGCCATGCGGCGACTGAGCGTGCGCGTGTAGTTCAGGCGGAGCTTTAACTAGCCACTACGTGATTGCGGTTTTTATCGGGTGGGTTAGCACTGCTGGTTACTGTTTTGTTTACCTTATTTTTCTTTACTAATGTTCAATGCACGGATTTATAGCTTTCAGTTTAGTTTATAGTTCACTTTTACAGTGTAGGTTGCTTCGTAGTTTAGCTTACAGTGTATTATAGTATACTGTCTAATTTTAGTCGTAGATAACATTGAGTTGCTTTTACCATCCCTGGAAGAAGACGAAGCAGAAGAAAAAAGGAGCAATTCCTGAGACCAAGTTGTATTTAAGCTGACGTTTCGAAAACATTCTCGCTTTCATCGCCCTTGAGAAAGCAAGGGTAGTAGGCCAAGCCAATGACAACATGGCCAGTTTGCTGCTAGAAAGTTGGTTCTCGACTGGCACACTTAACAGAGTCATAGATCCTCATCCCGCCTACCAAGCGCTCAGCACAAGGATAACATCTGCTCAGAGTGGAACAATAGGTCGGGCGAAGGAAGATACGTAGGACCGACAGCCCCGAGCGGAAAATGTGGAATCGCGCAGAAGGCACAAGGACGACGTGACACATCTCACGGAGGCGCCTGCAAAGGCGAGGACAATTCGAACAAGCAATAGCAATCAATGTGCGTACATCAGGCACAGTTATAACACGCCTCTAGCGGTCAGACACACTTAACGCCAGCAGGAGAATAGGCACAACGCTCTGACGATGAAAGCGAAAATGTTTTCAAAACTTCATCTTCCATACAACTTGGTTTCAGGAATTGCTCCTTGCTCTTCTTCCTCTCCCGGGGATGATGAATGCAATACTATATCTGATCTCGAAGTTTCGCGCATAACATTAATTGGATTTTGGGTTTCGTAATTAGTGTTTCGGTTGCATTTCATGCATTTTATATTTGGGTGTCTTGCCAATCATTTGAGTGATAATTCATAATGGGAAAATCTATATGTTATAACCGAATGTGTTCGTGTGTCAACACCGGTTATGTCCCCCAGAAACGTGTTAGGAAGAGAAAGCAGAAAAGGATAGCAGATAGAACTTTACTGTTACTAGTTCTGCTTGTACATCAGTGTTATCTTCTGTCGTCGGTAGCTCGTCTCGACCAACAGTAGGTCTTGTCACTAGCAGCAGAATCTCGCGACGTCGGCAGCGTCTCCAGCAACAGAGTGGCCGCCTTCAGCGGTGGCAATATATTTAAGGGCCAGTAGTCATTGCTCCCAATTGGCTCTCCACGAGTGGCCGTGCGTGTGCTTGCTTACACGCGCATGTGCATGCGTCCTCAGCGTGACCTCCCGATGGCGGCAACCCGGCCCCGGGCAGTCTCGCTTGCGCGTGCCTCCTTTGTCCTCACTTAATGTCCGCCCTTTGAAGGTCGCTTGTAACTGCATGAACCGATCGCCAGTCAGGTCCCTTTGTTCTGGTACCCTCAGGGCTGCCCGAGGCATATCTCGCGTCCGGACCATCCTAGCACTATAAAACATTAATCAACAACATTTATAAGTAGTGATTGATTTGTTGCCATCTAACACCTGTAACGCTTACATTTTCATGCGTGTGCCGTCTTTCAGGTATGTTGAGCTTCTACAGCACTTTGCTGCCGTCTCCTACTCTTCGCCTGTCTTTGCCAACATCATTCTCTTCTTCTGCCAAACTAAACTGCCTTCGAGCTTCCGAAGAGCGCTCTGGAGCGAGCATCAGATCGTTTTGCGCTCTCTCCTTCTCACGCCATCCGAGGTAGGCAGGCACAATCCTTCTTTTTTTCCTCTCAGTTTTATACTATGAAGGTCACCTGACTACAGGTCCCCCCCTCAGATCACGACGGGGTCACCAATAACGGCATTTGACGTCAGACAAACTGATCAACTAAATTCCACGAATTTAAGTGCAGAAAGAGTGGTAGGCAGGCATGCGCAGTCGTTTTTCCCTCTCAGCTTTAATTTCTTAAGATCGCCGACTGCCGTCTCCCCCCTAAAAGTGTGCAACTTTTGTGCTCTCTAGAAAGGCTTTTAGTAGTTGTGCTCAGAAGGTTGTGTGTTCGGATCACGACGGGGTCACCAATAACGGCATTTGACGTCAGGTGGACTGATAGACGAAATCCCACGAATTATTTGTAGTAATATTAAACGATAAAATTCGAAAGAGTGGATAGATAATAATGTTGAATAAAAGACGAAACAACCTTAATGAGCTTGGACAAACCGGCCGCAATTGTAAAGCAGGGTCGACTTCAAACAAAAATAGTTCAGACACGAAAATATGCTACGATTGTTAAGGGTATTTTAGTCTAACTAGTCAGCACAAGATTAGAGCTAGGTCGTTGGTGTTTGGTATGCTGGCGCCATCATCTCTTTTCTTAAAATATGTGTCCTTGTAGTTGTAGGTGCGTAGATTCCGTCAAATCCAAGAAGGCTGCGAAGGAGGTCTAGCTCGGCTTTTGTCCTCCAAACTATCTGTCCTCATTCACGGTAGACAGTGCGACCCGGGCTGACAAACACCTACCTTAATTTGAACTTTATGCAAAATGGTCGCAAGATAAGTAGTCTATTGTGAGGTCAAACAGGGGCGCTCTGTCTGCAGTTAACCGCAGGAACTGGTTTGTTGTGATCACTCAGCTGTGATCATTCGTCAAGATAGACATAACCTGAAGCCATCCGAAGTCATGTCTCCTTTCGCATTCGACAAACGATTGGAGACAGAGGTTATCCGTCACTTACGTCCCGCTTCCTTAGGCATAATGTACAACCCTAGCCGTAAATAAGCACTCATGAACTGATGGTTGGAACTATCCTTTCTCAATTTTAGTGAACGAAAAGTGGACGCGTTTAATTCCTCTATCTCACTGTTCTAGCGCCCAGGCTTGGTTTTTAAAACTAACTCCGCCTGTTACGGTGGATATCCCGATCGGAGTCCTGCGTCCGAATCCGTATTCCTATTCGGAGAGCATTACGGTCCAATAAGGGACACCGTACCTGGCCGAGGTCTTAACCGCCTGGGGTTAGGGTATGGCGGCTAAATGACGGCCATTGCTCGTTACTTGTTGCTGGCACGACCGTGTATGAGGATCGTTGGAATGACCTGCAACACAGTGTTCCTATTCCGTAGCAAAGCCAGACCAGGTCGGCAAAACTTCATGCCACGTAACCTCGTGCCTCTTCTCCTCCTCTGTTCTTCAGTTCATTCTTCCCCCGAAGTGCTATGGTGGTCTCTTCGAACCTGAGGAATCGGACGACGCCGTCCTCTGCGCTTACGCCAGCGCCTTTTCTTCATGCATGGTCTCGCTACCGCGCCAACCGCTGCTCACCTTAATTGCTCTGCATCATCTTAACAGGTAAGCGACAGCAAGCTCTTCTTTCCATTTACCATTCCTTCGATACAATTATTTTCCGTGGACCTGAACTAGTAGGAGAAACTAGACTCGTCCAGTGGGTGAAAGTTTAATTTACCTCCCAGGCCAGCTTACTTTTCGCATAACTGTTTACTTATTTCGGAACAGTAGGCATGTTTTCTTTTACGTATAAATTCTTGTGCGCCGACCTCGCCAGTGCAGATAAGGCTGCTTACTGCAACACATTCCATCCCGAACTTATATACGCTTAGACCCAGGCTGGTGTCTTACGGTTATGGTAAGGGTTGCGATAACGGTTAGATTTATGTATGACGAAATTTTTAGAAATTATGCATGCTTGAGTTGACCCAATTGTGAAAAAAGCCGAGGCGTTCGGTGGGATTTGAACCCGCGTAGTAGAGAAGTCCTTTACCGGAAGCCAACGTTCTAACCACTGGGCTACAAGCACCCCACCTCGCGCCATGAATATAATCACACTTGGGTCGATATTATCCGCCCAAGTTTACCATTAAGCTACGAGCTCACGGTCTTCACGGTATTAGATCGGGGACATACAGTAGCAGATACGTGTATCTGCTACTGTAGGTAGTTATGTATGGTAAACTACCTAGTCGCGATTAGCCGTTTCTTGTCGTCCCAATGAAAAGATTACTTTTATAGTGGTGCTATAGGTCAGAAGCTATTTTGAGTTTTAAAAATGGGGGAAAACCAACCTTTTAGTGGTTTTACTTTTATCTCTAAAAGTAGATAAGAGTTTACAGACATTCGACATAAGATTTTTTCGGCTTTGCAGATCCCACTCGATATTGAGAATTGGGCAATTCTGGTTTCCTATTGGTTGAGTTGTTTAGTTTAATTTTCGCGCGCAAATATTTGGCTATTTAAATCATTATTCCTATTATTTTCTAATTTTATACGCTCTACTTTTTAAATTTTTTTTTACTTGTGTAATATCTCACGTGTATAACCCTCAAAGCCACCGGTTCCAGATTATGACATGCTGCTCTAGGAGGTAAATTAAACATCTACCGTCTAATAGTTAGTACAAATAGTAGGCCTGGCGCGGAGGTACCGGTAGTCCACGTGACCCAGTTGGTTACATAAAGCAGTTCCTAGAGAGGCCTTGCTTTTCCCCAGTTAACCGCACTACCATGTATTGCGCGCGTTGCCAACTTACATGTGGTTTGTTTCTAAAGGCTAGGCAGGCGATCACTTTGTTTACTCAAAAAGACTGCTGCCGCTGATAATTGTTCCTGACATATCGATTCACAGTTGACCAGTGTACAGTCTTGCGCACCTTCGGGGTTTTCGGCCGTAAATCTGACTTTGACAAGGAGTCACATTTCTCTAGTCTTATCATTATGGTGGCCTCGGGTTACCCCCTCCCTTCGAAAAATTCCAAACTCTGTGGTATTTGCGTCAGGTATTCTTTCCTGGGTGGGCGAAATGCAATTAAATCAAGTAACCCTGCCAAAACTCCTCAATAAGTAAGTCAGCCTAGTAGTCATTCTGGTGGATTCTAGGTGATTGCTTAGGAAATTCTGTCTGGGCAGTCAGCTTGCTGTTCCGTATTAGTGGATTCCATACGAACGGTAAAGTTGGGTGGGTAAAATCAACCCAAGTGTGATTAAAATAACGGTGCTAGGCGTGGCATTTGTAGCTCAATTGGTAGAGCATTGGCTTCGCGTAAAGGACTTTCCTACTATGCGGATTCAAATCCCGCCGAATGCCGCCAGTTCTTTCAAAATTGGGTCAACTTAAAGTATAAAACCTGTTCGAAAGATAGAACTGCGACCAAGTTTAGGCCTTCTCGATGTAAAATAACTGTTTGACATACACAATTTAGGGATCTGCTTATTTGCATCACATCGCCTAGTATAAACAGCGCAAGCTTCTCGGCAGCTCAGATAAAAAATCCACAACATCCCTAGGAGTTACCAATCACCTGTAGTTCGTGGAATTTGATGTGAAGAAAAAGAAGGCGTGCCGTTGATCAGCGGAATCATAGTTTTATTCGCCTTTCGAACTCTTACTGGAGTACATCGTCAGAGATAAACGCGTCAACGAAAAAGTAAGCAGTAATTATAAGGGGCAGGGGCCAATCAACCATCAGTGACGACAGTCCGGAGATGCCTGCGCAGGGTGATGTATGCCGGCGCCAGATCGACATGTCGATTGACTGAGTTCTCATTCGAGGCGGCCCAGACTTAAATCAATTCTCGGCCTGCCTTGTTTCCGGTTTGGGCGATAATCTTCGAAATTAAATTCATGACCCACCTCGTAGGTGTGGGCAGCCATAATGCGTCACCCCGTTCTACAGCCAGTTTATTTTCGTGTACGCGAAAACCAAGCATGCGTCCAGTCTGGCCTGTGTTAAGGCACGGTATTCGATGCACAACACCCGACTGCTCATCGCGATATAATCGGTCCTTGATTCTCATGAATCAGCTGCGCATTGTAGCCTTGGAAGGGTGTGCAATTCCGACGCTTAGTTCCATAGCAATGCGCTCCATTGCTTCCGACTTATCCTTGATTCATGCATACATCTGCGCAGGCATCTCCGAAATGACGTCACTGGTGGTTGATTGGCTCCTGCTTTCTAAAATTATTGCTTGTTTTTTCGTTGACGCGATAGACTCCAGTAGGAGTTTGAAAGCTCAGACGAATGAAACTATGATTCCTGTGATCAGTGGCACGCCTTCTTTTTCTCCACATCAAATTACACGAACCACAGGTGATTGACGCTCTCTAGGGATGCTGTGGTTTCTTCATCTGAGCTTCCGAGAAGCTTGCGTTGTTTATATTATGGCATGTGATGCAAATAAGCGGATCCATAAATTTTAGATGTCAAACAGTTATTTTACTTCGAGAAGGCCTAGACATTGTTGCAGTTCTATCTTTCGAACAGGTTTTATACTTTTAGTTGACCCAATTGTGAAAGAACGGGCGGCATTTGGTGGGATTTGAATACGGTGCTTTACGCGAAGCCAATGCTCTACCAATTGAGCTACAAATGCCACGCCTAGCACCGTTATTTTAATCACACTTGGGCCGATTTTGCCCGCCCAACTTTACTGTTCGTATGGAATCCACTAATACGGAAGCTGACTGCCCAGACAGGATTTCCTAAGCTATCACCTAGAATCCACCAGAATGACTCCTAGGCTGATTTACTGATTTAGAAGGTTTGGCAGATTTTCTTAATTTCAGTGCATTTCATCCACTCAGGAACGAATACCTGACGCCAATATCATTTGAACAAAACTGTGACTTCGGTGATCGACCACATGCTTTCCTCTTCTCTACCTAACCCGCAATGTGAACATTTGTCTCAATTCGAAATAAAGACGTGTCTCTTGGAAACTTACAGCAACATCGGTCGATTTTAAATGAACAACAGTTAGACGATCTGTAACTGGGGCGTTTCCTTTGACGAACAAAAGAAGTTAAAAGCCCGATCACCCTCTGTTTTTCTTTCTACTGTCCATGGCAGGTACATTTTCTGCACAAGCAATTTAGATAAACCGCTGACCAAACAGCTCTCTCGCACCCTGTGTTGGTTAGCTAAACAGGCACCTCGGCGGGCAGCCAGTACCGCGGGCTGGTCAGAGGAGTTGGTTGACCTGCTGAGGCGTTACAAACGGCCCAAGCCGCTGCTGGATGAAGAGACACCGATAAACTGTTCAGAACTGTTCTTCAGCGCTCAGTATCGACAGGGACACTTTGTGGCGCCGGCGTCATCAGAACTGGCTGAATTCTACTATCCAGATATTCCCGATTCCAGAAGCCGACACTGGAGTTTGTTCTCCACTCTTTGACCCTATTGAACGTCGTCCATTGAGCTAGTTTTTTAATCCATTATATACATGTATGATTCATACTTTTACACATATGATGTCGGAGCTTCTTAATCACTGAACTCTGTGACAATGCCTTTTCCTCCCATATCATGTCTACATCCCACTGTAATCAAAGGTTTATGAGTCGGCATACAATGACTAACTCGTCATTTCGCGGGTAGATAAACATCTAGTCTCCTCGATCATGCTTCTATCGCTCTTCGTAGGTCCACTTACGTTGCCACGAAGGCATGTCCTCGATTCGGTAAGGGAAATTCTCCGAGCTTAACTTAATAAAAATGCTGCATCCAATCTCGTGCTATATGGATATCGGAGGCCGACTAGCTCGCTTAGACTCAATGGACACACCACGAACTCTTACAGAAGAGCGATACGCTAATACTGCAACTTTCCTTATTACTGTTTACACGGTTAATTGTTGGTCCTACCTACCCTGGAAGCATATGTTAATTAACTTTGTATCCCTCGGGGCGGACGCGCCCTTCCATATACTCCTTTATGCTGATAAAAGATCTCGTAAACAACTTAGACTCCGGCGGATGATAGCATGGGAACCGTAAACAATGAACTGGGAGTGTAGTATAAAAACCTCCCCGTCAGCTAAGTGTAGTGGAGAAGAAGATATCTTCTAGAAGCGCCGTCACTGGTGGTCATATCGCCCTACTTGTTAAATATACATATAATGTGTTCACCACCTATTCAGTAATACCGGCCATTTTGTAATTTTCGTGAGAAATCCCGAATTCCAGTCTGATGAGCACGTTGAATCAGGCCCAAAACATGCTCGAGACATGCCCTCATAAAGTTATCCCATAAGAAAAGCTGACCACGAAAAATTGCCCTAGGCGTCTTACCGCCGACTCCTACCAGTAAATTATTTCGTAGGGCATTTAAGGAAGAATTATGGCAGACCGAACGAAGACCTAGCTCGCGAATAACAGAGCACAAACGGGTAGTGCGGAAAGGCGACTCACTGTCCCAGATCGCTACACACACCCTAGAAAAATACCACCAATTCGATTTCGCGGGCACACGGATAATGGTACGAGCCAGTAATAAGACTGGTCAAGAACTGCTGGAAGCCTGGGTGTCAGATCCTAACTCCATCAACAGCATGTGGATATACCGCCCTGTTACTTTGCCATGCGTACTCGCGAACAGAAACCGCGGCCCAGTTCCCGTACAAACATGCGAACCGCCACAAATCCAGGGAAGCGTGAAGGCGACACGCGATAAGAAAGCGTGCGAATGGATGTGGCGTCGGCGTTGACCAATCAAAAGTGCGAACCGCCTCCCACCCTAATTTATGCGTAGCTAACTCTTGTTATTTCTCACTTTCTCGTGTGGAGTCGAAAGCTCACATTAATAAAATTATCGTTCCGGAGATCGCGTCTTCTGATTCTTTACAACAAGAACCTGGAGCACGCATATCTTCTCCTATTTGTGAGAATTGCAGCCGCTTTTGGGTATGGCTTTCAAAAGCTAAACACCTTACTCGGTGACAGTTTGAATCTTATCGATTACACTCGACTCAGTCTATCTATTCGAACACCATCCCCGGTAAGAGAAACAAAAATTCCGTAATTTCCGAAATCAATGCCGATTATTATGACATCTGCACTGTTGTCGGATTGCCCGTTAGCCTAGCTGCTGCATAATTGGCGCGACCACAAGGAGCAGACAGTCAAACGACCTTCAGTGAAGGTTAGCTGCGAAATGAATAGCGACAGTTCTACCACAGTGAACTTGTTACGGCTGTGGTCATGCCTGATCTAGACGGCCTTACTGATGTCACGGACGGTACCTCTCCATGCGTGACGATTGGCGGCAGTGGATCTGGAGAGCTCCACCCAGTCTCTTCTCCAGCGACGGAGACCGAAGGTCCAAGAACTGCTGCCATGTCTTGGCAGACGGTGTCGAGCGAAGTCTTAAGTTGCCCTCCTTTTCGACGCCTCCAGGTGGGCTGCAGCATCGGAGCGAGGGCAGCATAGCTAAGCTCGTGGGGCGGACGACGGAGAACGTATCCAAACCATCTCAGTCGCCTTTCTTAAATGGCCTAAGACATCCTTGCGATACGATCACAGCGGATTCAGACTGTCTCATTCGAGATGAAGTCACTATACTTAATTCGTAAGGTGGTCCTCAGGCATCGGTATTTACTGTGTAGCGAGCTGAGGTCTGGCAAGCCAAATGAGGCTGCAACATAGGGACCGTAAACTGCCATTAAATAAATTTGCTCGCTATCACTGCATTTTAGTTAGGGTCTTAAGCCAACTCTCTAGGAGGAAACCTTGGGCAAACAATACGAACGGTTGTTGAGGACCCACCCGTACTCGATTTCTAAGAAACAAGGTTATGCGTCCGATCAAGGAACTACGAACCATACTACGGCGTGCGCAGGGACCGGCGCGCTCCGCAAACCAATTCGGGTGGATATTATGCCAGCTTGACCACTCAATCGAGAACGGGTCCTTGGTATTGGATGTGCGAACGTATATAAACTCCATTATCCAGTCTGACGGTGCAGCCTGTATCAGTACGACGTAGATGTCTGCTGCCCGAATTTACAGACTCCCGGAATCCAATTCACACTTAATTTTTGTACTACAGTGTTTTACGCGACTTCTCTGGTATACATGGTGCGGCGACCACTCGCAACAAGCAAACAGTGCACTCCTTGCTTTGGACCAAGTCGATGAACGGATGGCCTGTGTACAACGCAAAGGTCGATTCACAAACACCTCTATCGTCTCTGCGTACGCAACAGCTCCCGATGCCGAACAGTGCGACAAAGGAGTTTACTCGCAGCCACGTACTAGACGCCTCGATGTCGCCAATATCCGGCAACCGAGATCTTACGAGACCCTGAACAGAGAAAACAGGTCGTTTTTTAATACCCGAGCTGATGGAGAAGGCGCCAATGGTCGTCACGCAAAACATTATGGCGCGGCAGAGAAGTCTTCGATATACTCAGCAACTCTGCAGTGACTGGATTTTCGGAAGACCCCTGCAGTCGTCTGCCAAGATGGCTCGAGCCAGGTACCGTAGTGGTGATTCTTTCCACCAAGTCTTGAGATTTATGACTGCCAACTTGAAGATAGTTTCAAAAACCTAGGGGTGAGGGTGCTGCCAAATGGGCAGGATTAAGCTGGCATTGTTTTTCTATTCGAAGCTCGTATTCACGGTCTCTTAAGCTATAGGAAGTGTCTATGGAGCCGACGCGATATCTCCGTTACCATGAAGATTCTTGCATCCTTTCGGTCTCTCCTCTATGGCCGCGAATGCTGGGATATGCAAATGCAAGATGAAAAGAAACTTGAGTCACTTGACCAGTACTACCTGAGGATCACCCTTCGAATGAAGTACACCTACTCCATCTCAAATGAAAGTCCGTACTTGCTGCGACAGCACAGGAAAGATATTCCGAGCTATACGAGGACGAAATGTGGTATAGGTACGTTCTTTGCCATCCGCATCACAAAATCGGTGTCGTTGCCCACTTGGAGACGTCAATGAGGAAATCAATCCAAAACCTGGCTCGCCAGGATATGGAAGTTGTTCCTGGGCCTTCGGTGTTCGGTCTCCGTTGTTAACAAAGAGAATGGATTGAACTATACAGATGTGCTGTTGCGGGTCGTCACGCAAGGACAGGAATAATTCGCGGCATCAGCGAAGTCTGCTAGTTCAGGCATGGGGGCACCCATAACAAGTACGTGTACAAAAGTAAAAATTCAGAACGAAAATGGGTGACAAGAACGTCGAGAAATTCACAACGTAGCTCGAATTCGATGGTGAAGCAGCATGGTAAATTACGTTCAGTGTGATTTGAAACCACAGAAGTTATAGGCCAAAGCAACTGAACAGACCTAATGGGGTAAAGACGAAGCTTGTAAAAAGGCAACTCCATATATGTCAAGTTATTTTCAACAATAAAACTGACAGGAAGCAGCTTGCGCAAGAGCCTTACACTATATTTTCAAAAGAAATACCCACTGAGCAATTTGAAAGTGCGGTGGGCGTCCCGAAAGGGATTTCAGACACCGACTTGGGCGTCCCTCCAAAGAATACTTTTAAAAGGCAAAATAAGGTCCGCAGGCTATGTACATGCGAAATTAATGCACAAAACGTGGTATCACGACTGTGCGGTCCTGTAATCACAGTCCTGTGGAGGGTTTATTTGGGTAGGACCGGAAAGCGATTGTTCAACGTTTAAAACGTGGAGGTGCGAGAAGAATAAACTAACTTCTTATCTTTGAAAAATCCCTTCAAGATGGTAACTTGGGCAAAAACAGTGAGAACAATGAGTATGGATACAACTCCGCTCCATAGCGTTATGTGGTCCATGAGGTCGACAACAAACAGACGATCTGACATTTTTTTCGCACGAAGTTCTGTCTGATAGTCTTCAGCTACAGATAAATGCTCATGAATTCTCTCTGTGAGAGCTTGCAGAGCAGTTTGGGGGCCGGGATTTGGGGCAGGTAAACCGGCTTCTTCGTTTAGAGAGTCTTGAGAACGAAGCTCGAATAATACAACCTTGTGCGACACAGAGGAAAATTGATTTCCGAAGCAGAAGGAAAAACTTCCGGATTTGCTTGCCGAAAAATTTATGTTTTCATGAGTGCTTTTAGACCTCTCGGCAATTTTGATTTTATCCGGATCACTGATGACGAGATCAACATCGTTCAAACCGCCACTGAGGACTTGAAACATTAATTCGTATGATTCCGCCTTCTCTAAGTCCTCATAAAAGCAAAATGTTTCCTTGTCAGGGAGTTCAAAAGTCAACCGCTGAGGGAAACAATTTACGTTGCCGACAAGCACTGAAGCGAACAAAGAAGACAGTAGGTAAAGCGAAAACATTTTTGGGGGAAACGTGTCAACAATGGGTTGCCGGCTCTTACACCAAGATCTTTAATTTCAATTATAGTCTTGGACTGAGTTTCCTCAAAACCTGTTTTTGAGGTACCCGGTTTGGAGCTAGCAGCTCCTTAGTCATCTGATTTTGTCTTGCGATGTTACGTTGCTTCAAGATTGCCTCAAATAATGTAAAGAATTGTTGACGACTGTGGTAGAATCGCAACTGTGCAGGACGATGGAGGGAATCTCTTTATAGAGAAGTCGTTAATGCCCATGTCAAATAAACTGAATACCATGGCCAAATGAAGCGTCTCAAGTAATAAATTGAATAATTTTATTTTGAGAATAGAAAAGAATTTACAAACATTCGTTATCTTTAACGGTCTTGAGGTTGGCGTTTACAGAGTCGGTGGTGCAGCCAAAATAACTTCAACCCTGACTCCAGCAAAGATACGACGACATACTTTGCGGGAATGTGTTGTTCATTGATGTTTTAAGTATTCTGATAAGTACTTAATGTTGAATGTAACCAGCGGATTGATAATAAAGTTCAAGTTTCTTACTTCCCACGGCCCCGGATTTGGCGGGGCTGGGGACGGAGCAATCCTTGGCTGAAGAGCTATACGGACGTACTATATTTACCGTAAAAAAATTTTTATATCTATTTTTTTGCCAAAAATGTACCAATCACCTTTATTGAGTGCCTTTTTCCTCGACAAAACAAATCGGGAGTAAAATGAGAAAATATTTTCCAGAGGCGAGGAAATACGGGTTGAAATCCCCGTCCTGCAGCCTGTCCTCGAGCTCCTGGATTGGACGGGGCACCAGGACGGGGATTTCAACCCGTTTTTCCTCGCCTCTGAAAAATATTTCCTCATTTTACTTCCGATTTGATTATTTTGTCGAGGAACAAGGCGCGAAATAAAGGTGATTGATACATTTTGATAAAAAAAAGTAGATGTCGAAAGTTTTTACAGTAAATATAGTACGTCCGTAGAGGTCCATAGCTCCAGATTGCCCCGTTCCCAGCCCCACCGAATCTGGCACCGTGAGTTGGCAGGGTAAAATGAAACCTGTGGTAGAAAAAAGATCTTTTAATTCGTTTACGTATCAATGAAATGACACTTAATGTCGGGTATTTGATTGAACAATGAAGTGCGGAGGAGAGAGAACAATGGTTAGAACCAGTAGAAGGGAGAAGAAACTATCTTTCCTTTTGCAAACCCTTTATAATCAGGCAGATCCCTACTGAACATATTGCACACAAATGTACAGAGTCTAGTCAATAAAGTCAATGAGCTCGGGACTCTGGTTAAAAAGCATGCAGCTAATGCCATCGTTCGTGTGGAAGCTTTGCATTCTGAAGTTTTTGAAGAAGATGAGCGAGCTCTTAAACCGTATTCACCTTATAACAATAACAGGAAAGCTCGTGGAACAACAATTGTTGTCTACAGTGCATATAAGTCTAGTTTTCTAACGAATTCCAAAACCACCTGAATTAAAAAGTTTGACTACTTCCACTAAAGACAGATGATCAATAGCATTTGCTTTTGAGTACCGTCCCTGAAACCAAATTGCTCAACGTGACATTCTTTTCCTAATAAAATTGAAGGTGACCTGTTGTTTGATGGATGTACTTATCGTTGGAGACTTTATCTATCTCAATATCTACTGAGAAGCAGGGATTTACTTTTGTTCATCAGTCACACTCCGTTGCCAACTTTTGGTGGCCACTCGAAGCCTTCTGCCTGTATACGATTTCCATTTTTCGCATTTCCTTTTTCATTACTATTACTCTTTATTCTTGCAAAAATGCAATAATCGAACACAGGAACACTGACTTGCGTGTGAAATAATTTATAATAATAGTAGCAGAATTGCGCGACTTCTGCCGCAAAGTCTCCTTTCTCACACATAGTGACACGAGTCTAAACAGAGTCCAAGAGACTAGGGAAGGACAACAGTCTAACTGTCTTGACCCGAGAGGAGGAAACTATGATTGAGACGCGGGATCGACCCCCATTAGGGTCAGGCGACCACATTATGCTGTATTTCGAGTACTTGCTGTTCTCCAAACCCAATTTCTCCAATCCATGGGAAAGTAACATTTGGAAGGGTGACTAACCACTTATGGGAAGAGAAATGTCAGAGTTATCATGGGAAACAGATCTCCATGGTGGAGCAAATGAACAGTGGATGATCTTTAGCTAGACGCTGAAAAGAACTGATTTCTTCGACTGTCCATTCAGAAGAAAGACAAGTACCAATCGCCCGATGTGGATAAATTGGAACATGCTGGCCGCTTTTAACAAAGAAACTGCTTCTGGGTGCGTTTTAGACTAACCGGATCCAGTAAACATTTACGGGAGTATAAGCAATAGCGTTATGCTACTTAAAGTGAATCTACTAAGCTGCGCAAAAAATTAAAGTTGAACATACTACACACTTCGTTGGAAAACGCCAAGATACTGTATGGCTATACACAAAGCACGAAGAGAACTCAGGAACTGATTCCTGCCCTAGGATCAGCAGATGGGCAGCTGGCTACCAAAGACCAGATGAAAGCCTCCATTCTCTCCAGTAGCCCAGGACGCTCTTGCCTCACGAGTGCTCTTTACTCACAGGAGAAATGGACAATGGCCACAGATAAGGGCTATCCAACTGATGTTATATTTTTTCGACTTCAAAACGGCCTTCGATAGTGTACCACACAGGCTTCTTCTGCAGAAGATTTGGGACGTGGGAATTCAAGGAAAAATGCATAAATGGATCAGCAGTTACTTCTCCCTTAGAGTGGTGTACCACAAGGCTCGGTTTTGGGCCTGTTTCTCTTCCTACTCTACATAAACGACTGCCTCAATGACCTTGATTGCGCAGCTGCAATGTTTGCGAATGAAGCAAAACATATGGGCTGAAGTTAGCTGCACTGATGACACAAAGCAGTTACAGTCGATCATCGATAAATTGGTTGTTAGGTCGTCCACGTGGCTCCTTTTTGAAACTCAAGGTCAGTCAGTCAGTCAGTATATTTGAGGGAAAAATAGGCTTGCGCCTTTGAACTCCCTATTTGTCACATCAAAATCTCAAGAATTATAAACAATGTTAACAAGTTTTCAGACAGGAAAATATAGACAGTCACATGGCGCAGTGTTGTTTCAAGGTTAATTTTTCACATAGTTCACGTTGTGTTGTAGCATGTGTATATCAAGTCGGTGTTTGAATATCTCCACAGATTGGGACATAACAATGGCCTCGGGAAGGTTATTCCACGGGTCTACGACACGATTAGAGAAAAAATTCTTCCGTACATCCAATCGTCCTTGGGGCACATAGAGTTTGAAGGGATGCCCCCGGAGATTAGTTGTAGTGGCGAGTTGGAAGAAGTCGTCACACATGAGAGCGCAGTCAAAGCCACGCACGATACGGAAGGTTTGTATCAAATCTCCGCGTAACTGCCTATAACTCAAAGGATAGAGATTAAGGTTATTTAGGCGGATCTCATATGGTAGTGAACCTTGGTCTCTTATTAATTTTGCTGCTCGCCGCTGCACCCTCTCAAGTACGTTATAATCCTGCCGCATCCACGGTCTACAGGCTTGAATCGCATATTCAAGATGTGGCCTTATGAAGGTACCGAAGATTTTCGAGAAACAGTCTTCATCAAAAACCGTGAATGCCCGCTTGATGGCGTACAACATTGAAGTTGCAGTTTTAGCTGCCTTACAACATTGTGTAGGTTTGAGATTGTCTGTCATCAAGATGCCGAGATCCTTCTGTATTTCTGTTTCTTGTAGAGGGATTCCGTTCAGATGGTATGGTCACGCATAAGGCACCGCATTTCGATTTCCCAGGCGCAGCAGAGTGCATTTGTTAGAATTGAAGGACAGCAGTCATCTATGCGACCACTCGTTTAATCGACAAAGAATTTCCTGGAAGTTATCTTCATCGGCAGCACACCTGATGACCCTCCATATTTTTACATCATCTGCAAACATGGCGCACTCGCAGTCCAATTCCTGTACACAATCATTAACGAACAAGAGAAAGAGGGTGGGTCCGAGTACTGAACCTTGAGGGACTCCACTCTCGATGACTGTCGGCCTTGATTGTTGTCGTCCTACACACACCGTTTGGGAACGACCAGATAGGAAATTCTCAATCCACGTAAGAAGTCTGCCTCCGATACCCATCGGTCTCAACTTATGCAGGAGACGTTGGTGTGGAACACTGTCAAAGGCCTTCCGGAAATCAATGTTGGCTGCATGTACAGTTTCTTTTGCATCAATTGCCCTTGTCCAGCTTTGCATCGTATAAAGCAAGTTTGTTACACATGACCTTCCCCTACGGAATCCAAATTGCGCATTCGACAATATATTGTGAGTTTCACAATATATCATCAATTGCTTCTTGATGATCTTCTCCATTACTTTGCAGCATATGGAGGTCAGACTCACGGGTCTTTAGTTATTCGCAGATGCACGACCACCGCTTTTGTAAAGCGGTGTAATATGCGCTAATTTCCAGTCCGGAGGAAGTATTCCAGCA
This sequence comes from Ligula intestinalis, assembly GCA_036362985.1. Taxonomy (NCBI): domain Eukaryota; kingdom Metazoa; phylum Platyhelminthes; class Cestoda; order Diphyllobothriidea; family Diphyllobothriidae; genus Ligula; species Ligula intestinalis. The sequence continues at coordinate 28,188,184 of JAYGXS010000007.1, read as the reverse complement.
TCAAACGATTTCTGGCACACTAGTGAAAGGGGTTTAGCTAGCTCTCTAGCAAGTTCCTTGAGCAATTTGGCAGGAATTTCATCAGGACCCGGAGATTTACATTCCTTCAAGCTTTTTAGTTCTTGCAAAATCGCCTCTTCTTCAAACAAAATATCCCCAATATTTGGTGCTTCCACGACCTCGTCAACAGTTGCGACGAAGGGAGGTTCTATGGTGAAGACAGACTGAAAGAACTCAGCAAAATGTTCTGCTTTGTTTTTACAGTCGGAGATTTCGTGACCATCATCAGTTTGCATAACAGGAATCGGGTTCCTGTTACGTGTGCTTTTCCGTAAATAACTGTATAGCAACTTTGGATTATTGACAGCTCGACGCAGTAGATCGCTCTCAAAGTCCCATCGTGCTTTGAAAACCATTTTTTACCTTGTTCCACTGGATTTTGTACTGTTCAAAATCTTCGTTGCAGCTTGTGTTGCAAAGCGTTTTCCAAAGCTTTCTTTTTTATTGATCTCTCTTTTGATAGCTCTGTTCAGCCATGGAGGTCGGCTAGATACCTTGGGCACTGAAAGTGGACAATGACTGCGCATTAGCTGCAACAACCACTCCTTAAATGTATTCCGGTCCTCAGTGACATCCCCAGAGAAAAAAAGACCCCAGTCTATTTGTGATGCCTCTACTCTCATTTGTGAGAAGTCACCTCGCCATATATTCGACCTTGGTTCGTCTACAGTAGGGGGTAACGAGTAAAGACCATAATCCCATAAAAGTACGGCATGATCACTTTGACCTAGTGGAGGTAGGCAGCATACCTCGTCTATAGTGTCGGGATGCTTCGTGAAGACTAGATCTAAACAACTTGCTTGTTGCCCTCCACGTGCTCTAGTTGAAACTAGGACGTGTTGTGTGAAAAGGGCCTCAAGTGTTGTTTTTAGCAGATGGTGACCAAAAGTGTTTTTAGAACAATTGGCCCGCAAATTTTTCCAACATATGCTGGGCGCATTGAAGTCACCCATGAGTACAACATCAGGTCGACTTCCTATCTCCTTTATGCACACCAGTAAACGCGCATCTGCATCACTGTTTGTCAGCGGTGGTCGGTAGACAGTCACGGCTTCCAGGGGCTGCGACCCCCGTGCCTTAATTATCAGCCAAATAGCCTCTTTACCATGAGTTATCCTTTCAGGCTTCTCGCACACACTTATTTCGTTCTTTACATACATAGCAACTCCTCCACCCTGGCGTTCCACTCGGTCTCGTCTAAATAGTTCGTATCCACATAGCGCCACTTCTGAATCACTGATGCTTTGTGACAGCCAGGTTTCTGTAATTGCTATCGCATCAGGGGACCCATCGGCTACCTGTATTTGAAGTTCATCAAACTTCGAGAATAAACTCTGGGCGTTAGTATATAGAAATTTCAGCCGGCGAGACTCTGCAGTGTCCAATGCGTTTGGGCGCGAGTTTGCCAGTACTACTGGACCGCAGCCGTCATCAGAATTGACTGCTTCCACAGCTCTATGGTAGTTTTCTGTATTATTTGGTCCCTGAAAATGGCCAGATTGCTCTCTCCAGCTCTCTCTCTCCCCCGTAGTTCCGCCACCAATTCTCGGCGTTTCAGACGTTCTGCTGGAGAGTAGTCCGGCTGAAAAAACACCGTCTTATGTGAGTGGCGGAGAGCTGTCTTCCGGGACAGAACCAAGTTCACCTGTTCTTTGTTATCCAAGACTATCCTTAGAGGTCAAGGTCGGACAGTTTCCGACTGTTCAGTAACCTGTTTGCCTATCCTGAAAGCTCCACAATCTCCTACTGTCTCTTGCTGTCTGAGAATGTCTTTTAGCAGGTCCCGAAACTTTTCGACGTCCGCATCCGTCCTTTCCTTCGGAGTAGTTCCGTCTGAATGACTATGCAGTTTCGGCGGTCAAGGGAGACCCTTGATATATTTCCAGTCCTACTGCCACCGGAAGACCCCGAGGTATCGATAGGAATGGCTTGGGACTTTGGGTTTTCCTTACCCTCACCAGAGATAGGCTTCTTTTGGAAGCCGGGATGGCTTTGTTCAGAGCTGTCTTCGTGCTGCCCCCTTCCGCATTTGTGGTTTTTTTCAGTGATCTGTATGCAGCCTTAGCATACCCACTATCTTTTTTATGCTGGCTTTTTGTGCCCGAACCGACTTCACAAGAAAGTGGAGTTGTACAATCTCCTTCTCCGATTGAAGCGTGTTGTTTGGTGGGTGTTTTGTTTCGCGCAGTATCGAGAGGATTTGAGGTGGAAGCTACCAATTTCGCCGCTTGGTTTGCCGGTGTCTGTTCATCTTTCTCAGTGGATGCTCCGCCCCGAAATTCTGCAAATACTCTTCTCTGCTGGCTATTCTCAACTTCAGGTACGATAATGTTGTCCTTTGTAAGGAGGAAGCGAAGAGATTTCTTCAATTCCTCCATCTCCATTTTCAGATCATGGAGCTCCTTATCGTGGTCTGCAAATTTGTGCAGAAGCGTAAGACAGGATGTGCAAGCCTCATCTTTATAAGTTGCACCTCTTAAACTTCTGAGACTTTTCGTCCGTTTGCCGGGAGGACTTTTCAGTAAACTTCGAGACCGCTCTTTTGTAGTTGATAATCTAATTTGATCCTCACTACTGTACTCTTCTATAGCCCCATCGTCTAGCCGTTCTACTTCCACCCGAGGCGTCCGCGGTTGGATTCCTGGCCCCGTTGACAGTTTAGTAGAATTATCGAAGGTAATATTTGCTACTTCCATTTGCAAACGAAACGACTAAATTCAAAATGCGACTATGACGTAGTGTGTTGACTGGTATTCAAAATAACGAAAATCTTCCGATGGTGTGTAAAGTATTGCAAATATTTCTAGCAGACTGAGTAAACAATACGCTTAATTACTTAGAAGCACTTTCAAATGTGTATAATGTAACAACCCAAGAGACTGAATGGTTGTTTAAGTCCACCAAGGTCGTCACTTTTGGCGCGGACCCAGGATGGAGATGCTGTGATCGAGTGTCAGTGAAGAAACCGTGCCCTTTTCCCTCACAGCCGCTGACCCCCTTCCCGCCGCCGTCGTCGTCAATCGTATCGCCATCCCACACACTATGTCAGCATTCCTGTCTCGCCCCTGCAGTCGCCCACAGCACTGTATTCCCCACAGGTAACTGATCAGACATAAGAGAACACACTCCACTCCAGATGGGACTTGCATCTGTGTAACGCCGTTCCTTATCCCCATCTTATTTTCTTACTCTATACGTATTCGGTATTACTAGTAGATTCCTCTGCACATATTCACGTCTCCTTCTACTCCGGCCTTAATATTTGTGTGCTTGGGTGATGCTTATCAATCCAGCTCCGAGTTTCCGATGCCGAGCTATCCTCAGGTCTCTTATCCTTTAGGTGTGTGCCAACCTCGACATCCCTGGCCCGTTACAATAAACAATATGCAGGATATTCAGGAACGACTCAGCCGTTTGTAGATCTTCGAGGTCCTGAATAACTGCTGATCTTGTCACTGGTGGTTTTTTCAGGCTGTTTTCACTTGCTTTGGTTGTAGGCTGCAAATCCAGTTCAATGACGTGAAGAACAAATTCCAGTTTGATTCCGTTTTCTGATGAAGTAGGACACAATAACAAATTTCACGAGTTGCAGAAAGTACTTTTGCACATACAATTGAAGCGATAATATCCAAAACAGTACTGGCGAAATGGTATCAGAATCCAAATAGTCTACGTTTGAGAGCAGAAATTAAGGTTGTGTCCAGTCGGGCTCAAGGTAAAGGCGAGCGCTGGTTTCGAATTTTCAGATAAGTGGCAAATTTATATAAATCGATTTATATAAGAGAAGGTACGACAAGTAGTCTTTTGTTTTCTTATATAAAGTATCCGTAAGTACCAGTTCTTACGTTTTGAAAAATCTGCTTCCTTCCCCTTCGTTGGTTTGGTTTCTACTTGCTAACCTAGCAATCTCCTATCCGTCAGACTTGCTTTCAGTAACTTATATAAGCTTAAGCAGTCAGTTTATTCTGAGTTCCTGACTGTTTTTGTGGTAAATCTACTTGCTGCTTCGAAAAAGTATGAAGGCGACACTTTCAGTTTGTAGGAAGCCTCAGACGTCCACGCCCAAGCGATGTCTGCGAAAAGCAAACAGTCTTCAGCCTGACATCAGTATTCAGCCAGATCTGAATGCTGATTAAATAGATTTTTCTGCAACATATAATTGCAAAGAGTTTATGCTGAAATTTGGGTCATTGCTCTCAATCCTTGGGACCCTATATGACGGGAATACCTCTGCAGTTTCCTCCCAGGAATGCAAACGATTAGATACTCTGGTCAATTTGGTCGTAAGTGAGTCGCAGGACAGGCAAAAAAGGACTTACAATTTTATTCTGAAAAACGTTCCGAAATCAAATCGGCCAATGGAAGTTGCCAGGCATTTCCCCTACTCCTGGGATTGAACTATAAAATAGCAGATGCTATTAGACTGTTATCTCGCAGTAACAACCCACCAATTTTAGTCAAGTTATTTTCACCCATTCAAACAGACTCAATTTTTAAACAGCAAGAGCTTGTTTCCAAATATCTGAAAAATAAAAAAGTATTTCCTTTGTCATGATCTCACCCCAATGGAGCGAAGGATAGCATCGAGTTCTTCTAATAAAAGTGTCAATTCACTACAAACAGCTCAAGTTCCTGGACGTAGCCCAAAGAAGCCTAGGGAGCTATGTAATCTTCCTCCTGGCAAACCTGAGTTACTGCTCCCCAGTATTGCAACTGTCTCCTCCCCCTTAAGTCACCACACATCCCAATCTACTTCCAACTTAGATGCTCCCCCAGTTGCCATAGCTAGTTATTTTTGTAGCCTTCCTAGAAATTCCGAAAAGCCCTCTACGTCAGGTAGACCAACGGCTTCTTTAGTCGAACAGAGTCCTCCCAAACCCTCATTAAGTCACACAATTCAGTTCGTTGAAAGAGTGGGATCCGGAACTCAACCGCGAGCATGCAGCCTTCCCAAACACTAAATAAGCCTATGCACCAGGAAGCTAACGAACGTATAGGTTACCCTTCTTAAAACAATTATCATACTAGGCCAGGATTTCCACCACTGAATCCTCATAGTTAACTTACCTCACCCACCAGCCTCTATTTTCCATCTTGGTTTCCCAATTTCCCGGTGACTATCAGCAAGCTCATCAAGGCACTAATCCCTATGGCCTGTCGATGTCACAGAGCTATCTACCGGCAGCTTTTAGCGATCACTCCAGCCTTCTAATGCCAATTGTCTTGATTTTATTTGGTGGCTATTCTCAAAACTTCCAATTCAATTACCCACCTCCAAATTTTTATTACTAACTAAAGTTAACCCTAGTTCGATTTCTCGATCTACATAAGATATCATCTTGCTTAATGCAAGATCTGTTATAAATAAGATGGCTCAACTTAGAGCCATTGCGTTTAAGCTGAAGCCAGATGTTATATGCATTGAAGAGTCGTGGACAAATCCGCTTATTTCTGATGCTTTACTCATAATAGACGAGCATGATTTCTACCATCAAGACCGCACTAGTAAGTGTTGTGGTGGTTTTCTTCTCTATATTAAAGCTATTCTTAAGCATTTTCAGTTCGATCTAGATGCTAAGTCATTCTCAGGCAATTACTGTTTTGCATCCATTCTCTTGTCTCCCCGTCAAAAGGTGATTATCGGCTACATTTATAATCCCCCTAACTCATCATCCGAAGATGAGGAAAAGTTTTGCGATATATTTAGGCTAATTTCGGAGTCCGCCTTTGATGCTTAAGTTATCACTGGGGATTTCAACTTTCCCGAAATTGATTGTTCACTGAACTGTTGTCCATCCTGATTTCAGCCCTTCCTAGATATCATCAATTTTTCAAACTCGTCTCAATTGTTCTGTTCCCCAACGAGGGATCAGTATACTTTTGATTTAATTTTCCGAACGAGGGATCAGCATATTTTAGATTTAATTTTCACGAATGACATTTTCCCCATTTTTGTTGACTACGATCAGAACCTCTTCCAAAACGACCATATTTTAATCCATTGTTGTCTTCCGCTTGCTTCTACGAAAATGGCTAGCACCGTTAGCGGGTCATGCTTTTGACCTAGCTGATATTAATTTAATTAACAACTTTATGGACTCACTAGACTGGCAGGAGCTTTCCTCCACGAACAGTGTAACAATTCTCGGTGACTTAATGACGGCAAGTTCAAAAAGCATTGTGGAATTTGTACCGATAAAAAATGTTAAGCCGTATATTTCGGACCCCACCGTTCCTCACTTTCTATTGCCTAGACTAAAGAAATTGCAAAGACAGTTGAAATACCAGTCTACTAGTTCATTATCTGTGCACCTTAGAATCGCAGAGATTTTGGAATTAGCGTCTAAGATTCGTCTTGCACGTGACAAACAGAGGAAATCTTGCGCACTCAGCGAGTTAAACTCTGCAAAATCTATTGTCCAGCTGTTTCGTCGTTGGTCCTCCGCTAAACGAGGACACGAAATACCCCTTTTACTGAATGAAGGTAAAACATTTGTGCTAGATGAGTCTGAAAAGGCTTAACTGATTAATATATTCTTTGCAAATCATCTTACGACGGAATCTGAACCGGACCCGTCGTTTCAGCCATTCTTAGTCAATGCTATCAGTAACATTGCTTTCTCCATAAAAGTAATTCGTAAGCACATCATCCATCTGAAAAATCTCGCACTCCTCGGGAACTAATGGTATTCCAAACTTGCTTATCAAGAGAGTGTTGAGCTTCCCCCGTTTGCTAAGTCATCTTTTCTCAACCTTTATTCTTAACGGTTTCTATTTTGACTCATGAAAGACATCAATTATTCTCGCAGTCTTCAAGTCAGGATCTCCTTTGGACGTAAATAACTACCGAGGGGTTCATAAAACCCCGGCCCTAGCCAAACTTTTGGAAAAGATCATTGTTAATCAAATTCTTGATTTTTGTGTAGAAAATAAACTACTAAACGCCTCACAGCATAGATTTCTACCTGGTATATCATGCGAAACCTGTCACTTGGCATTTCTTAGCCTCATTACTTCACTTCGCAATGAACAGCAATCCGTTATCGTGATTTACTTTGACCTCAGTAAAGCTTTTGACAAGGTGCCGCACCGGCGTCCTTTAGTGAAACTGGAAGCCCTAGGCATCAGGCCTCCTTTCCTCGATTTCATTGCCGCTTACCGGTCTAACCGCAGCCATAAAGTCTTAGTAGGCAATATTTACTCGATGCCTCAGCCGAGCACGAGTGGCGTTTATCAAGGCACGGTTTTAGGTCCCTTCCTTTTCATTCTTTACATTAATGGAATTTCAACAGCGCTAAATAATTCGAAAAATTTCATTGATGCTGATGACCTTAAGTGTATTTTCTCATTTGCTAGGGACATGGCCAGTAGCTGTGTTGATCAAGTTAACGCAGAATTGCGTACCCTCTCATGTTGGAGCGCCAGATGGCAGATGGAGCTTTTTACATCCAAATGCATATAATATATAATATAATATGTTTATTATGCCAGTTTACAGGCAAGCAGCATTGCTAAATTCATTTTTTGCCAAGTTCTTTACCATCGAAACTAGCCCCACTCCTGTAATCCCCCTGCTGTGTGATTCAAATCTCAGTACCCTTAATTTCTTACCCGCTTGTATTCAAAAAGCATTAAGTCGTCTTAAAAATTCACATTCGGTAGGAACTGATAACATTCCAAACTCACTCATCAAACAAATAAGAGATTTCCCACCCTTACTGAGTAAGTTATTTTCAGTGTTTCTTGAGAATGGCTTTTTCCCGGACTACTGGAAAACTTCTATCATAATTCCCGTATTTAAATCTGGTTCCCGATCAGATATTCACAATTATCGCGGTTTTCATAAAACGCCCTCTCTGGCTAAACTCTTTGAAAAAATTAATTGCCAAAAAAATTACAGATTTCTGCATAAATAATAACATTCTCAGCTCCTCACAGCATGGCTTTTTACCGGACCGATCTTGTGAAACATGCCACATGTCTTTTCTAAATCAACTTACTTCTCTTCGTAATGATCATCTTTCTGCGGTAGTTATCTATTTTGACCTTAGTAAAGCATTTGATAAAGTTCCTGACAGGAGGCTCCTAGCCAAACTAGAGGCTATAGGATTTCGTAGTCCACTTACTGAGTTCATCAGATCTTATCTTTCAAATCGACAACAAAAGGTTTTAGTAGGATCCTCATACTCTACTCCTACCGCAATTTTGAGTGGTGTCCTTCAAGGTACCGTGCTAGGTCCTCTGCACTTTTTGCTTTGCATAAATGATATCTCTTTGAGTGTTAAACACTCCCAATCTTATATTTATGCAGATGATCTCAAGTGTGTTTACTCCTTCTCTAACTCTACGGCCGCGAGATGCTTAGAACAAATTCATTCTGATCTGCACGCTCTTTCGGCGTGGAGCTCAACATGGCAGATGGAGTTCTCACCTAAGTGCCGATATATGTGCTTTGGGCCTGAAAGGCTGCCACAACCTGTTATTTTTCAAGGTTACCCAATGACTAAATGTTCCAGTATCAAGGACCTAGGATTAAGCTACACCAATAAATTAGACCTTTCTCCTCACGCCGATAGAATTACAGCCAAAGCCGCACAGATTTGCGGCTTTACTCTTATAATTTTTATCTTCCTGAAATGAAATTAAGACTTTATCGTATGTTCGTGCTCCCCATCTTAGAATACTGTTGCCCCTTTTTCGGTCTCATGAATGAAGGTAGCCGTTCAAAAATTGAACAAATTCAAAAAAAATTCATACGAAAACTGCTGTATCCGACAGCTTCTAATACTTGCTACTCAAATAGGTGTCAATTAACAAAACTAAGGTTCCTTTGGGTCAGGAGATTGGAAGCAGGCTTTTGTCTCCTTTTTCGGCTGAATAATTGCACAAACTTACCCAGGACTTCTGTCATTACGCCCGTCAGCCGTCCCTACAACCTAAGAAACTCGGCACTTGTTATATCCCCTCCTGCATCTTCCTCATGTAAACGCTCTTTGTTTTTTGCTGCCAGATATAGCTTTCTTTGGAATAACTTGCCAATCGAAATTAGGTCGTTAACTAGACTGTCTGCTTTCAAACAGAGACTGCACATTTATCTTAACACTGACTCTATTAACCTTCTATTCTCTTCATCTTTTCCGAGCAGCTTTCTCCATGACCCCGAGAAAGGACCATCGGGAATTTAGAAGATCCACTTGAAACTATTCTCTCTGCCTCGCGTCCCCCGAGAACCTAGATATTTTCATTCACCACCGCTGAATCAAACGAAGCCACGTGGAAGTACTCAGTCTAAAATGCTGAAGTTTCGTTGAATACTCACCTTCATCAGACCACCCACACCTATTTCTGCTCTACTACTATCTTCCTAAGCAGCTTTTTTCTCGTGCACCCTTTTTGGAAATGAAGGCCCGTTGAACACTGTCTCCATTTTCACTGTAAGAGTTTTTTTTAACTGCCATAATTTTTCGTTTTTAAGTTCAAAATTACCTGCAAAACATTGCTAAATGTTGCCCCAAAAGGACAATTTCTGCTGACATTTTTACGACTTTCTGCGTCGAATTGCACATATTGTCAAATTATTTTTTGAATTTTTATTTTTTTCGAAATTAATTTTGTATAGATAGTGCCGTACCGGCGCTGAAAAATATAAATTCTAAATTCCAAATAGTAAAGAGTTGGTAATGCACCCCTTGGGCGCCTTCCAACACCTCGAAGACCGGAAAAAACTTAAAACAAACTAAATATGTTGCAGCCCGTATTGGTCTTGTTTCAGGTTTTGTGTTTTGTCAATACTGAAGGAGATAGGGAGTTTGTTTCAAGTGAAAAAAATCTGCCTTCAAAGGTATGATACAAGCGGAATAAATGTACAGTTGTAAGCTGAGCTGACTCATCAGCAGGCGAAATGTTTTATATCGTTTAAGGACATAAGTTCAAGACGAAGAGGGTTGGCACAAAAACACAGCGTTCTCAGTCTTACTTCAATGGTTGTCTGCAGAAATTTGCGCGCTATCGGCCGAAGGGTTAGCAGACTGCGGGCTGCTGCTTCAGCAGCATTATCTTCAGCATTAAGCCTGGCGGAGTTCAAAGACCACGAACGCCATCAGAGTGGAAGAGAAATTCCACCTAGCAAGAAATGCCCTTGAGGACCCTATTAATGTAACGCAAAAAAGGTTGTTCTTACAGTTTATGTGCAGTCTGGGGGAGCACATATGATATCATAACAGAATTTCGAGTGAATTTTGACGGACAGGAATCAAAACGGTCTAGAGCCAAAAAATTTGTTCACAGTGCTGGCAGTAGGAAATCGTGTTGTAAAAGTCGCCATTTGTCAAATAAAATCACATCGAGTTTTTTTAATTCCGCAATTGTGTCAGAGGAAACCGTCTCGATTGGTAGCAAGTTCCAAGGCCGGACCACGTTTTGACTAAAAAAATATTTTCAGAGGCCTAATCGGGTGCGCTCGTTTGTGACCTTGTAAAGATGGCCACGCAGGTGAGTAGTGGTGGCTAATTGGAAGAAATCCTCCAATTTGAGGGAGGAAATGTGGCCCCAGATTATTTGGAATGTCCAGAGCAGGCTACACTGAACGTTCCTGTAAGACAAATGAAAAAGGTCAATTTTGATCAATCTCTCCTGATATGGTAAGTCCCTGAGACCATCGACTATCTTTTTTGCCCTGCATTGCACTTTTTCAAGAAGCTCCACATCTTTCTTCAACCATGGTGTTCAAACTGGCATTCTGCATTCAAGATGTGGTCTCACAAAGGCACCAAATATTTTTCCGAAGAGTTCAGGTGGAAAGATGTTGAACGCTCGTCTGATCCAGTGCAGGGTACTAATTGCCTTCTGGACGGACTTTTTACAGTGCTCTGTTTGCATCAAGTTCGCGGCTGTCCATATACCCAGATCTTTGTGCGTCTCAACCTCTTTTAATGCGGTACCATTGATAAAATAACTGTGTTTCGGTGGCACTTTTCGCCCGGGCTTATGTGTAGAACAAGGCACTTGGATACATTAAAGTTAAGAAGCCTAGATAACCAGTTTATCGATTTTCAACTGTAATCCCTTTGCGTCGTCGGCGCACCTAATTTCAGCCCAAATTTTTATGTCATCCGCAAACATGACAGATGCGCAATGAAGCTCATTGAGGCAGTGGTTTACGTAAATCAGTCATATCGG
>JAYGXS010000007.1:28164174-28176936 GCA_036362985.1 Ligula intestinalis | reverse complement strand
GGTCGTTGTTAGAAACTCAACCTTAGAATGGACAAAGGTCAGGAGTGGTGTACCACAAGGCTCAGTTTTGGGCCCGCCGATATGACTGATTTACGTAAACCACTGCCTCAATGAGCTTCATTGCGCATCTGTCATGTTTGCGGATGACATAAAAATTTGGGCTGAAATTAGGTGCGCCGACGACGCAAAGGGATTACAGTTGAAAATCGATAAACTGGTTATCTAGTCGTCCACGTGGCTTCTTAACTTTAATGTATCCAAGTGCCTTGTTCTACACATAAGCCCTGGCGAAAAGTGCCACCGAAACACAGTTATTTTATCAATGGTACCGCATTAAAAGAGGTGTAGACGCACAAAGATCTGGGTATATGGACAGCCGCGAACTTGATGCAAACAGAGCACTGTAAAAAGTCCGTCCAGAAGGCAATTAGTACCCTGCACTGGATCAGACGAGCGTTCAACATCTTTCCACCTGAACTCTTCGGAAAAATATTTGGTGCCTTTGTGAGACCACATCTTGAATGCAGAATGCCAGTTTGAACACCATGGTTGAAGAAAGATATGGAGCTTCTTGAAAAAGTGCAATGCAGGGCAAAAAAGATAGTCGATGGCCTCAGGGACTTACCATATCAGGAGAGATTGATCAAAATTGGCCTTTTTCATTTGTCTTACAGGAACGTCCAGTGCAGCCTGCTCTGGACATTCCGGATAATCCGGGGCCACATTTCCTCCCTAAAATTGGAGGATTTCTTCCAATTAGCCACCACTACTCACCTGCGTGGACATCCTTACAAGGTCACAAACGAACGCACCCGATTAGACCTCCGAAAATATTTCTTCAGTCAACGCGTGGTCCGGCCTTGGAACTTGCTACCAAGCGAGACGGTTTCCGCTGACACAATTGCGGAATTTAAAAGAAGACTTGATGTGATTTTATTTGACAAAAGGCGACTTTTACAACACGATTTTCTACTGCCAGCACTGTGAACAATTTTTCTGGCTCTAGACCGTTTTGATTCCTGTCCGTCAAAATTCACTCAAAATTCTGTTATGATATCATATGTGCTCCACCCGACTGCACATTAACTGTAAGAATAACCTGTTTTCGTTTTCGTTAATTATTCAGCCGAAAAAGGAGACAAAAGCCTGCTTCCCATCTCCTGGTCCTCAAGGGCATTTCTTGCCTGTTTCCCTTAAAAAAAATGCTGTAGGCGGTACCGAATAGAGATCAAAGTCCCATAAAAGAACAGCGTGATCACTTCGACCTAGTCGAGGTAGGCAGCATACCTCGTCTATACTATCGGGATGCTTGGTGAAGACTAGGTGCAAACAACTAGCCTGTTGCCCTCCACGTGCTCTATTTAGAACGAGGACGTGTTATGTGAGAAGAGGTTCAAGTGTTGTTTTTAGAAGATGATGATCAAAGGCGTTTTCGGAAAAAATTCGCCCGCAAATCGTTCCAATTTATGCCGGGTGCATTGAAGTCCCCAATGAGTACATCGTCAAGTTGACTACCTATCTCCTTTATGCACTCCTGTAAACACGCACCTACATCAGCCTCTGTCCAGGGTGGTCGGTAGACGAACAGGGTTTCTAGGGGCTGCGACCCCCATGCCTTAATTGTCAGCCAAATAGCCTCCATACCATGGGTAATCCTTTCAGTCCTCTCGCACAAACGTAACTCGCTCTTTCCAGACATAGCATTTCCTCCACCCTGGCGTTTCACTCGGTCTCGTCTAAATAATCGGTATCCGGATAGCGTTACTCCGGACTCACTGATGATCTGTGACAGCCATGTTTTTGTTATTGCTATAACATCAGGGGACACATCGGCTACCTGTATTGAAAGTTCGTTGAACTTCGAGAATAGACTCTGAGTGTTGGTGTGCAGACCTTTTTAGCGGCGAGACTCCACAGTGTCCAATTCGTTTGGGCGTGAGTTTCCCAGTACTCCTGTACCGCAGCCGTCATACGTATTGGCTGCTTCCAGAGAAATCTGGTGTATTTCTGTATTATTTGTCCGCTGAAGATAGCCGGATTGCTCTTTTCAGCTGTTTATCCCCTGTGCAGTTCTGCCACAAATTATCAGCGTTTCAGACGTTCACTTGTTCTTTTTTATGCAAGACTTTCTTGATAATTCGAGATTGGACCTTTTCCGACTGTTCCTTTACCTACTTGCCTATCCTGAAGGCTGCACAAACTTCTACTATCTCTCGTTGTCTGAGAATGTCTTTAAGCAGGTCCCGAATCTATTCGACGTCCACGTCCGTCCTTTACTTCGGTGTAGTTCTGTTTGACTCAGGAAGGCCTTGAACAACTATGCAGTTTTGGCGGTCAATGGAAACCTTTGATATATGTCCAGTCCTCCTGTTATCGGAAGACCCCAAGATATTGATAGGAATAGCTTGTGACTGTGTGTTATCCTTATCTTCACCAGAGAAAGGCTTCTTTGGGAAGCTGGGATGGCACTGTTCCGAGTTGGCTTTGTGCTGCCTCCCTTCTGCATATATGGTTTCTTTCAGTGATTTGTATGCAGCCTAAGCATACCCATTTACTTGTTTGTGCTGGGTCTTTGTACCCGAACCGACTTTACAAGAACGTGGAGTTGTACAGTCTCCTTCCAGAAGTAGTAAGGACTTTTTCTCCCGGTTCTGAGCGTGTTGTCTATCGGGTGCACTGGTTCGCGCAGTATCAAGGGGTTCCGGAGTGGGAACTACGAGTTTCGTGGTCCGGGTTGGCGGTGCCTGTTCACTTTCCTCAGCGATTTTGCATTTAAACTGGTCTGCTTATTTCTCTCAAGTTCAGATAGCAGCATCTTGTCCTCTTTAGGGAATAATCGAAGAGATTTCTTCAATTCCTTCACCTCCATTTTTAGACTATGAAGCTTCTCCTCGTGGTCAGCAAATTTTATTAAGAAGCGTTAAACATGAGGTTCAGGCCTCATCTTTATAAGTTGTACCCCTTACACTTTTGAGGCTTTTCGTCCGTTTGGTGGGAGGAGTTTTCAATAAACTTCAGAGACCACTCTTTTGAAGATGATAACCGGATTTGATCCTCACTGCTGTATGCTTCTATAGCTCCATCGGTTAGCCATTCAACTTCCACCCGAGGCGTCTGCGGTACGATTACCGGCTCCGCTGACAATTTTTTAGAATTATCTACGGCAAGCTTTCATACTTCCATTTTAGGCTGTAAACGAAACGATTAAATTCTAAATGGTATATTTGCCTTGCGACTGTGACGTAGTGTGTTGACCGATAGTCAAAATAACGAAAATCTTCCGACGGTGTGTAAACAGTTGCAAATATTTGAAGCAGATTGAGAAAACAATACGCCTCATTGCTTATAAGCACCTTCAAATATGTATAAACAATATGCATGATATTCACGAACGGCTCAGCAGTTTGAAGATCTTCGAGGTCCTGAACAACTGCTGATCTTCAATAATAATTTGTATATTTTGTATATTTAAGGCCCAAGGGGCCCTGTCGTTAAAAACTTAGTGATATCGTAAAGATAAAAATAATCATGATTAACAGTGAACTCTTATAAAAAATTGTCATCGGCAGTAAAAAAACTCCTAAATCGGTGGATGAGTTCTGCGGGTCACCGATTTCCAAAAAACCATAGGAGAAAAAACTGCCTCAATAGATAACAGGGTTTGAGGTGGTTAGATTTGGACCTGATGTTGAGGGTTAGGGATCTTTATGGTCATGGGAAAATATAATATATCGTTGAGTTAAGAAGGTTTCATCCGAGACAACAGGAAAAGACAGTACAAGTCAAGGCAACATCACCGAGATGCGACCCACCTGACTCCAGTGCCCATCGAAAAGTTGGCGATAACCATTAATAGCGACCTCGAAGACCACAGCGAATGTTGCAAAAACGGGAAAGAGTTCGCAGCCCTTGGAAGTGATGCTTGACTCTGCTTCAAATGCCACTAGGACCAGAGTTTATAGGCGTCTATATTATAATAGGTTAAAGGATTTCGAACTGAATACCTGTAATGACCTCATATATAGGTGTGCCATACAGGGCCTACTTTGACTTCACTCTGCGGAAATTCAAGTATGCGGAGATCTCGTCAGTAAAAAGGACGTGGAACACTCGTTTTATGAAGTAGTCTAAATTGCGTCCGCCGACGCAACTGAGGAAGCGGACCTGAATGCATGCCTTAATGAGGTTATCGTAACATACCAGTTGTTGCCGGAAGTCATCTTCTTTCAAATCCCGGTTTAACATGTAAAAGTCATCCTTCGAGGCTAGAGGCCTTTCCAGAGGTATTCTCGGGAGGTCACCAGAGGAGTTGGCCGAACTCAAGGGCATTGACGCTAAGGTCATTTCAGTACCTTGAACTCGGGTATGTACATCCCTCAGAATATGCATTAGCCAACTAAAGTGGCGTCGGTTCTCCCTCTGGTTGGCCCGTATTTCCTTTTGCAGCTGCCGAATCGCGTCGTTTGCGTAGGCATGCCGCGCAGGCAAAGTGATGACGGACTCCGTGTCGTCAACAGCAGGGTACTCCTCCTATGATGTTTTGTGTAAGTGCCAAAAAGTCTACCCTCACTATAGTAATTCCAAACACTGTCCATCGACGACTCAGTCCATTTCGACGCCCGAAACGTCCTCTTCAATAGTAGGTCGCTTAGCCCTGGGTAACAGCTGGTCAACCTGCTCTTCTACTGCTCGACAAAAGCGTGTTTTCCTCAACGCCCAGCGCCTCACATTACGGCGCGAGTCTTGCTTAAACATGGTGAATAAAACTATATTATGGGAAAAAAACAAATATAACGCATACAAGAGCAAAGGTATAACAGTTATCAGCAAGATTGAACTTGATTCAAAGAGTTATATTATGTACAGTGCGCAGTAAACGATTGTAAATTAGCAAACAGCAATTGAGCATATGCACAGCAGATGAAGGCGCGTCCAGTCACCATCACACACGAGTGAGAAATGAGCGATTCACCTTTGGCTAATAGGTCCGGGCCGGTGCCGGTGCCCTTGATGCGCGTGATTGACACGCCGAGGTTCTTTAAAATAAATGCTAATGACCTTCAACCAATGAGGATATGAGCAGGCAAAAACACGACAGCCGATCAGATATCGCGAAAGCACTATCGCGAAAAGTCCGGCATTGGCGCTATGACATCCGGCATAGACACCGGACCGATTTCTACTGGGGCTTCTTACAGTTAATGCGAAGTTGTAGGAAGGTATATGATACCATGACAGACTTTCCAATGAATTGTCGTGGAACAGTATGGAAACACTCTAGAGCCATAATTTTTTTTACAATGCTGGCAATAGCAAATCATGTTGTAAAAAGTCGCCTTTTGTAAAAAAGAATGGCATCGGGTCTCCCTTTTTACTCCACAGAAGAAATATTTCCGGAGGTCGCATCGAGTGCGGTCGTTTGTGACTTTGTAAGGATGGCCACGCAGGTGAGTTTTGTTGGCTAATTCGAAAAAATCCTCTTATTTCAGGGAGGACATTTGGCCCCGGATTATTTAGAATGTGCAGAGCAGGCTGCACTAAAAGTTCCTGTAAGAAGCGCTTTCAATAACGAGTACGAAATCCCAGACCACCCACTATGCAAAAACGCATCTCCTTTCACCAACCGTCTTAGAACCCAACACCACCCAGCCAAATAAGCCTGCGCGTGCAGATTGCGATGGATGTCTTAACCTAGCCACGCGCATAATGCGTTTAGAGGGAAGCCTTGAATTTTACGCGGAGATGCTAGCAGTGCTCATAAAGCACAATCAGATAACACCACCGGATGCGGCGCATGCAGAGGACAGGTCAGCGGTTGATAAACCAGGAAACCACGAGTCCAAGAGCGCCAAACGCAGACGCATACGCCAGCAGAAGGCTGCTGAAGAGCAACCTGCTAAAGACCAACCAAAGCCCTCAGTTTTATCGCTAGACAGCACCTGGAGCACGCCATGTGTACAAAAAGCAAGGAAACCACTCCAAGAGGATGCGGCGCATGCAGAGGACAGATCAGTGGTTGATAAACCAGGAAACCACGAGTCCAGCAGGGCCAAACGCAGGTGTATACGCCAGCAGAAGGCGGATGCAGAACGACCTGCAAAAGACCAACCAAAGCCCTCAGTTTTATCGCGAGACAGAACTTGGAGCACGCCATGTGAACAAAAAGGAAGACAACCACTCCAAGAGGAGACTTCTGAAGAAAAGGAAGTTGAATTGGACCAAAGGGCAAACGGTAACTTAGAAGAAAATGCTACCAGCAAAAGGTCCATAGAATCTTTCACAGATCTAGACTTCGAAACCCCTGCTGCTACTCTGCTTCAGTGCGATGTGACCAGGGCCCAAGCTCGAGCAAACCATAAGCAACATATAGTGATACAGGGTGCACCAGAATCAACGGCTACAGTTGTTGGGGATAAGGTGGAGCACGATCGAGGTCTCGTTCGGCAGTACGCTAAATCACTGCTAAGGGGCACTGAATCTGTAAAAATTCTCAAAACATTTAGAATAGGCAAGGATCGGCCGCCGAATGGTTCAAGCTCTTGGCCACGACCATTAAAGGTCATTTGGGACACCGAAGCGCAGGTACAGCTTATGCTGGAAAGAAAGTCGTCTCTGCGGACCATGCATGCTGGAGTTTTCTTTCAGCCGGATTATGAACCAAAGGAACGCAGGAAAATGCGACTTTTTAAAAACGATCTAAACGATCAAAACGACCGAAAGAACAAAGGCGAAACTGGCCTACAAATAAGAGGAGGAGAAAAAGTCCACATCGAGCGAAATTTTCTTTGGCCGGAAGTAGTCAGGCGGAAAACTTAACCAAGGTCAGCCGGCCGGTTCTAGAAGATACCACAAGCAATAGTGGCCGCTGCCTCGAAATCTATTATACCAATTGTCAGAGTCTTTTCAATAAACTTGACGAATTCAAAACAATAGTATCTGAGCAGAAACCGCATAAAATTGCATTAGCAGAGACTTGGCTGACCGAAGCAATAGGGATCAGCGAAGTCAGCATTGAAGGCTATCAACTGTTCCGCTGCGACAGATCTCAACGTAGGGGCGGAGGAATGGCATTTTATGTAGCCAATGAAATTTCCTGTTGTCAGAGGGAAATTGCAGACATAGCCCTACGACGATATGAAATAATATCATGCAAAATTAAGATAAGGCAACATCCGGCACTCAATATATGCGTTGCTTATCGGCCTCCCGGCTCCAGCGAAAGTGACGACGTAGAACTGCTAAGTTCACTGACGGTTATCTGTAAACAGGAAAATCTATTACTCCTGGGTGATTTCAACGCTCCTGGCATCGATTGGATGAGGCCTGGAGTAAAGGCCGCAGCAGCACCTTTCAATTATCAACTACTTCAGTTTTCTTTGGACGAATATCTCACTCAACACATAGACTTCACAACCCGACTGCGAGAAGGCCAAAGATCAAACTGTCTAGATCTCGTTTTTAGTAAAGAAGAGGGGATCCTAAGGGAAGTGAACTCACAACCGCCACTTGGGTTAAGCGACCACGTTGCTTTTACCTGCGTGTGTTACCTATTGTCTCCAAAATTGCAAATTAAGAGGCGCAGAAATATTTGGAAAGCCGATTTTGAAGAAATGAGACGTACCGCTTCCGCAGAAAACTGGTTACCCAGTACGAACGATACAAATAAATTATGGCAGCATATCCAGGGGACTGTAGAGCGCTTAATTGAAGTCCATTGCCCAATGAAAGTAATAAGACCATGTGCCAGACCTCCATATGTCAACCAGCCGATAAAAAGGGCCATGAAGAAGAAACAAAGGTTGTGGAAAAAGTACGAGCATCTTCAAGATTCAACATCACTTGCCGAATATAAAGCGCAACGAAATATATGCCGTAAGGAAATACGAAATTCTAGAACTGCCTTTGAGTGTCAACTTACAACACAAGCCACAATATGTCCAAAGAAGTTTTATGGATACATTTGCAGTCAAAGGAAGCACCGGGACGACATTGCAACTCTAAGGGATAACCTCGGGAACGTAGTAACGGAAGGACCGCGGAAAGTAGAGTTACTGTCAGAGTTTTTCAGATCGGCGTTTACGATGGAATCCCCCGACGATAATTCGGGAGTAGAAGTGGGCGAAGGTACAGCCGTTATTGAAACTGTTACCTTTTCTGTCGCAGACGTAAGACATGTCCTCAGTCACATCAAACCAGACAAGTCTCCTGGACCGGATGGGATCCCTGGACTGTCGACCGAGCTATCGGTGCCTCTTTCAATTCTGTTCGAGCTTTCCATGCAAACAGGGGACTTGCCTTTGCAGTGGAAGACGGCCAACATCGTACCGTTATATAAGGGAGGTAGCAAGATGTCTACAAACAGCTTTCGGCCCATAAACTTGACTTGCCTTTCCTGCAAAATGATGGAGGTCCTTGTGAAGCAGGCCATACTAAGATTTTGCGATGAAGGTGACATCATACAAAATTTTCAACATGGCTTTCGGCAAGGGCGCTCCTGCCTTTCAAATTTAATGACTTCAATTGAGGCCTGGACAAGTGCTTTAGAAGAGGGCTTCGAAGTGGACGTAGTGTACATCGATTTCCGCAAAGCCTTTGACAGCGTGCCCCATCAACGCCTTTTACACAAACTGAGCGTTCTTGGCATCAAGGGAAAAATTTTGGACTGGATCAGGTCATTTTTAGTCGGTCGAAAACAACGCGTTTGCATCGGGGAGGATGAATTGGACTGGGTTGACGTAGTTAGTGGGGTTCCTCAATGCTCCGTTCTCGGTCCTCTACTCTTCATTCTCTATGTAAATGACAGCCTTCAAGAACTGGACCGCGGTAAAATCATGTTCGCCGATGACGTTAAACTCTGGCAGGTCATTAAGCGCCCAAGCGACCGAGATGCTCTGCAAAATAATCTTTGCAAACTGCAGACGTGGTCTGAGAGATGGCTGCTGGATTTCAATGTGCAAAACTGTGCCGTCCTCCATCTACGTCCAACAAACTACCCTATCCCCCAGAGCAGCAGGACATATCACCTGAAAAACATCCGAATTCCCGTAGCATCTACGCAAAAAGACCTAGGCATTTGGATACAGAGTAATCTGAAGCCCTAATTACAGTCTGTCAAAGCTGCAAATAAAGCCACGGGAGTGCTGCACGCTATCAAAAGGGCGTTTCTAGCCTTCGATGAAGATCTCTTTGGCAGAGTGTACGGCACATTTGTTCGACCACACCTAGAGTATGGCATACAGGCGTGGCGGCCATGGCTAGCAAAGGACACAGCATGTCTGGAGAAAGTGCAGCGTCGGGCAATTAAGCTAGTGAGAGGTCTAAAAAATCACACTTACATAGATAGACTGGCAGGCCTAAATTTATTCCCTCTGCATTACAGGCAACAAAGAGGGGATCTTATCCTAGCTTACAAGATAATAAACGGTCTTGAGAAAGGATTACGCTTTGAAGACATGATTCAGTGGCACCTCTCGCCTCATCTCCGTGGGCACACAATGAAGCTGCGCACGAAAATATCCAAGCTAAACCTCCGCTCTGAATTCTTCACGCAACGTGTCATACAACAGTGGAACAACCTTCCACAGTCAGTCGTGGAGGCAACTTCCCTTCAAATGTACAAACAACGCTTGAATAATTACATGCGTCCCCTCTCCTCTCTCCAAGTCTGAACTCTAAAAACCAGACATATATTGTAAAAAACAATGCTACTCTCCTCCCTCCAAGTCTGACCTCTAAAAAACCAGACATATATTGTAAAAAACAATGCTACTCACTGTTTGCCAATACTATGTTAGAAGTGGTAAATTTACACGTGCTACATAGGGTTTTCAAAGGCATTGCCCATTATCCTCACCAAATAAACTAAAAAAATAAACTGAAAGACAAGGGAAAAGGTCAAGCTTGAACAATCACTCCTGATATGGTAAGTCCTTGAGACCATCGACCATCTTTGTCACTCTGCGTTGCACTTGTTCAAGAAGGTTCACATCTTTCCTTAACCTCGGTGTCCAAACTGACATTCCGTATTCAAGATGTGGTCTCACAAAGGTGCCAAATATTTTCCCGAAGAGTTCGGGTGGGAAGATTTTGAACGCTCATCTGATCCAGTGCAGGATACTTGTTGCATTCCTGACAGCCTTTTTACAGTGCTCTGTTGGCATCAAGTTCGCGGTTGTCCATATACTAAGATCGTTGTACGTATCAACCTTTTTTAATGTGATACCATTGATAAATGAACCGTGTTTCTGCGGCGCTTTTTGACCCGGGCTTATGTGTAGAACCAGACACGGATACATTAAAGTTAATAAGCCACGTGGATGATTAGATAACCAGTTTATAAATGTTCGACTGCAACCTCTTTGCGTCGTCGGCGCAGCTAACTTCAGTCAATATTTTTTTGTCCTCCGCAAACATTACAGCTGCGAAATCAAGGTCATTGAGTCAGTCGTTTACGTAGATCAGGAAGAGAAACGGGCCCAACACTGAGCCTTGTGGTACAGCACTTTTAAAGGCAAGAAACTGCTGATTCATTTATACATTTTTCAGTGAATTCCTACGTCCCAAATCGTCTGTAGAAGAAGCCTGTGTAAAACACTATCAAAGGCCTTTTTGAAGTCGAAAAAATGTGACGTCAATTGCCTGGCCCTTATCTGTGGCCTTTGTCCATTTCTCCTGTGAGTAAAGAGCACTCATGAGGCAAGAGCGTCCTGGGCTGCTGAAGAGAATGGAGGCTTTCATCTGGTTTTTGGTAGCCAGCTGCCCACCTGCTGATCTTAGGGCAGGGATCAGTTCATGAGATCTCTTCGTGCGTTGTATAAAGCCATACAGTGTCTAGGGGTTTTCCAACGAATTGCGTAGTATGTTCAACTCGTATTTCTTGCGCAGCTTAGTAGATTCACTTTTACAAACATAACGTTGTTGCTTATACTCACGTAAATTTTAACTGGAGCCGGTTAGTCTATAACGCCTCAAGAAGCGGTTTCTTTTTGAACGTGGCCAGCAAGTTTCAATTTATCCACATCGGGCGATTTGTACTTGTCTTTTTTCTGAAGGAACTGTTGAGACAAACAGTTCTTTTCAGCTTCAAGTTAAAGGTCATCCACTGTTCATTTGCTCCACCATGGAGGTCTGTTTCCCATGATAACTCTGACATTTCTCTTCCCATAAGTGGTTAGTCACCCTTCCAAATGTTACTTTCCCATGCATTGGAGAAATAGGGTTTGGAGAACAGCCAGTACTCGAAATACAGCATAATGTGGTCACCTGACCCTAATGGGGGTCAATCCCGCAGGTCCATCACAGTTTCCTCCTCTCGTGTGAAAATAAGGTCAAGACACTTAAACTGTTGTCCTTCCCTAGTCTCCTGGACTCTGTTTTGGCACGGGTCACTATGTGTGAGAAAGGAGCTTTTGCGGTAGAAGTCGCGCAAGTCTGCTACTATTATTGTAAATTAATTCACACGCAAGTCAGTGTTCCTGTGTTCGATCATTGTATTTTTGCAAGAATAAAGAGTAATAGCAATGAAAAAAGATATACGAAAAATGGAAATCGTATACAGACAGCAGGCTTTGAGCTGCCGCCAAAAAAGATGAAAACGGAGTGTGACTGGTGGACAAAAGTCAATTCCTGCTTGTCAGTAGATATTCAGATGTATAAAGTCTCCAACGATAAGTATATCCATCACAAAACAGGTCACCTTCAATTGTATTTGGAAAAGAATGTTGTGTTAACAATTTGGTTTCAGGGACGGTACGCAATTAAAAGTGCTATTGACCGTCTGTCGTTAGTGGAAGTAGTAAAACTTTTTAATCCAGGTGGTTTTGAATTTCGTTAGAAAACTAAACTTGCATGTACTGTAGACAACAACCGATGTTCCACGAGTTTTCCTGTTATTTTTAAAGGGTAAATACCGCTTGAGGGCTCACTCATCTTCTTCAATAACTTCAAAATGCAAAGCTTCCACAAGACCGATGGCATTAGCTGCATGCTTTTAAACCAGAGTCCTGAGCTCATTGAATTTATTGACTAGACTCTGTACATTTGTGTGTTCAGTTTCCAGTTTCTCGGTAGGGATCTGCCTGATTGTAAAGGTTTCGTTATAGGAAAGAGCGTTTCTTCTTCCTTTTACTTGTTCTTACCATTGTTCTCGCTCCTCCACACCTATTCTGTTCAAGGTTGCGAAAATTCCCATCACAGAAATCCGAAGAGTATTTGGCGAGCATACGTATACTTTCAATAAATTCTCATCAGGTCATTACATTCATATGGGAGAGGGGGAAAGTTTAAAAGGTAAAATTGTAGGCAAATTACGTTTAACGTTACAGGCAAATTAGTCCGGGGGATAGAGTAGGGGGTGGGGTAATAACAGGTGGCTAATTAAGCGGTAAGATTAGGGAGAAGGGGGGGGGGTGGTGGAAGAGGAGAGGAGGCTTGGGGAAATGCCGGTAACTAGGCGGCCGTTGGCCATGCTAAGTTTGGGGCTTGCAGCAGGTTCTTCTGCGCGCACAAAATTGGCTTCCTCAACCGGATAGCAGTTGCTTCTGCTGTTGCCAACAGTCGCTGGCCCAGTGACTTAGGGTGGTTGAGCACACTGCAGGCGTTTGTTACAACGCCGGGTCTGTCGTACGTACTTTAACTAATGCACCACTTTCAGCTTGATTCTCTGCCAATCATGGTTTTCCAAACAGGCCAATCAATATCAAGTCCGAATCATTATTGTTCTCGCTCGAAGCGGTGTCATGCATGTCCCCGTCTCACCCCGGG
>JAYGXS010000007.1:28092610-28139425 GCA_036362985.1 Ligula intestinalis | reverse complement strand
CCCGGGGTGAGACGGGGACATGCATGACACCGCTTCGAGCGAGAACACTAATGATTCGGACTTGATATTGATTGGCCGGTTTGGATAACCATGATTGGCAGAGAATCAAGCTGAAAGTGGTGCATTAGTTAAAGTACGTACGACAGACCCGGCGTTGTAACAGACGCCTGCAGTGTGCTCAACCACCAACCGGTTGGTGCAGTGAAGGCAACTGGTCTCAGAGGGGGTAGATTTAAGTGATAGCAGACGTAGTTGACGCCAACCGTGCTCTCAACCTTCATCTGAGGTCAAGAAGACCAAACGGGATCTAGCGTCGGTCGCTTTCTCCAATGCAAGTCAGAAACACTATCTGCCGTAGCCTTAAGTGACAGCCACCTTTGCGCGGGTACTGCCGCACTTCCTACCCTGACTAACCTTCATTGGGTGTCTGAACAGGTATTGCAGGGGGTTAAATGTGCCAAACCCAGCAACTGCTATCTGCAGACCATGGTTATTTAGTGAAGGAGAAGTCCGTAAACGCCAGAGTAGAGGGAAGTGTATAGTGTGCACACAAGATAAAGAAGAATAGATGGAGGAAGTCTGGCTTTGGGGAACACGTCCGCTCAGAAGATTGACCGGGTCCCAAGTGCGGTTTCAGTGGCAATCAGGACAGTACACATGGAGAGAGAGCGTTAATTGGCTAGGTCGGCCTGTGGTTGGTTGGACGGCGTGTTGGGTGGTCCACGTCACGCGCGCTAGTAAGTCTGGCGAAAGCAATGACCTTGAGCTCCAGAGAGATTGAGGCCTAGACCGGAAAGGGCAGACATCGGACAGGCAAAGGCCCACTGCACAGGTTCAAGGAGGCCAAGAATGATACGGCTATAACTGTTTCTACCACTACTTTTACTTACTAGCAATGTAGCTAAGTCTTACTAGTTCTGGCGCTATTTCTGATGCTAATATTAGTCAGAGGTGACGCTGGTTTAAAAGACAACTTTGAGGCTCATGTCCCCTCGAGCACAACGAAGAATGTGAGTCTGTGTTTATGCTTTTCCAAATAAATGCATGATTGAGGCTCAGAGCACATCAGTGCTTACCCCGGTTTCCACCATATTTCCTCAATTCACCAAAAATGTGAGTTTCTCCTAAGTTAAGACTGAAAGGACTAGGATCCTGCAGCTAGAAATACTATGTCAAGGCTAGGAATGCTTCTATACCATAATATGACATGTCCTTACACGTCACAGTAGAGACTTTCCTACTAATTCGCGCGGAAAATGTAGCTTATGTAGTCCCACTCATAAACCCCTAGTCTCAGCATTTAGTCTTACGAAAATGGAAGTTTTAGAGTTTTGGGGGGTAGGGAAATAGGATAGGCAGAGAAGGAGCTTTTTAAAAGTAAGTGTTAACCAAAAAATTTAGTCAAAGCTGTTTCCCGCGGCCGCTGGGAGTAAATTAATCCGCATGTTAATTAAACGTGTGCGCGGCGCTACGCGCCGCGGACTATACTAATCTGATTCCGGAACGGTAAATTGAACCTCAGATAAGTTGAAGTTGGCGACATCCTGACCACCATTTCTATTTTTCGGGAATTTCAAGAAACCTGTAATCAGATAATCGGGTTTTTCCGCAATATGTTAAGCGATAATATAGATCAGGAAATTCTCCAGATATAAATTTAAAAACACATCTAAATACAGTAAAATTAACATGCATATAGCAGTTCTTAAAGTATATTCAACTGCACGTCCTAATTCCCCACCCATAAAACCCTATAACCACCGTTTTTTTAGGACAACATGCTGGGAGTTAGGATTACTGAGGGGACTGCATAAGCTACTGTTGCCATTCACGCTTCATGTCTTATGACTATGAGGAACCGCAGTGTGTGGTAGGTGACGACAATTTGTGTTTCCAGATGGTTTTCTTCAGATATTTTATGATCTTGGTTTAATATGTATCCCTGCTGCTGTTGAGGTAGATGCAGTGGTTCAAGGGAAGCGTCTACGGTGCCTTCCGGCGTGACTTCCTAGACTTTGCCCTTCACAGCCCTGCAACCCAGTCCCTCCTTGAAATCCTCTTCTCAGACAGGGGGATAGAAAACCCGGATGAACTCTTCTTCCAGACAGTAGCCTTTAACGCCCCCTTTCACGCGCCTGGCGCCTGCCTCTACACTCCTCTGATCTCGGAAGTGGCTGAGGGCTATCCGGGAAGGTTCGTTGTTTGGAAGCAAACGCGGTCCTTCTGTCCTACAAAGTATGTTCGTTATGTTTGCATCCTCGGCAGCCCATATGTGCCAGAAATGCGCCGAACTTTCCACCTCTTTGCCAACAAGATGCATGCCAACTACTACCCCGAGGCCTACGACTGCATGGAACAGTGGTACTTTAGTCGCCTTCATCGGGAATGGACCCTGGGTCATGTCGACTGGGAAGCCTTCCAGCCGTGGGCTTATAAACTGCTGACCTGCTCTCGGTACCATATGCCCTAAATTGGCTTCCTGTTTGACCTGCCAGGTTACTTACCCAGATGTGTTTTTAAAACTGGCCTTCCCATGCAAGGCTACTCGGTTGCTTACTTTGCATATCAAATTTATTGTTGAACAGCAAGTTGTTCAAAAAATACAAGATGATGGAGAAGTGTCATTTACTAATGTAACAGCAGGAATGTCCGCAACAGCAGGTTCCCCGTATCACAAGCCAGGTAAGACGGAGTCGGTAGAAAGAGCTTCTATTGCGCGAAAGGAGCTTTACAGCGGGTGCTGCTAAACGATCGTAACCACTGCGTCTTCAAGCCAATTGAGTGAGCGTGTGTGTCAATCTAAGAAGGTTAAATAATTCAAACCCTAGCCTTTGCGATCTTCAGACAATGGTTCCTTAGGAGAGAAGATGGTGGGAAGACCAGTGTGTACGGAATACTGTATTCTGCACAGAATGATAGGATATTAGATAAAAAAGAGCAGGAGTTTCCTTGGAAGCGCACATATGTTCTTATTAATATTTAAATGCCAACTCCAACGCCTCCCGTAAGACAGAAACTTGGGGCATTTTACATGCGATATCACTATCCCAACCTAACCCTAACCCTAACACTTACCCTAACCATAACCCTAAGCCTTAGCCTAAACCTAACCCTAACACTTACTCTTACCCTTACCAGAACCCTAACACCAGCCCCTACCCTAACTATAAACCTAAGCCTTAACCTAACACTAACGCTTACCCTAACCCTTCCCCTCACCTTAAAAATAATCCTAACCCTTACCTTAACCCTAACGCTTTCCCTAAACCTAACCATAAACCTAACCCTTACCTTACCCTAACCATAACCCTAACCCTTACCCTAACCTTAACCCTAACCCTAACCCTGACCATAAACCATTAACCTAACCCTTACCCACACCCTAACCCTAACAGAAATTAATGGTGTAGGTATTTAAATATAAATAAGAATATGTATGCGCTACCAAAAAAACTCCTGCAAAAAAAAGTTTTGACTCTCGAATGACTGCAGTCCGGCTGCAAAGGCGTCTATTCCGTGCTTTGTTACGGCAGCCAATCCCGCGGCTGATCTCTACACTAGCGGTCGTGGTAGGACCTCGAGATGGGCGAAGGCTGGCGTGGACGGGCGGCAACGATGAGGCGTCGGCCAGCGACAGTTAGCGCCTGACCCCAGGCGGGAGTGGGCGCGCAGGCCTTGCAAACCAAAGGCGTCATGCGTCAGCGACTGATCTTGGGTTCCGAGTGGCTGCTAGGGGCCGATAAAAGTCCGCTGCTGCGAAACCTTGACTGCAGAATGTCCGTAGTGGCCTTTGCAGCCAATAAAATGGAACGGCCCGCACTGATTGGCTTCAAGTTTATGTGTGCCACAAGCAGCGTTGACGGGGGACCGTAGGACGGGCATGGCAGCTGGGGCATCTGGCAGCAATTAAGAGAGCGTGGGGGAGGTTGTCTGATCACGCCCGAGTATCAAAGGCTTGCAAAGCCGAGACAGCATGAGTCAGCACAGCAGTACTAAGTGCAGGCTACCACAGGTCTATCGTCCGACTGGCTAGTGATCCCAATCAAACAGAAAAAAGATAATCAACAATGATATGATGGCAGGAGTAACAAAATAATGCATAAGCATGCACTCCTATTATGATCTGCATATTTTGCAAGGTTTAAAAGCCATTCAAGGAGATACTAAGCCATTGCAGTGAAAGACACACTGCTACTGTACATCTTTTTTGTCTGATCCAAATTTCTTTTCCCATTTATCACTTGTCGCAAGAGGTTGCGTTGACAAGCAGAAGGTTCCCTTAAATCACAAGTCAAGCAAGACACTGTTGGTGGACGGTGAAAGAGACGATATAAAGGCTATCAGCTGCTAGCTGCGTGTGTACCCGCACAGTTGTATCCGCTGACGTGTAGCCCTGACTGCGGAATACTCTTACTGGACCGTGCAGCCAACCAGGTTGACAGACACGCATCAGTTGGCTGGAAATAACGTGCGCCTTGAACTGCGAGCAGACGGGAGAGCAGAGTACCGAGAAGAGATCGTGGGCCACTCGCAGCGATTGATAAAATGCGGGGGAGTTTGTCACGTGCCAGTAGGCAGCGAGCGTGGCAAAGGAAGGCAGCCTGAGTCAGCAAAGTGGGCTTCCACACATTGAGCGAAACTCTACAACGTCATTTTGGTTTGCAGAGGCTCATAAACCTGATTTTGCAGAACGATAGTTTTATCATCACAGACGCCATGTCCACCGCGAAGCGGACGCAACAGTGGTGGCTTTAACGTGACGAATTCATAGTGTGGCAGAATTATAGCGTCTAATTCGTGGTGTACTTCAAACCCCACATTCTTCAGGCCAAACACCCAGTAGTACAGTAGATTCCCTATCTCATGAAATGTCACCCGGCATTCTGAAATGCGTTTTGAATTCAAACATATTAATTAGGTATGGATGTTAGGTCCCGACAGGATGCCGGCTTTTAATGAGCTTCTTTCTGACCGCTAAGTAAAAGTATGCACTGTAAAAAAGTAGCTACTTAAGTAGTATGCCTTTTGTCATTGATTTTGACTGCCTTTATAGATTTAAATATATATTTTGGAAAAGATGCAGGACAAATTATTTCTTACACTCGTTTGATAGAAAACTACGCCTTCTTTAACTTTTATACTTAAAGAAAGGGTATCTTTCGGTTTTAAAAAATTCTTATTTTGAGCTTTTTTACAATTTCCACGTGTTCATTCATAGAAAATCGTATCCGCCTATTTGTTAATGCTGCCTTTACTGTATAAAGTATGCTCCATATCTACTGCAACTTTTTATGAGAACTATGTGAGAGATTCCTCAAGCTGTAGGCGAAAACGTACTTTTCCTTAAACAGGATGCACATAGTGCACAGTTTGTAAACCCTGAATTCCAGTGTAGCGGTCACTAGGTTTCAAAATTATTCGGCAATCGAGAAACTTTTTTGAAACCGAAAGATATCCTTTCTTTAAGTATAAATTTAAAGAAGGCATTATTTGCTACCAAACGAGTACAAGAAATAATTTATTCGCGAATGTTTTCCAAAAAATATATTTGAATCTATAAAGGCAGTCAAAATCAATGACAAAAAGGCATGCTACTTAAGTTATTACTTTATACGGTACATAATTTTTCTTGGCGGTCAAAAAGAAGCTCATTAAAAAGCCAACATACTGAAGTGTCCAAAATATGTTGAGATTAGGCTGTACAATCGTCTCTATTACAACCATCCGCAATTAGTATGTTCCAATCCAAAACTCATTTCGGAATTCCAGGTGACATTTCATGAGATAAGGAGGCTTCTGTAGGTAAAAGGCAGAAGGCACATTAGAGAGAGTTTAATTCTTTACAGAACTCCCAGTTGATGTCTCGGGCGGCAATGATCACTCTCAAAGTCAGGCCTGGTGCTGACTGCGTCCAGTCAGGACTGAGAGAGAGAGAGAGAGAGTGAATTAGTGGTGGCAACTGAATAAGTAGGATTGCGGAGCAGTTGCAAGTGTTCCTTAATTGGTGTGAGTGGGACATTACCAGAGGGCTATCCTGTCTGGCGGCGTAGGTTCTATCGGCCGAGGCTTTGGGGAAAAGGGACATATTCAAGTGGTGATTGGGCAGCCGCGACTATCTGGACGCAAGAGTGTGGAGGTTGGTCAAGTGTCTGTAAGTGCCGACTGAGAGGCTGGATGATCGTGAGGCAGCTTGATTGAAGGCACCTTGTAAATCACTCGGAAGGCCTCTTTGGCATCCCCGCGATGGTTTGAGTCTACCACGTGCGCTAGAATTGAAATGTTTACACCTTAAAGTTGGCCCTTCCCTAACCATACGGGTATGTGTTACCTTACTCTTTTGGACAAGCGCCGGCTCGTGCGACCAATATATCCTGCCCCACAGGAACAAGTAAATGAATATATGCACATTGAGGTGGTCTGGGCTGGCAATTTATCCGTAATCTCTCCGTATAGGATGGGAGAAGTCGAGAACAATAAATGGGCGTTGGCTGCTGGAAAGGTAGTTGCTATGGCTTGACTCAGGCGCCTCCTTAGTAGTTCGCTTTGTCCGTCCCCTTGAAATGGGACTCTGATGAAGATTCGTTTCTTCTCCATTGTTAATACTGAGGGCTTTGGCGGCCTTTCAGCCAGGTTTTTAGCGATAAATCGACAAGGATACCCATTTTGTCGAAACACGCCTTCAACAATCTTAAGCTCCTCTTCAATGCTATCAGTCGAGCAAATCCTCTTCGCCCTTTGCGTCAAACACCGTACTAAATTGCGTTTGAAGTTCAACGGTACGAAACTAGCGAAATTGATTTATTGCCCGGACCACGTCTTCTTCCGATATACCCTACGTTGAATGCTCCCATCGGCTCTTTTACTCAGTAGCACATCAAGGAATGGAAGCGATCCAGATTGTTCTTCTTCTAGGGTAAATTTTATCGATTTGTGCGCCTGATTTACTGTATGCATTAGCGTTGATAAGTTGGTTTTATCTGATGCAACTGCAAATATGTCGTCTACGTACCGTTTATAGTGCGTTAGATTATTTATCTGGTGGCTGCGTTGCGTAGCTTCTAGCTTGCCCATGAATGCATTTGCTAGAAGTGGACCAGAGGCGAGCCCATAGCTACTCCGTCCAATTGTCTGTAGAGGTTATTGTCAAATAGGAACTGTACATTCAAGGTGCATTTTAGCAATAACTCCTTCAGTGCAGTAACTGGCATTCCTATGTTCTGCTGAGTCAAGGTAATGAATTCACAGATGTAGTCTACTGTTTCTGTGACCGGCACATTCGTGCATAGGGACGAGACATCCAGTGAGAACATCATCATCCCGTTCAGGTCAAGATCTTTCACGCCATCCACGAATTCGAAGGTGTCTCGGAGGCTGTGAGGTGCCCCAGTTGCCATGGGCGAAACTAGGTGACACGGCCACCCACAGCGGACCACAGGCCTCGGAAATGGGACCCCGTAGAGACGACCAAGTCCCAAGTTCAGCCACGCACACCTTATCGGCGGCCCTGGACGCCGGGCCGTCTAGACATTGACACTCTGATCTCAACTCCCCCAACCTCCCTCCCCCACCCCCCCCTTTCTTCCCCTTCTCCCCACAGTGACAACGAGAACACTTCATCTGTCCACCAACCACCACAGTTTATTCATACCATATAAATATAAAGGCCTGACGAGAATTTATCGAAAACAAACGTATGTTCGCCAATTTATCTTCTGAAATATTGACAGTCGTTGATTAAGGTTTGCTATTTGGTCATGACTGCCTCATTGCGGCTAATTAACCCGAATAGCTATTGCCGGCAGTGTTCCTCTGCCTGGACTATTAGCTGCTGTTGAACTGCTGGCTGAACTCTAGACTGAGCGTCATGGGAGACCTGTACGGCTGAGTTCTGTTAGCGACCGGTAAGCGTTTATCAACAACTGACGCGTGTGTTTTATTCTAGCGAGGGCGACTTTCACAGCGTCTGTCTAGATTATCTCCCTCCCCTAATCCACCGTTATACAGTAACAAGATTAGGCTAGGACAATTGGTGGACTGTGACGTGGCACAGGGACCCGTCTACACGCGCCACAACACGGCTGAACGAACCAAACTTAATTGAGTGCACTGGTTGTCGTCATTTGGATCGCCATGACTGCGGTCGTTGGGCTGAGCGCAGCTTTACTGGGGGAAATATGGATGGCTCTCCGTCCCATACAACCATCCGCCACAGCTAATTAGTGTACTCACGGCAAGTTTGTGGCATCTCAAACACCGACGTAACAGGCCAGGACTAGAAATATGCCGATGACAAAGGCGGGGGATCCGTGGCGAAAATTGGGAGTAGGGTGTTTTTTAAAGATGGCAGGCAACGAATTTGCCACATCTGGTCATACAGGCAGTAACCATTGCCGGCGAAGAGAGAGTAGACTGGAATGTTCATTCCTGTCTTATTAGCCAGTCATACCCAGACCCAAGTCACGTCACAGCCGAGTTTCGAGCTCGCGACCTTTTCGATCGAGTCAAACGCCCTAACCAGGAAGCCATGAGCCCCGGATGCAACAGTAGGCGCCTTAATTAAGCTGTTCATCGATTTTTGGGTCATGCGCTCCTCCACCTAAGCTACGACCCCATTGGGGCATTCAGTCGCATGCGAGTAGCTTCCACAAACTGGACATGCTGTCTGTTACAGTACGGGTGAGCTGGCCGCTGCCTGACGTTTACACAGACGCCAAGGATAGCTTTGTGTGTGTCAAAATGAAAGCAAGATCCACTGGTGCATACGGCCGAAAGGCGTGACTACAATCACCTACACATCGATCAAACTCAGAGGTTGTCCGTCCGTCTCCATGACGAATACTTTGCGACATTTGGAGTTGCTTTGCACGATGTGTAACCGTTACTGGATGATCAAGGTGCCCCTGTAAGGATGTAAGTAGCGGGTGCACTCTGATCACTACAATCATCAGATCGAAGGCAAATAAGACCTAGTTACGACAAAGCAACCTATGTTTTCCCAAAAACGCAGCATGTGCCGCTAGGATCTGACACGCCTCATAGTGCCAATAATGTAGAATATTCGAGTACCAGGAAGCAGTTCAGAAGAAGACGATGCGTCACTGGAACAAGAGTTTTATTTGCCTGACGTTTCGGATTCCATCAGGAATCCTTAATCCTAGGTGATGATAACATGGCCATGGTCATGCGCAGATGGGGTAAAGACAAGCACAGGCTGCACGGTATTTATAGTTCCTAGTGGTCATCCGCGTGTGTGTGATAACTGGTCACTTCTGTAGCCACCGTTTGGGTCTAAATTGGGACGGTACTGGCTTGACACTTCACGCTCGACTCACTAATTGCCACAGTTGCCAAGTCAGCGTCAAATGCGGGCCTTATAATTCGTGACAATTATGCCCGCTGTCGTCAGGGTTGTTGTTGCATCTGGCACTTCCCACGTGACTGATTCTCTCGCTCAGCAAATGTCTTAGTACACCGCATGCGAACGCCAATTCGTTGCGTTGGTCAATGGACTGGGGGCCTGAGAACCATGACTCCAGCAGCTTGCGGCTCACGCGGTTGTCGCCTCTTGCGAGGATTTCGGCCTCGTCAAAATTGAAAATATGGCCGGGTCCCGTCGAGTGAGCTGCAATCTGGGAGTTGGTGCCTTTCTTTCTCATGGTCGCTGCATGCTCGGCCATTCGCGTCCGGATAATCTCTCGGTTTCTCCGATGTAATTGATTTGTCCACAACTGCACCAGATCCGGTAAACGACTCCAGCCGTTTCCTGCCGTGGCAATGAGCCTTTAGGTCTCATGACCCGGCGCCTGATGGTTGATTATGAACTGTGCGCAACTCCAACTCCAAGTGGGATGAACAGATGGCTGACCGCTTAGGATAAATTCTTCACGTACAGAAGAGCTCGCCCAACTTTTTTGCCAGTTGGATGTGACTTCTTCTCTCGTTTGCGTATGCATTGGCTGACAAAATTGCGCGGATAACCATTCGCTCTCAGTACTCGCTGAAAGTGTTGTAATTCAACAACTTTGTCGTTCATTTTGCTGCAATGCGTCTCAACGCGCCGGAATAGCGCTCTTACGCAGCTGCGTTTGTGACCGATTGGGTGGTTGCTGTTGTAGTTCAGGACTTGCATAGTGTTGGTTGCTTTCCTGAAAACTTTAGTTTTTAGAGCACCACCGTCCTTGCGGCAAATGAGGACATCCAGGAAGGCCAGTTGGTTGTTTTCTTCTTCCTCCATCGTAAATTGAATGTCCGGGAAGACGGCGTTTAGACGTTCCTTGAATGTCAGCACCTGATCCCGCTCAATTACGACGAAGGTGTCATCCACATACCGAGCCCAGAATTTCGGTCCGGGGTGTTGGAAAACCCGCGGCTCAAACCGTTGCAGGACGGCCTCTGCTATGAGGCCGGAAATGGGTGAGCCCATTTGTGCCTGTGCATGTCTTCATCCCATCTGCACACGACTATGACCATGTTATCATCACCTATGATTAAGGATGTGGTTGCGGCGCGACCTTCTTATGAGCGAAGGCGACAGTGGGCGTGCAGGCCAAAGGTGCCACGGGTCAACGGCTGATCTTGGGTTCCAAGTGGCTGCCACAACAACACCACAGTATGAAGTAGGACTTTCAGTCTGACTCTCAACCCACCAGCCGGCCACATTCCCTAGACCAGGCTACAACAGATCTTACAGTCGATTGTGTATCTCGTGAAATCTCACGAGGTGTATGCGGGACAATTACTATTGCACAAAGCAGCCATCGCTGCGTCGCCCTAATTCTTTGGGCTTTAAATTTCCTACTTAACTTTGCATGGGGGTTTTCTACTGTCCGAAATGGAATGTGTTGCCAAACTTTCTGGCGGACAAGGCGTACTAAAATATCTGCGAAGAGCATGCCTACTACTAGGAAATCAGTAGGCAAGTATGCGAAGTATGAACTATTCTGGGAGGTAAATTAAACTTCACCTGGGATGTGAGATGTAAAATGCGTTTCGGTAGGGAAGGAAAATATGGATCCTCCGTAGCACTGTTGTTATAAAGTAAACTCCAGGATGGTTGGTGCTAGTGCTTAACTCCTTGTTCCACTGAACGCATCTATATATTTAAAGCATGCTTCCCTAAACGGAACATGTGGCATTGATATAAAATATTGACAAAATGTTCAATTTTGACCTGTTTTTGCGTACCACTATTACATTAGTACAAATGATCATGTTTCGATGTCATTCCAATACTTGTTACTGGCAAGCATAAGATCTAACCACAGCATCTTTTACTACAAAAGCGATGGATCTTTTTTTGTGGTTAATAATTTTCCATCATTTTAAGGTTGCGAAGGTCACAGGACTAATTTACCTCTAACTTTGAACGATATTTACCTACAATTTTTACTTTTACACTTATTGCAGGGGGTAAGTGAGTTAAACTCAGCAACTGCGATCTCCAGGTCATGGTTACTAAGTAAAGAAGTCTTGGGAAGGCCAGAGTAGTGGGAAGAGTTTATTGTGTATACAAGGGAAAGAAGAATAGCTGGAGAGAGTCTGACTTGGGTGAACACGTCCGCTTAGGAGATTGATCGGCTCCCAAGTGACTGTTTGAGAGCAATTAGGCCAGTACACAGAGAGAGAGCGCATTCATTGGCTAGGTCGGCCTGTGATTGGCTGGACAGCGTGTGGGTGGTCGACGTCACGCGCGCTAGTAAGTCTGGCAACCACAACGACCCTGAGCTCCAGACAGATTGAGGCCACGACAGGAAGGCCAGACATTGGACGGCAACGGCCCACTACACACTTTACTTCCTTCCATATAAATGCAACGGCCCGATGAGAATTTGTTAAAAGTATATGCATGCTCGCCAATGGCTCTTCGGATTTCCCATTAACCTGTCAACAATAAATTTTACTCAAGAACCCAACTGGCTTATCATAATGAGAGCGTCAATTCTGTTTCGCTAACATGTGTACATTTAGCAACCAAACAATTACTCGCAAAGGACCAATCAAGCGCCAAAATGTAATTGCTAAACTCTGCATAAACGTGTTGATTGGCGACTACTCACACACCCGCGGCATTAGCTAAGCGTTGATTTGACAGGCATCCATCCGATTTCACATTCTACGCTCACAGACTTTGGTGATATTGGTTGTGGTGGTGTCAGCTACGCCAGTTATTGAGCAATGGCAGTGTCAACTGAAGCTCTCTTGAAGGCAGTGGAGTGTTCAATTTGCCTGGGGACTTGCAAAAACGCATATCGGCTGCCCTGCAAGCATTTCTTCTGCAAAGAACCCTGTCTGCAGTGGTTGTTCAATGCAGAATGACCAACCTGCCCAAATCGCAGATAAGTCTTCTCTGCGGCAGATGTGAAGCCCTTTGATATCCTCAATGATTTTGTGAAGCTTATTCAGGAGCCTTCACTAACCAACCAACAGGGCGAATTTGCAACATGCCCCATATGCGCCCGACAGGTATAAGCGCCGCTGAAGATGTCGGAATACTTTTCGAATATGGTGTGCGGTGACTGTTGGAAAACGGGCAAAATGCTCCGTGCGTCTCTTAGAGAGGAACCTACCCCGACACAACCTTCGGGTGGAATTCGCCGCAGTGGCGAAGTTACTGAGCACGGCAACCAACAAGCCACGGGAGGATGGTGTCCTTTCTGCTCTACAGAATACAAAGTATTTTTCGGAACCGGTGTGCAATGAGTGCAGGCGGTTGGCAGAAAGGAGCGTTCACAGCAGTAGCCGCATCAGAAGCCAAAATCTTGGTGAGCAAGACAGGGGAAGTTTTTCTTACATTGGTCCCAAAAAGGAATGCGGATACGTCGGACGATCGGCAGCAGAGAACCTTACGGCAGCCAGTGCATTTAACCTGCCGAGGAGTTCACTGCAGTACGTCTCGAAGGATGCCCAAAGATCTAGCAGACAGGTAGTTGGCAGATCGGCGGAGTAGACTCATCCAGCACCCAGCGCATTCGTCGCAATGACGAAGTTGCTCTGCAGGAAAACCAACAGGCCAGGGATGCTGCTTGGGACGGCATACCATTCGAAACCGGTGTGCAGTTAGTGCAGGAGGTTGGCAGAAAGGGACCTTCACAGCAGTAGCCGCATCAGAAGCCGAACGGTTGGTGAGCAAGAAGAGGGATATGCTTGTAGCATTGCTCCCGAGAAGGGAAGTGGAGTTCGCATGACTCACATAGAGTGAAAGGGCAGTAGAGAACCGTCACGCAGCCAGTGCAACTCATCTGCCCAGTAGCACACTGCAGCAGGACTCGAAGGATGTAAATGGATCTGGTGGACAGGGAGTTGGCATATCGGCAGAGGAGATTAATCAAGCACCCAACGCAGCTCTTCAGAGAGAATCTTTCGCTGGCATTTGCCGCAATGGAGAAGTTTCCTGGCAAGACAACCAACAGGGGGAACAAGGTCTCGTCTGCTTTCAAAGGCTAGAAACGCCGCTGAACTGGTCGGACCACTTTTGGAAAGTGGTGTGCGGTGACTGTTGGAGAAATGGCGAAGCTACCCCGAGAGAGACTTCGCATAGCAATGAGTGCCGAGAGTCGGTAGAAAGACTCATTCATAACAGAAATTAATTACAGCGATTATATAATCGTCAAGTTAGGGAAGTGACGACGGGGAGGAAAAGGGTGAGGGTAATGAAGCAGCTGAGTTTTCCCTCGTCTCCTGAACGCGGGCGCCTGCGCGGGTAGGACGCTGGTTGCCATGCCCAGATGAGACAGGGGGATGTTCTCGTGGTCCGCGGATTGAGTTCTGTATGTCAGCCGCACAGCTTGCGCTTGACTATTCTCTGTAGCTTCGTCGTCTTTGGCTGCAGTGAGTGTTGGATTTCCGCGTGCAGTCGGCCAAGGGAGGCCGATGGCTTGAACCAGCGCCTTTTGACAGCATAGAATGGGTTTTGCTAGCCGGATTGCCACTGCTTCTGCTGTGGCTAACACCCGTTTGCGCAGCCCTTGGGAGTAGTGCGTTGGCGTGTGGTACATGACCCGAAAGGCTTCACTCGCGTCCACTTGGTGGTTTGCATCAGCAGCTCTTTTAGTAACATTTATCAGACAAGGTGCTGGAGGAACTAAGGCCGGTTGGAACTACAATACCAAGAATGTATGGCCTCCCGAAAATCCATAAACAAGGTGTGCCACTCCATCGGATCTTGGACATGAGAAACTCACCGTACCACGCCGTGGCAAAATGGCTTGCCGAAAAGTTAAAACCAGTTCAGAGCCGCTTGTACCCAAGAAGCCTGAAAGACACGTTTGAATTCGTGGAGGCTGTCAAGGATACTAATATTGGCGAAACGATGATGCTGTCGTTAGATGTGTCCTCACTGTTCACCAACGTCCCGGTAGTTGAAACCATAGAATATCTATGCGGCTTCTTACGGGAAACACACTACCATATAGGGATGACAGTGGAGGGGCTGAAAGATCGTCTGACATGCTGTACACAAAATGTACAATTTATCTGTTATGGCCGGCTGTATAGGCAAATTGACGGAGTGGCCATAGGCTCACCACTTTGACCATTCCTGGCAAATGTCTTCATGGGCAAGATCGAGGAAACGAAGCTCAAAGACACTATCAATGACCTTGAGTTCTATTGTCGATATGTGGACGACAAAGAAGACCGCTGATATCGATGATCTAGTCCAAAAATTTAATACCGCCCACACAGCACTCACATTTACATTGGAAACAGAGGCAAACGAGGAACTCGCTTTCGTAGACGTCCTCTTACACAGACAAGAAGATGGCTTGATACAACGCCGACTATTGAGAAAGAAAACCTGGACTGGGCAATAGGTTACTTTTCACAGTTTCGTCCCCCTTAACGTCAAACGGAACTTAGTCCAGGGAATGGCAGCCAGAATACGCCGTATCTGCTCTCCTGAAATAGTGGAAGTAGAATTGCAGCAACTAAAGGACACACTCCAGGACGGTTATCCGGAACGGTTCATCCTTCAGAACATCAAGGAACGTGCCGCAAAGTTCGCAATTGCAACGGCGGAAAAGAAAGATCTGTTTATAAGACTGCCG
This sequence comes from Ligula intestinalis, assembly GCA_036362985.1. Classification (NCBI taxonomy): domain Eukaryota; kingdom Metazoa; phylum Platyhelminthes; class Cestoda; order Diphyllobothriidea; family Diphyllobothriidae; genus Ligula; species Ligula intestinalis. The sequence goes on along the minus strand of JAYGXS010000007.1, from coordinate 28,124,381 downwards.
TTTATTGGAGACGCAACGAGTGAACTAGTAAGAAGGCGCCTGAGGACAGCGGTTATGAATGCCTTCCCGGCTGCAAACTTGCGGGTTCTCTTCGCTAACTCTCCCCTTCTACGAATGGGAGGTAAGGACAGACCACCGTTTCAAGCCACATCTATGTGCATCTATTCGTTCACCTGTTCCTGTGGAGCGGGCTATATTGCCCGAACAACGCGACGTCTGGAGAAGAAAATGCGCGAGCACATACCAGCTTGGCTCAGCAGAGGGGAGAATAGACCGACCTCAAGCTCAATCCTCGCCCACCTAATTGATACAAACCACCAAGTGGACGCGAGTGAAGCCTTTCGGGTCATGTACCGCACGCCAACGCACTACTCCAAAGGCCTGCGCAAACGGGTGTTAGCCACAGCAGCAGCAGTGGTAATCCGGCTAGCAAAATCCATTCTATGCTGTCAAAAGGCGCTGGTTCAAACCATCGGCCTCCCTTGGCCGACTGCACGCGGAAATCCAACACCCACTGAAGCCAAAGAAGACGAAGCTACAGAGAATAGTCAAGCGAAAGCTGCGTGGCTGACATACAGAACTCAATCCGCGGACCACGAGAACATCCCCCCTGTCTCATCTGGGCATGGCAACCAGCGTCCTACCCGCGCAGGCGCCCGCGTTCAGGAGACGAGGGAAAACTCAGCTGCTTCATTACCCTCACCCTTTTCCTCCCCCTCCCCCCCTCCCTAAATTTGACGATTATATAAACGATGTAATTAATTGACCAATTTTATTCCCCATGTCATGTACTGGCCTGACGCTGAATGACCGAAAACGATCGTTTACCAACACGACTTTTTAATCGTAGAAATGGGAATTTTTGCTGAACATAACAGAAATGTTGATGAGCAAGTCAACTTTGCTCCCAAGGAACGTAGCGGAGGTCGCGTAATTCACATCGAGCCATTGGTAGCACAGGATCCCCACGCAGCTGACCTACCCAGTGATACACCTCAACAGGCCACCAATAGTGCCCGGAACCGAAATGGCATTTATGTTATTGGACTGGATAAATAGTCTAGCATCCAGCTAAGAAAACAAAAACTAACTTCTAACTAACTGGTTTTGTTTCATAGAGCCACTGTCTAGAAAATTTCGTGCCTTGGAAATCTTTCACGTGACAAGCATACAAATAATTGCCTACTGTGAATTCAACATTGCCAACCTATTACTATTCGCTTGCTTTGCGCTTGTTTTACACAAAAAGCTTTAGTTTGGACCAAGCATCATTGATGTGTACTATAGCGATTATTCGAAAAATAATATTTTTGATGTTAATAAGTACTATTTTATGAACAGTTTACACAGTTTACTGATTCTCAACCTATCAGCAGGGGTAGCCGCCCTTTGGGCTGCACTGTTAAGCACCGGATTGTAGCCTCTGACCTGTGACCCAGGCCAATGTTAAGAGGTGTCAATATCCGTTTCGCGGCTTCGGAGACGTCACTGATGTAGGGCAGGCAATCGTAGGGGGTTAAGTGGGTTAAACCCGGCGGCTGCAATGTTCAGACCACAGTTGCTTAGTGCAGAAGAGAAGTCGCTAAAGGCTAGAGTAGATAGAAGAGTATATTGTGTACACAAAAGAGAGGCAGAATAGATGGAGGAAGTCTGACTTGGGAGGACCCGTTCGCTCAGGCGATCAACCGGGTCCCAAGTGACTGCTTGAGAACAGTTAGGCCAGCGGACAGACAGAGAGAGAGCGCGTTCATGGGCTAGGTTGTCCTGTAGATTTTGGGAAAAGATTCAGCTTGTGTCAGGAACGCGTGCAAGCTTGCTATTCGTCGCTTGGCCCAAACCACGTAGATGCGGGAATTGTGATTGGCTGATCGAGATCTCGAACAGCCACATCGGTGAGCCTTTGGGAAAGTGCACTTCGACGCGAGCTAGTCGGCCAGACACGACCCACTACAGGGCCACGAATGATAAGAGGCTTTTGTTTACGTTCCTCGTCTGCCCTGGTGTCCCTCCGGTGCAGACATTTTTTATGAAGTTCCGTGGGTATCCATTGGAGAGGAATATTTGTCATAGGGACTTTCGTACTTGCTTTTGTTTCAGCCTGTGTGCTGCAGAGGGTGTTGACGCGTGGGAGCAGCATCCGGAGGCAACTGCGTTGATGAGACAGTGGTTGGTTACAATTGTAGTGGAGGATTTTCTCATGATGGTCGTTTTTCGAAACATCCCAGTGTGTAGTGATTCATCTTCGTGCCTCGACACCCGGACGTCCAAAAAATGAATTTGCCAATCCTCTTCTTCCTCCATCAATTTCGGGAAAAATAGAGTTCAATTAACTTCTAAAGTCCTCTTTCACGTCTCGGCGCAGAATAACAAAAGTTTCGTCCACGTAACGCATTCAAAATTTTGGTTTGTTTGACTAAAAAACTCGTGTTTCTAGTTCTTGCAGGACCGCTTCCGCTTAAATCGTGCACGCACGAGCACAGGTTAGCCATGGGGCAAAAAGATGGCCTTTCACACGTCGCCATGCACAGCTCTGAAAATGACCACCGGTTCGAGTTCGACAATGCAAAAGTCATCGGCTGGTAAGAAAAAAATGGCGAGGGAGGTGATCGAAGCCTGGCAATCGGATACCAACTCGATCGATAGAAGGATCGATCTACCGGCGCCATATGAGGTTGTTAAACACCACCTAGGCAAGAAGAATGAACCAACGAGAGCAGACCCTGACGAACCTATCAGTAGTGACTAAGAAAAGGCTCATTTCGACTATGTAATCTGAATTTCTAAAACGTTGATCATAGGCTCCAGACTATCGTGTAGCGCCTATGGGAAGGCCTAGGGTTCTCGGCAGAAGAAGAAAATCGTTTGTTACCAGAGCCAGAGCGTTGATTTATTTGTAGAGCCTAGGTCCTACAAAACTACAGAAAAATATGCAACACAAAATTTTCAAACGTGCTAATAACTAGAAGTACCTTAACTTTATGCTACGTTGATGAAAAATGGGTAAAAATTCCTTAATGGCAATAGCCATACAACTCACTTGGTCCAACTTACCCTCCGCAGCAGAAGCCAAGAGATTGACTTGAAGTTAGAAGTGAGGTTCAACCTCTAGGAGCCGGAAGTGTTGCAGAAAGCTTGCGTTCCAATCACCGTCAGTTGATCCTGAGCCCGGAGTTTACCACCAGAGTAGGTGTCGTTGAACGGACGGGGAGAAGAACGACTGGTGAGAAGATTAAGTGTAGAAAATGCAAGATATATCTTTAAACTGCCAGACCACGCCACCTGAGGCATGCTGGAAAATGTGTTGTATTTCAAAAAGTGCGGCACGAAAAAAGCGTAGCAACTTTAAACAAACTTACCACCTAAAGGGAAAAGGGTACAAGGATCTACCTTCTAAGCTGTTTGCCAATTAGTGTACACCTGCTTATCTCCTATTGTGTGGTCCATGACCTATTTTTTTCGAAATTTTTTCACTTACAGCCATACACACACCCCCGCAAAATATGTGATAATTTCCCTTTTATATGCCCTATCAAACCAGACAGTATCATTTTTGGAGTAACATCACCAGTTATAAACTGGGTGCACACTGAACTTTTGGCTTCTCGAGCTCAATAAGCTCCTTCTACTATATGGAATAAGAAGGCGCCCCACGGAGCGCATGCCACTACGCGTGATTTCGCCAATAAAAAATTCTCCACTGTAAAATTTAACGTGATAGCTTGTCACAGCTAGTAATATCGACAAACAGAAGGTTTCCCCAAATCACAAGTCAAGGAAGACGGTATTGGTGGACGAAAATTTACTTCCAGAAAATATACAGTACAGAGGCTGTGATGTGCACCAATCGCCAATATGTGTGCTCTGCAGATGTCTCTACGAAAATGTGCGCTCGCTGCAGTCAAGCCTTACCTGCCGGGCCGTGGAAGAGTAATCAATCGTCTGCCGCCAATCATACGAGGCGGAATTATCTAGTACATATGAGTGTATTTGCGCATAAAGCAGCGAGTTGGTCGATAGCAAGCAGAATAGATGACTAAGCACCGTGTAAGCCCTCGCAGAGCGAAAGCAGAATAAGTCAGTGCGGCGGGTTTCCACAAGCTTGTTTATAGCCTAGGACAAGACCGTATTATTATTGCTACTCATGCACAGAAGGACATTTTTATTTAATTAGTAAACATAAATACTTTGGAAATTTCAGTAGATTCATGTTTATGGGGCGTAAATGAAATCGTATATGGTAGGTCTACTCATACCTCTACTTTCGATATGTGTTGTATGACCATCGATTTCGATGATGTCTACTATGTGCTCAAGGGCAGGGGTCGTAAATGAACCTAAGTACGAGATTTCAGTGAAATAGACGCGCAAGTTTCTACCTCACTCCAACCCTCCACCTCTTAAACCGGTAAAAAGACCGAAGTCATGATGGCCGAAGCCGCCTTCTCCAATGCAGCCTGAAACACCGCCTAACTTAGCCTTTAGTGACAGTAGACTTTGCGCAGGTACTACTGCACTGTCTACTCTCACTCCCATACAGTAGGTGTCTAGACAGACTCTAGAAAGTCAGAGCTGGTACCGCTACTCACACTTCTGCTTTTTTAATATTACTAACTAGGGTCTAGCTAAGTGATATTATTTGCTGCATTGTAAGTCAGAAGGGACGCTGATTAAAGTTAGCAACCAACTCATATCCCCTCATTCTCACCCGAAAGTGTAATAGTACTGGTGCTAGCACTGGCGCTACCATTTGTCGGTGGTGACGCTGATTCAGCCAGGCTAGGGCTGTGATTCTTGGTTTCAACTATTCCGAGTAAGAACATGTTTAGGACCCTGGGCACGGCAGAGCTTGCCTTGGTTTCCACCCTCTCAACTCTATCCATCAGACTGTGTCCGTTTCTACTAGTTTCGGACTAAGATACTGCGGCTAGTAATAAGTGCCTATGTTAAAGGGCTAAACCTCGCAATCATGTTTTCTAAGGCCAGTAAATAGTATACTTTAGTATAGCCTGTGTGTGTTTTTTAGGAAGCCACACTTAAATCTGTGTAAGTTAAAGTAACTAGCATTTGGATAATAATGATAGAGCATTTGCGATATAGAGAACCTCATAATCAGCCTAAACAATCAATTGAAAATATCATTTTCCTTTTCTGAAGAACGCTTACCGATCTCAAACAGCACGCTGACATGGCCTACATGCACAAACTGACATAGTCCGCAGTGGCCAATCAGCGCCCACGTAAGGCAGTTATTGATTTTTCTTCATATTCAAACTTTCCTCATAATGTACAGCGTTCATTTCCCTTGCAAACGTTTGGCTTGATGACGAGTTGCTGAATAAAAATGAAAATTGTTGACCAAGACAAGAGAGTGAAAATTTAAAAAAAATATTTTACTTGCGCTGAATGCTGGCTGTAATGCTATGCAACTAGCATTGTCGGCAAGGACAAGGGAGATTTGAATGGTCAATTTTGGCACATTAACCGTCATCAGCCAGTCATACCTAACCCCAAGTGGTGCTCCACTTGAGACCTCAACCCACAATCTATTAATCAGAAATCCAACGCTATTACTATTGAGCTGACCCCACCCGAGTTTGCTAAGACTGGCTGAGGATGGATAGTAAGCCAGAAATGGTTATCCCAGTCTCCGTTGTTTTTGCTACAAAGTGTTCAATATCCATCTCTTCTTGGTAGGTATCTCTAAAAATACAAACAATGACCAATATTTGGAGCATCACTCGACCCCGATTCCTGACAGAATTTTTCTGGCCTATCCAAAGGAAATGGCATTAACAACATTGATACCATCAAAGTCATACAGAAGGGGTCTCAACGCTACATGACGGTTAATAACGGTGGAGGCAAACAATTGTTTTCAGTTATTCATCGTCGGGCCGGTACACTGACATGGAAAATGTAACAGTCATTTCTATCGAGTCCCTTTATAGATCTCATGGTGTGGCGGAGGAAGATAGGTGGTCGAACAACGAGACGTCTGGAGAGGGGACGCGAAACCATACCAACTATGCAAGGCAGAGAAGAAAATCGATCGATTTCAAGCTCAAACCTTCGCGAACCTAAAAAATATGATCAAGTCCAGGTGAGAAAAGCCTGGAAGTAAACGAATGAACTAAAAACTGTTTCAATATACACAGAAAAGTGCGTTCTTTCATCTTCAGCAGACAACATAACCTCAATTTTTCGAGAAGTAAAAAAATGGTCAACATTTCCCATTTTGATCTTGACTTAATCTTCAAAAAAGGTTAAGTACGCGGATATTTGACACCGAAATATCTAACTACAGTGCTTTTTAGAAAGATAGCTTGCTATAGAAAGTTTTAAATTCATCTTAGACATATTGATTCAGGACTTTTGTTGTGGACGTTCATTGTGTCTTGCCAATAGGCTAACATGTTTGGTGACGCTAAAACCATGACCCAACCAGACAGCTATATAAGAAATAACATTAAAAATTACTTATTTAGGTTAGTGCCTTTAAGATCTATCTTATTTTAAAGGTTTAAGTAAACAGGTATAGTAAATATACTAATTGGAGGCAAAAGGATAAAAACACTGAAATTCGCAAAGTGTTAAACAGAATTTCGAAAACTAGCTGAAGCTCGTCACATTCGAACTTTTGAGGTACTTATGAAGGAATATTTCGAAGAAAATTTCTCTTAATATACCCAAGATGGTATGTTAACGATTGCACTTGACAAATTAATTTTAATTTATTGGTCAGCTTACGAAATGCCCTACTCCTTGGACGTCTCAATCAGCAAAATTAAGTGTAAATCTAGTTGCCTTAGTCCATCATACCTCAGAGACTACGGGAATGTAGAAAAAAACTGCAAATTATAGTAAAAACTACGAAGAGGAAATTTGGGCCGTTCGGGAACAACGGTACATTACATTGTTCATACTATAGAAGCATATTAATCCGAGAATTTCACAAAAGAATTATTTTCAAGCGTATGTCTACTTGTGCTGCTTTAATCATTCGTTTTTTTAATGAACAGACTTCATCTGCATTAAAAACTTAGGTTTAATTAGTAACCACATCAGTTTCACTTTTTCGGCTGATTTCGCGTAATAGAGGATTTTCGTGTAAAAATCTTTGGATTTCATCCATTGTTGTCGCTTAGTAATTGGCCAGTTCAAGACAGTTGCGTGAATACTAATCAACTTCAGCCAACTCAACCCACACGCGTTTTAAATATTCATTTAGGCTTAAGTCGTAGCATTTCTCCAGCATCCATTGATGCTAGGCGAGTTAATCTTAAGGTCACGTCTTCTTATCTCTCCCTCTCTCTCTCTCTCCCCGTCAGCTGACCAATCAGCCGTTCATCGTTATCATCACCACCGCCTGCTCGTTCACGCCCGCGCGAGATGGCTTGCCAGTCGATTGAGCAGTGCAGCTGCTCTGTCCACCCACGCATTTGCGCGAACACAGCCAGCCAATCAGTGAGCTTGGGCAAATTGCCACAGCCAGTAAGCTTTCGACAGGACCTTAAAATAGCCCTGAGCACTGCCATCGCCTCCATCACAGTCTGTTGTCCGGCGCTATGCGGACGCCTGTATTCTCAGCGCTGCTGTTGTCACTGCAGCTTCTTCTATGCTTTGCTCTACTGGCAAATGCCAAAATCTACTCAAATCAGTGGTTTGTTCGGCTTCAAACGGATGGCAGCGAAGACCGAGCTGCGCTAGAAGAGAGAGCGAAACGGGTGGCCGCAGAGACCGGTTACACCGTCTGGTTGAAGCCCCACTTCAGGGCTGACAATGAGTTTGTGTTCACGCATCCGGGCCTCCCCGTCTTCCAGAAGCGTGCCAAGAAGCGGGCCCACAGTGGAGTTCCCTCCCTGGTTTCGCATCCGAAGGTGGTCTATGCGGAGCGGGTGCGTGGTCATGCGCGCCAGAAACGTGGTTACAGAGCCCGGCCCGCGTCCTCGGAAAGCTCCTCTGTCGGACGAAAACTAAGTGCCACTGAATCGGCCATAGTCCAGGTCCTGTCCAGCGATCCCCTCTTTCGAAAGGAGTGGTACCTGCACAACACGGGCCAGGCCGAGGGCACGCCAGGTCTGGACTTGAATGTTCTGGATGCCTGGGCGCAGAATGTCACCGGACGTAATGTCACTACGGCCATCATGGATGATGGACTGGACTACCTGCATCCAGATATCGCACCCAACTACGAAGCGCGAGCCAGCTACGATTTCTCCAGCAACGACGCCTTCCCCTATCCACGCTATACGGACGACTGGTTCAACAGTCACGGTACGCGTTGCGCCGGGGAGGTTGCCGCCGTCGGCGGAAACGGGGTCTGTGGCGTTGGGGTGGCCCCGAATTCTCGGGTTGCCGGTCTCAGGATGCTCGACCAGCCCTATATGACTGACCTGATTGAGGCCGCGGCCATGTCGCACGAACGTGACCTGATTGACATCTACTCGGCCAGTTGGGGACCCACTGACGATGGCAAGACGGTGGACGGGCCACGAAACCAGACCATGCAGGCCATCGTGGACGGTGTGAATAAGGGTCGGGGAGGCAGGGGTTCCATCTACGTCTGGGCGTCGGGAGATGGCGGCGCGGAGGATGACTGCAATTGTGATGGTTACGCGGCCAGCATGTGGACCATCAGCATCAACTCAGCCACCAACGACGGACAGACGGCCAGCTATGATGAGTCCTGCGCCTCCACACTGGCCTCCACATTCTCCAATGGAAAATCAATGCTGAGTTTGGATGCGGGGGTGGGGACTGTTGATCTCTACGGCAACTGCACCCTGCATCACTCGGGCACCTCGGCGGCAGCGCCGGAGGCAGCTGGAGTGCTGGCACTGGCACTGGAGGCTCAACCTAGTCTTACCTGGCGTGATATGCAGCATATCATAGTGCTGACCTCCAAGCGGAACCATCTGTACGACCGGGAGAATACGCACAATTGGACCATCAACGGAGCGGGTTTGGAGTTTAACCATCTCTTCGGTTATGGGGTCCTCGATGCCGGCGATATGGTGCGGATTGCCAAGGTCTGGAAGACGGTGCCAGAGCGGTTTCACTGTATTGCGGGTATCTTCAGTGGGCGAAAGACGGTGACCGTCGGAAAGCCAATCCAACTGGAGCTCTATACGGAATCTTGCAAGTCTAATCCGAACAGCCAGGTAGGAGGTTTCACTCATCATACTTTTGCGTATTATCTTGAAACTAGGATATAAGATGCCTTTCGGGGTCTCATTGTAAATACGGTGTATTTGGACGATGGGATGAACCCTAATTTGGGCCCCAAATCAGCACGCGAAAGCCCTACCCTTCTCTTATCCAAGACCTGGCGTAATAAGGAGTACAGAATCTGGGCAATACAAAGGAAAGGAAATATCAATAAAAAATAAGGTTTTTAAAAGAATAAAAAATAGGAATAATTATTAGACAATTTAATGTTTTTCGACAAAAATGCGCGCCATAATAAAACGGTGCAACTATGCAAATATTAGGGAATAATTTAATTTAAAATTTTGCTCTGAAAACTAAAATCGACCAACTGAAAAACGCAAACTAATTTGAACTTAACTCAATTAATTAAATAAATTAAATTAAATTAAAATACTAAACATGATATTGAACTGAAAACCAAAATGAAAAGTGAACTTAAATATCAATAAGTTCAATAAACCAAATAAAATAGGCTTCCATAAAGTTGTGCTTCATGTAAATTGAGGGTGTGCGCGGCGTTTTGCGCCGCACACTATACTAACCTAACCCCAGAATGGTAAGTTGGAACTCAGGTAGGTTGAAGTAGACGAATATCAAGAAACCCAATAAGTAAACCATAAATTATAAGGAAATGAAAATGTCCACATCTGCCACACACAATAAATTATAAGTAAGTAAGAAATGTTAGTAAATATCTGTGTTCATCCATGGCGGACTATTTTGTTTTCAAAAACAATAGACAATTTAGACAAAGGAGGATTCCGCCGGACGAGGGAGTGCACTCAGGATACAATGCTTGAATACACCATCTGTTTTCACCAAGTTCTTTCCCGACGAAGCTTGTTCGTTTACATGGCGCGCAACAGTCAAGCTAGGCATAAACCTTAATAACGAACATGCGTAAAATTCAAAGCTGATTTTTTGACATTTGGTTTGCTTTAAAATACAGACGGCCTATGTAACTTGAAACGTCCTTATCTATTCTATCAAATAGTCCCCTCTCAAAAACTATTTCAAAAGCTTTCCTCCAAATGTAAAGTGCCCCTTCTTGAAATTTAAAATGCATGGCAAAACAAAGACAGAAGCGAGGATTCTTTTGTCCTGAAAGGTGAAACCAGGCGTATTTTAAAACAAAAGCTCATGGAAGATGCTGAGCCGCATATATTCGACTACTCGATTTCCCGTCATAACTAAACACTAGTCATGGGTTCGATATATGACCGATCATCGGGTGGTTTGAGTTGGACAGAAAGTCTGTCCGGTGGATATTAGTTGTCCTAAATAATTGCACATGTTCTTATGGGATTTAAGTATGTTGATCGCACTGGCCATGAAAGTATCCGCATCCTACTGGCGCAATGGGGAGCCAGATCTCAACTGCCCAAACTTGTTATTTTAAAGTTGCCCAAATTCCCATCAGTGAATTTGGTTCGAAAGGAGAATGCCTACGACGTAGATTTCTGTTCTTTTTTACCCATGGTGGATGACTTACTGCAAAGTGGCATGAGAGACTTGAAACCGCCTAGTAGCAATTCACCTTGCGACACTGAAGCAAGCTTAGCAAAATTTGTTGAACGACCGAAAAGAAACCACCGAGGAAATGTACTCACATAATTTTTCTGGGAGAATGGGATAAGCAGAAACAGGCTCAAACACTGAAGGTGGACTACGGATTTTGGGTGGAAATTATTATGGTTCCGAATATGGCTGGATCTCGCAAGAACACTTATTGTAAAGAATAACAAACCTTCAGAATAAGAATAGTTGGCGAACATACATAGGCTTTCAGTATATCCTTATCGGGCCGTTATATTTGCATTAAAAGGGGCTAAATGATAAACATGCGGTCACTTACGTTCGTCATTACATACAAATGAGTCGTGGGAATAGGGGAGCTGGTTGGGTTGGGGGTCGATACTAGGTGGCTGGGTACGCGGCAGTGAGAGTCTGTTGAAGCCGGACGAACGCAATTCACCGCAAGTTTCCCTTTGGCTGCTCCCCTGTCCATATAAAGGTTATGACTAGATGATAATTTATCGAAAGCTTACGTATGCTCACCAAGTGCTCTCGTTCTGAATACTTGTTATTTTTTGCAATCTCCAGAGATATTCGGAACCATTATAATTTCCCTCCGAAATCCCTAGGCCGCCTTCGGTGTTTGAGGCTGTAACTGCTTATCACATTCACCTCAAAAGTTATGTGGGTACACTCCATTGAGGGTTTTTTCCCAGTCGTTCAAAAGATTTGGCTTAAGCCGCTTCAATGTCCTAATTCGTTTATACTGAACTATAAATTAAAAGTGTTTCGACATCTTTTGCATACGGCCTGGCAGAGAAAAACTATGGCATGTCTCGGATGCTCAGGTGGTCTAACTTATGGAACCCAAGGATTTTTACAAGTGTCTTAAGAGGCCCTATCTTGAGCGGTCGAAGAAGAGAAGACCCCAAGTTCTGGCTCGCAATCCTCTATGTGAAAAATGTATCAGAGGTGGTTACTAGAATCCTGAGACCATTCGGGATCGGTGTAGCTCATAGATCTGAGTCAACCATCAGACAGTAAATAATGCGGTCGAAAGACCCACTAACGTTGACAGAACAATCCGGTATGGTCTACAGCATACCGTGCCAAGACTGTGATGCAAGGTATGTTGGTGAAACGGGCAGACGCCTGGGCACAAGATTAACCGAGCATCAGCAGGCAATCGACCGCAGCGATAAGCAGTCTATGGTCTATGCCCACGCACAGCAGAAGAACCACGTCTTCGCCTTTAACAAAGCAAGGGTCCTTGCTCGAGCCAATGAAAAAATGGCTTAATTGCTGCTGAAAAGTTGGTCTTCGACTGGCACGCTTTACAGAGCCATAGACCTCCACCCCGCCTACCAGGCTTTGCACAAAAGGCTCGAGTCAGTTCGAACAAGGCCAACAAGCAGGCAAAATAAACTCGAGTGTGGAATAAAACCAGCCTCGCAGGTACAAAGTGGGAAGCCGGCCAGGCACCTAATCACCGCCGCGCCCACGAGGTTGAGATCAACTCAGGCGGGCAGGAACACTCGTCAGTCGACGACGAGCACGTCAGCCAGTACGCTGACTTGCGACAGCCGATAAGTGAGCAGAAATCACACGAGCTCAACAGCGATTAATATTACGGTTAATCAATATCCATCAGGCAGTTCCAAGTTCGTGCGTCGAGTGCGGATATAAAAACAGGCACGAGGCAAGGTTGCAACAGTCCCGGCGAACAGAAGCAACTACCCAGTTAGTCTGACGATGAAACTGAGAGAGTATCTGAAACGTCAGTGTCAAAATAAATCGGTCTACGTCCTCGTACCCTCTTCTTCCTCTCCTTTAAGGTTTTGTGAAAATGACAAGAAACTCTCTGTTACGCAAACGCAGCCCATGCTGCCCACCCCCCCCCCCCACCCCCAAAGTCTCACAGCAATAAAAACATGGTCGCTCTTTTCAATACGGCATATTACGATTTAGCAAGAAGTATGACTTTGTTGAAATACTGCCTTTTTTAGAAAAAGGGGATATATTTCGGAAACATGAAAATCGGGCGTACTAGCTAAACTTAAGTTTTAAAGATGGAGGAAGCCTGGTCATGCAAAACACCGAGTGAATAAAACAGCGCAAGTAGAATTACATTGCAAATAATCCTTCTGTAAAATTGTCGAATACATGTGCTCTCGTATTACGTGCAATGTAATGTTTGGCCGTTACCGTTACAGCCCAGATTTCGGGTATGTATTCCAACGCAGTTTCACGAGTATTGCTAGTTGTTTATTCCGCTGGTATATTGCTTGAGTTACGTTGAACAAAGGCAACCAGATTTTCGCTTGATTTCGCCGAATGAGAGGTCACGAGAGTAAGATATTCCGTAAGCTCACGTGCGGCGGACTTGCCGGTCAATGTGTAATACATATGAATGAAATCTTCAGGTGCAATCGTTAACATGCCTTTTTTGTACACTAAAAGAAATTTCCTTCCGCCATAGTTCTTTGCTATTATTTTGGGATTCGATTATGATGAGGTTCAGATCTTTCTTTAAATGGTAATGGACGCTTTATGATTTCCACTGGCTTCAGTCGATTAGCCGTAAATAAGGATTATATTTTACATGTTTACAAAAGCCTTCAAAATAAGATAGATGTTTCTTAAAAGCATTTACCTAAATAACAAGCTTTTAAACATTCATTCTTATGCAGCTGTCTTTTTGGGTCATGGTTTCAGAATCCTTGTCGAGAAGCATGAAGGTCCACAACAAAAGTCATGAATAAATACCGAAGTCACCGGTTATGATGCTCACGTTTAATAGGCCCAGCCGCGTATTTAGCCCAAATAAGCTTGGGACGGAATTTTACATAGCAAAATCCGCCGGCTTATAAGCCCAGTCGCCGGCTACAAAGCCCAGTTTGCCAACAGGATAGAGTGAGATTCTCATTCCTCTGCGTGCGCAACTGGTAATATAATTTGCCCAGTCTTATGCAAAACAAGATGCCGAATGTGATTTGTTTTCATTTTTCAAGTTAAATTTTGCAACACGCGTTCGGACAGCAACAGAACACTTGCGAGTGAAGTTTATTCCAAAATAACTGACACTAGACAGCTTTTTTGAACGCGTCGCAAACAGACAAACAACACTCTCAAGTTTTACATAACTAAGCTCTACACATAATACAGTAGGTATGTAATATCAAGTGCCTGTCCTGCGTTTGGTAATGCAGAACTAGGACGCCCCGGTTAGTGCTCCCGCCTCTTATTAAGCCCAATTTGGTCAGGGCCCGAGGTGGGCTTAATAACCGGCGACTACTGTATGCCTAAGATTAATTAAAAAGCTTTCTATAACAAGTGACTTCTTAAGAAGACAGTCTACGTAGATATTTCAACGTCAAATATCTGCGTATGTTAGTTTTCGAAAATAAAGTCACGATGAAAATGGGAAATTTCGGCCATTTTTTGACTTCCCTTATCATGAGGGATACATATGCTGTTGAAAATGAAAGAGTCCCGCTTTCCATGTATAACAAAGCAGTTTTCAGTATTTTTGTACTTCTGTACAGAGTAACAGAATATCAACGACCATTTTGAGAATACTCATTAACTTCTGTCCGTTTCGTTTCCAGTTTTTTTCATTGATTCTGTTCGATAGAGAAAACACACTTGGGCATCTTATGAGTACAGCTCGACAGAGAACATTGACGGCATGTCTTGGGCGTTTGTATATATGCTGGTTTATAGTCGTTATTTTTGATGGGGAAAAGTAAATTACAGCCTTATAAAATTATTACTTTATTTTATGGTACAGCACTTTGTGGATTTTCAAACTGGACTTTCCTAAACTGAATGCGCTCTTTTCTAAACAATAATGTGTTATCTCATAACCACACTTATCTCAATTGCTTGACGTCAAAACTAAATTGCCTGTTCTCTGAAGATATATAATTTTTAAAAAAATTCTGCTTTTTCTAAATGTTCCTTTATAGTACAACAAGTACAAACAAGGAGTTCTACCCCGCAGCGTTTAATAGCGTAGAAAATTCCATGAGGATCAACAAACGTTGGATTTGGCTCCATTCCACCCCTTTTTGCTCCCAGTTTACTGATCGACTCTGAACTTTTTCGGTAGGATTGTGTCGTGGGGTCCTCTGGGGAAAGTGTGAAGCGCGTCCTGCAGGCTGACGAAGGCATGATATGCGGAGAGGGGATGGGCGGGGCATGCCAGGGACGAAATTAGAACCCAATATGTATGTCCAAGGAAAAATTTACGAGGGCAAGTTGGGCCGCGAACTCAAACCTTGGGAGAAGACACTGAAGTTAGCTTTAATATCATCGCTAATCCCCCGCCCGACCAACGGCGAACGCTTGCATGTAGGAGGGTGTGTCCAAACCTCGGGCGAGGTCACTGAGCGTCATTTCTACGGTATCATGAACACTAGCTGGAAAAAACCTTAACAAAGTACAAAAGGCAGGAAGATTAGGCAAATTACCCTACTGAAAATTTGTAAGCAAGCGGTAATTCCCGTGGGTAGTTCAAAAAGGTCATATTCGCTTATTTTGGTGATAATAGCAGTTATGGAATGTATTTGGCTTCGGGGAACCGTTCTACATTTTAATGCTATCAGAAAATCTCTGCTAGATCGATGGATGGCGTGTAGAAAATTAGAAGTGTACAGGTAATTCAACCTACTTAAAAACTTAAGTAGGTAGCTATAATACATAATGACCTTCAAATGACACTAGAGACAACCTCACCCTTTTTTCTAGTTAGCAACATTTTGCACCTCAAGTTTACGCCATGAACAAAATAAGCAACCTCAACTTTGTATTTAATCACCCACTCAAATTTTGATTGCATATTTCATCAGGTATACAATCTACTTTATGCTTGTTTACCATCCTTATTTTTGGGATGATAAAACGAATTACAGCCTTATAAGTGTTTTGCTTAATTTTATTGACAAAACGTGGCAGCTTTGCAAAACAGCATTTTGTAACCTGAATCCGTTTTTCATTTCCTGAAGACAATGTATTAACTCAGTTTTGCACTTATCTCAATTTCATGAACACAAAGCAAAATTTTCCGTTCTCTGAAAAGATTCACTTAAAACGTTTATAGTTTTAATTTCTACTCTTTTATATTAAAACACGCAAAAGAAAGAGGTTTTGATCTGCAGTGTTTATTTGCGTAGGAAATTCCTTGAATATTCAGAAACTTTGGATTTTGCCAAATTTGGCGCCTCTTTCCCTTCAATATACCGATCTGAAATGAAAAATGTTCTGTAAAACAGTAGTTGGTTCCTCGGATAAACTCAATGGATAAAATGTTGAACCCGAATGTGTGCTAAACCACTCCTTACGTTTCGATCGTCATATCTCATCAGTTACCCAACCCACTGTACTCTAATTTTGTATGCAGGTAAATTTCATTGAGCACGTGCAGGCCTTCATCAGCGTGCGATCAACCCGTCGTGGTGACCTGGTCATGTTCCTTACCTCGCCAATGAATACCACCTCCATGATTCTGGGCGCCCGACCCAAAGATGATGACAAGAGACGCGGTTTCACCAAGTGGCCCTTCATGACGACCCACATGTGGGCAGAGAACCCAAGAGGTACTTGGCGGCTCACGGTCGGCCTTGATCCGCAAACTAACAATGCCCTGGGACACGCTGTGCTGACGGAATGGATTCTCGTAGTTCACGGCACGCAGGAATCACCCTACGCGGGCTTGCCCGAGAGCGTGGGTGACCTGATCCCCAAATTGGCCATGGTTAAGCGTCAGCACTCGACGGGCAGATTCGCTGTTGAGTAGCTGGCATTCGACAGCGAAACCAAGCATCATCTCGCCGCCCCGACATCCCACCCCCCGTCAGTCCTCAGAATATATCCTGTGCATCTTGTTGTGTGATGTTGGTACTTGCCTTCGGTTTCCATTCTTCTCTCTCTCTCTGGCCAACTTTTAACTTTATGCATCGTTTGTCCAGCTCATGTCAGAGTTATTGTCCCTGTCTTGCGGATTCTTGTCTTTTGAAATGAATTCACCTATTTTGTCTTCTTTAATTACAGCGTTCTTGGCAATTCTTCAATTTTGCATCGAGCATGGCCTTCAGAGTCCTCGCTGAGGGACCAGAAATTAATGAGATAAGCTAGGCTTCTGAAGTTAAGGGAAGCTAATACTTCTTGTCTTATAAAGAAGATAAATACGCAATCGCTGGAAGAGCACTTGTTTTAGTCTAAGCCTTCGGACTGTTGCAGGAGGTCATCATCAGGAAAGAGAGGGTGCAGCAAGAATTAGCAGGTCTTTTATTTCAGTTATGAGGAACTTGGAGGGGAAAGTGGTGGGGGTAGCACCCGTGGTTAGATGAGTCAATCCCCACGTCAACTCACCACCTCGTCTCTGCGTGCGTCCTTTGGTGGGATGGCGTGTGGCCTTGGCGTCGTGATGTGCATTTTTGGCGCTGTGGCTTGCGTCCCAGTACATGAACTGGGCCGTGCTTCTCGGTCGCGCAGACCAAGAACAAAATAAGAGTGGGAACCTGACACCCAGGCCTCTAGTTATTCTCGCCTCATCTTGTTAACATTTGTTAACAACGAATTGACGAAAACATACGAAACCTCGACAATCATCAACAGAGACCTCGAAGAGCACCGCCAGGATTGCAAAACGGAGAAAAGTTGGCGACGTTTGGAAAAAAGGCTTGACTCTGCAGAAGATACTGTCAACATACTTAGAAGCTAATCTCCTATCATGGGCAAAGCCTCAGCTACTAGAAGGACCCCTTTCAATGTCCAGCAATTGCATGTTTGGGAAGGAAACAGACAGTGGGAACTTTATGTCTTCCAAATTTATGCGTTTACGTTATTTGCCTTTGAAAATGGGAAGCCGTCAACTACCGCCTCTCACGCCCGTTGGCGTTCGAGCTGCAGAGGCGACCATAAGGCGCCAGATCGTGATACTGATAAACAAACAGCCGAGGAATGAAACCTCTGGAGTCATCTATCGGGGAAGGCAGGGACTGTCTTTGGCAAAACCGTTATGCGGGAAAAGTAGAACACTACCCGGAACGCGAATAGTCAAGTACGCAGCAGCAGCATTGAGAAGGGACAACACCAACTTCCAAATAGTGCCTAATTTGACGGAACCCAATCACCCACTCAAGTTACATGGAGCCAAATATCTCGCTAGATGGGCCAAATGCGTGGGCCGCGAACTGTTCGGGTCATGATCCTTTGTCCTTTGTCAAGTAATCAACGAAATTTCCCACCCCCGCTCCGTATTGGGTGCTCATACTTGGCCTATACAAAGATGTGAGTCTTCAAAGAGCTCGCGGATGATCAATGTTCCTGATGCCACTGAAGCGTCTAGGTTGTGTATCTACTGAGGGTGTTAAAGTCATCAGGCCAAATCCTGGCTTAAGGAAAACGCCATAAGGCACAGCACTGTCAAGTGCTCTGCCGGCTAGTAGTGGTTACTTGCGAAGCCAGGGCTTGTAAGTCCTGCTTCTAGTCCCGCCTGAGGGAGAAAATCTCAGTTTTGTTCATAATTAATCGGCACTGATCAGTATGCTTGGAGTAAATGACATAAGTCCTTGAACACGCTTTTTGAACGGTCCAGGTATGCATGAAAATTTGTTAAGTGGCAAAATTTTACAGAATTCTTTAGTATGCAGAATGCAGAAAACTTAGAATAAAACGTATGTGTTAAAAAAGATTGCGATGTTTGCGAACTAACAGCCAACAAAACGTGTGTGGCATTTGCATTATGCATTTCTCGACACAGCTAGTAGACTAAAAAAACGATGTACTGAAAGTAATTGAGGAGCATGTTAATAGTCGTCTCAGTAATCAGATAGGTAGAGTATTAGTTGAGCGTTCGAATCTGATTATCTAGAGGTCTCTTGAACACAATCACACTGGAGGGGGGAGGTACACAGCATCTGTCGGAAAAGAATTCCACTGAAGACTGACGCCCTGAGGAAAAAAGAGCGGCGTTGATTGGTGCGACGCAGTTCCTTTTTATGCGGGCAGTTATCTCATTCAAGATTCATTTTTTGTGCCATTTCAACAATATCTTCCCATTTAACTTCCAGATCAGTACCCTTTAGCAGATGAAACGTTCTTCTTAGGTCACCTCTGTCCTGTCTATAGTGAAATGGAACAGAGCTTCAAGGCAGTTAGGCACTACTCGTATGCAAAACTCAGGAACAGTCCTAGTATTTCGTCGTTGTGTTGGCTGTTCAGGCCGCTTAACTGCTTGCACAACTCTTGTATTGGCTAAAATTTGCACGTGCAGAGGGACTGAGATACAGCTTGCCCCATGCTAACGTACCAGCCCCTACAGCATATGCAAATCTACTCCCAGTTCATCTACAACAGAGAAAAATCATGCATCTCTCATGTTTTGCTGTAGTCTGCTGCCCAACCACGTCCTGTGGTACGGGTTGTCTGACGATGTTAGTCAATACGCCAAAGCCACACATCTAAGTACATAAAGCCTAGAAGAATGAGGAAATTGAAGCCAATTCTAAGGACTTCACCCCACACCAAAGTAGCGTATCACTCACTATAAGCAATCTGACGCACTTGAATCTACCCCGGTAACAAAGTGCAGTGCCTTGGAAGTTTGCCAAGTCAGTCATTTGAGGACGGAGAATCGGGCCGAGTTTGCTCACTCCTACTATGACCTTCATAGCACACTAGCTGTGGTGATGGCTGAACCATCACTTGCATTGTTCGTAGACCCGGTGGTCAGTGGCACGCGTGGATAGACTGCTTAGCCTTGCCCGCTGCGACGCTTCATCTCGTATCCGGACTCGATCATGCCACTGGGACAAGCCTGGTCTGGGAAGAAAGTACGTGGCATATCCTGTCTAAGTTTGCAATCACTGTGTATATACTATTTCACGGTCAGCCACATGTCGGACGTCGTAATTTGCAATGCCAAAACTGCCAGTTTTTCTCATCGGTGACGCTTCTGTCGGATTTTGCGTTCTAAACGTGAAACATCACATTCTTTTTTAGAAGTCACTTCACCAACTACACTGTCACCGGAGTAAAAAATTCATTGTATATCACATAACCTTTATTATATTCCGGGGGGTTTCTCACGACGACCATAAACGAAGTCAAGTACCTCACCACAGAGGCTGAACGCTGTTCGTAGACCTAGTATTCAAAACATTAACTGGATCTCAATAAGTTTTATTTCCTGATTCTTCCTGATTCTCGTGAGGAAAGCATTGTATTTGTGACGACTGGGACCTGGTAATGTATCTGTCTATCAATAAATACGGCTAATGTAAGAGGTTGGAGTTTTCCGAAAGTACGATAGTATTACCTGTTGGAGACTTCCAAAGACTGCCAAAGATGGACCATACTTTATTGGTATTGACGTTAGTCTGCAACTTCTGAGGCACACGGCTGGTTCGCTAATCATACCCCGCATAAGTCCACACAAACGTTGCGGGCTAAAAAGCAAATGAACATACGTCGCTCATCTTCTCTCCCTTAATCAAATAGGGCTGCTCTATTTACAATGTTGCTTCATAAGCGCTGGCAATTTATTAAGGGCCCGAGCGACCAGAGAGCTTTCCAAATATAAACTGTTCAGACTGTATACATGGTCATAAGGATGGCTCCTAGATTTCAATGTGTCCAAGTGTGCTGTACTCCACCTGCGTCCAAATAGTAACCTTAGAACTGACGGCATTAGCGCATAGTACCTGAATGACACTCCAATTTCCGCAGAAACTTTATTGGAGGACTGCAATGTTCGATCAGCCATCGGAAGCCATCATTGCCACCCACAGCATGCGAGTACTACAGCTTTTGGCAGGGGTCGAGTTAGTAAAATGTAGGATGCCATCGTTCGACCTCACATAGAATACGACAGGTGTGGCGGCCATGACTGATGAAAGAAAAAAATACTTTTCAAGGAAGTGCAACATCATGCAGAAAATCTACAATAATAATGTTTATTGGTTAGGCATATTTTGGGTACCGTCAAAACTTTTGCAGAACAGGAAAAAATCGAAAACAAACCCCCCTTTTTGCAGTCAATACTAGTTTTTTTTAAATGTTCGGTCAATTGTGTGCAAAATAGGGAGGTTGTTCTGAATGAAGGTACCTGTCTAGAGAGGTACAATTGTACCAAATATGGAATATAATAGCTGTGCAGTGTAAGTGTTAGTGTTTCGTAGTAAGAATATTCCTCGTCTAGAAAAAGTTTATCATTTATGGATTTTTGAATCAGAGGTCTAAAAAACGGTGCATCTGTAGAAAGATAGGGTTATCTAAATCTATCATCTCTGTGTTACAGGCATCAATGCGGTGATCTGATTTTAGCCTACAAGATAATACATGGCCTTAAGCATGAATTGCATTCTGCGGACAGGTTTTAATGAAGCTGCGCACGAAAATTTTAAAGCTTAATTTCTGCTTTGAATTCTACAAGCAACGTGTGGCAGAAAAATGGAGTGGCCTCCAGCAAGCAGTTGTGGGGGCGGCGTACCAACAGCTCTGCAAGGAACGCTTGGCTAATTATGTCCTCTATTTTCCGCGACGCTCTGAAATCGACCTAATACGATGGTTTCAGTATAGCTTTCTTTCGAATGAAAAACCAATTGTTATTAGGTCGTGGAACAGTCTATCTGCTTTCCAGCGACGACAACGCATTTGTCTTACCACTGATTCGATTAACTTTTTGTTTTCTTCATCTCTTCCGAGCAGCTTTCCCCATGACTCAGAGAAAAGTCGATCAAGAATTTAGAAAACCACCCCCACATTAAATTTCTATGCATCGTCTCTCCAGCGAACAATGACTTTTCGAAAAAGTATCAGATTCATCTGGGCGCATTGGTTTAAAACGTTCCCATTTCGTTAGTTGCTGATGATGATTAGAATTACATTTGGCTGAGGATATGTCGAGGCCTCATGACCATCAACACACTTCCCCAATGTGTCATGCCATCTAGCATTCCTTAGCGCACTATTTTGGTGTTCCGTGCTAAAATTTTTGATTCCCTTCATGTTATCAACCAACAGAATCAATCAACCCTGCTACTCCTTAACTGAACAGCTTTCTCTCATATTTTTGTTTTGAATGTGGAGATCCACTGAACTCTTCCCCTAATTTTATTGTAGTAATTTTTTCACTGCTACTTTTAAAGACCCCTAGATTTTTTCTTGGTAATACTTGACTATTGTTTTAGCAAGAGAATTAGCCGGCAGGCGTAAAATATTCTGCGAAGGAAACTAGAAATAACCTCTAGCGTAGATCTAGTAGATCAAATAAAGCACCAATCGGCACATTGTCAATATTGTATCACGGTATTGAGGTTTTAGTATTGGTCATCTGGGCGCCCACAACATAAAAAATTATGTAGTCAGCACACAATAAAAATAGTTCAGAACTTCAATAGTAAACACATAGGCCATCGTCATCAGTGTAAGGGACTTGGCTTTCTCTAATCTGCACTCACGATTTTCAATCGCAAATAAGTTGTGCTGGTTCCACACCAGGTACCTACTGCAAAACTGCCCTTCCTGTGCATACCAATACCTTTACTTTCCTTGGCAAACGCCAGCTACCCAAACAGGCCAAACAAATTCGAGGCAAACGAATAAGATCCCCGTTCAGAGCCTTCCGATTACTGCTCCACTTTTGACACACACTTGTGCCCTCGTCAAATTTTGAACAGCTTCCAACCTGTTATATTATCATTCTCTGCAGAATACATTGTTCGTCATTGCCTGTCAACTACTCTTTCTATTCGACCTGTCACGACAAAGCTATCCATAAGGTCGACGGTTTACCTGGATAACTAAATAAATTTAATATTTTCGGCCTGGCGGGTCTCGTCATTGCAAACATAGTGTTGTGGTAAAAATAAATAAAGGTGGATAAATGCTGCTCTTCGTGAGTAATTACATAGGCAGCGGGAGTGGAAAGTTTGTTAGGCAGATATTTAAATGTTCGCCAACATACCGTCATTTAAAAAATAATGGTCTACACTCTCTGAAGCGTATGTTAAACTAAGGAGGAAGCGGTGAAACAAAAGACTACTCCAAAGAAAGCTGTTACAGAGGTTAGCGGAACCCTTCTTTAAAAAATGAAGAGAAAAACTGCTTTTGTAAAAATATAGAGGTTGGTTCATAGGATTGTTGCTGTATAATGAGATAGGAACGTTGATGAGAATGTATAAATAACTAACACCTAGTCACGACAACAATGCATTAAGAGCCAGTACACCAAACGAATGAGTATATGCCGTGACTTCTTCAAACAATTGTTTATCTTTCAGACTTGATCATAAGCCGCGTTCAACGACTGAATTGCGACTGACGATTCTGAAGCGTTCCGCAGTTTTGCGCATGAGAACAACGTTGTGCGTTATTAGGGGTTTCTTTTTAATCCAAGCGAAAAGGTTTAAGCCTTATGAACCAAATATCTATACATTTTGCATGCATAAGAAATAAAAGGCAATAAAAAGAAAATTAAAACTGTCAAGAGGTTGGAAGTGTAATTAATCACTCTTTATTTGTAGTATATTTAGAAGCGCCAAATTGAATTCAGTGAATCGTTTGTATCATTTTTATTGACAATTTTCATCGTCTTGTTTGTCCTCCCGATTCACAATGGTATCTGATCTTCATTTTCAACCTAAGCTATAGACAACTAATCAACCAATGTCGGAATTGGATTTAATTAAAATGCAGATGAATAAGAGAACGGATGAGGTAGGAACCTATTTTCACATCCAACAACGGTTAACCTTTTCAGTCGCTTGAAAGTACGCAAAGAATGGTTGGCATGGTAGAAGAAGTGAGTTTCTTTTGTCTTCAATTTTCGCACATTATAACAATAAGGCTATGCCTACATTTAATTCGTCAGACCGTGGTTAGTACCACCACTGCTCGGAGCACTGTATACTGTTATAACGCCTAGTTCCGTATAGTACTAGAAGGTGATAAATCCGTAGGAGTTGTGTTCCTTGTAAGACACTCAGTGATTGTCTGAAGTTCTGACGCGGAGAAAGCTTGGAGCCCGTGTGCACGCATATCTAGGAGCTTGAGCCGGTCGGGCATGCGTAAAAGTCATGAGAGAGTGAGTCGCTAGCCATTCGATCAGTTGCTTGTCAAATATTCGTCTGTAAAATCTGGGATTAGCTGCCCCAGAGACAGGTCGACAACTGCAATTGCTTGACGTGGCGTGGCGCCAGAGTAGAAAGGCACTGCAGTATTAAACTAACTATGGGGATAACGCGTAATGGTGAGCGCTCCCCTGCCGCCGTTCTCCATGAACATCGAAAAGTAAATATTAGGTCTTTGACCATTTGTTGGACAAAAAATGCCATAGGAATAGCGTAAGTATGCTATCATCCCGCCTTCGAGGTGCTATACTCTCGCAACTATGGGGTGTATGTCTACCCGCAGCTGCAATTTCACTTCTGCGTTTTGTTACCCTACCACCTTTTTGGCCTGTCGAAAATTCACCTTTTCATTTGGTCTGTCACCAGTTTTTGTCTTAGCTTTTGCTCCTGCTAATAATCACGCTACCTCTTATTGTTGCATAAGAAGCTTATGTGTCTGTTTTATTTTCAAAATGTCACATGTTCTATCATTCAATTAAGTAACATTCGCCGCCTTATAATTTAAACTTTGCTTGTCAGTGTAGAAATAGGATTGATATCCGCCGTTTTCCTCTACCGGCCATTTTCGGTCGAACAAGGACTAGTGCAATTGTTGTGTCGCTTTGGTGTTCTGATGGACTAGAAATTCTTGACGAGATGAATTAGAGCTCGTAAAAATTGCACTGACTGATTAATAGTACACTGATCTGTCATTCGAAGTTAAAAAAGTTATCTTCTCAAACTGTAATTTTTCACAACCGAAAAAAAACTTAGTCTTCAGGCATCTTTTTTCCGAACAAACTGCCTATCTTCATGAAAGGATTTTGATCCTTCTCTATATTTATCTACCTTGTTCTTGCAGGGACTTCAGAAGACTGGCGCGTACAACTGCTAAATCTTGCATTGGTTCATGGCTGTGGTTAATATGAAAATGGCACAATATCCTAACTTTAGTGGAAGATAATGTGGAAGGTTTTGTGTGCTTGACTTTCCAAAGGCCGTAGTCTAGATATCTCAAACTAGTTTGTTTTGTAGGCCATACTTTACTTTCCGACATTCTTTCTTGGAACGTAGAAAAGTGAATGAATTTGCTACCACGCCCGTGAGCCTCATGCAGGTCTACAGTGCTTGAGAGATAAAATGAAAGTTTATATTTTTCAGCCTTTCCACTTTCTAGAATTCTGCCCTTTAGAAATCACGGAAATTTAATCTCTAGTATATCGCACCTTGACAAAATTCAGTTTTTAAGTGCCGTCGTCTTATGTTTCGGGTTCTTCGTCGCCTTAATATCGCACATTTCCGACAACCCCGTTGTTCCTTAATGCTCCTTCTGTGCTTTTGCTGTATCTAGAGCGGATTGTATTTGGAAACACAAAATCCGGCGCAACTAAAACAAGTACTTGAGTTGTTAAAAGTGCAGGGCAACCGCGTCTTCCGTTAAAATTGCAAAATAGCGTGTGAGCCTTTGTGGGCCCCTCGCTATTTTTTACTTATTTATTGCATCACATTTTTAAATACCGTCAGGACTCTGATGAACTGTAAACGCGCAGAGGCTATGTCACTTGGTAGACTTATTAGCATTAGAATCCTTCCTGATTTATAATTTATGCGAGAGTCACTCCTGCAAACTGTGCGACCACCATGGGTCAGAAATCGGTGTTTTTCTGCAGGGGCGCTGATGTATACTGTTGTCACAATGTTTTGTGATCAATGTGGTCAAATGTTTAGCGTTATAAGTCTCTTGCTAATCGATCCCCTATGTCGGAAGTTTAGGCATAATTTAGCAAAAAATAGCCTTAATGGCCTTCATTTCCTTTCTATATTTTTGTTAGTCTGTGCTGGTAGATGTTCAGGTCATAAACTATTTAAATAAATTAAATTTAATTAACGGCTCTTTTGGGTCCAGGTGATTCCTGGCATACTGTTAATCAGGTAGTCGTAATGTCATTACTATCTTACTTCAAAATTGTTCTTTTTTCTCCCCCTCCCGCAAAAATTGAAGTATAAGTGTTTCTCTAGTTCGAAATGCCACTGATTTGAGTTCATTCGGAACCAATACTTACCCGTTTTCGTCTCTATCAAACTGAAAATGACGACCCCCCTTTCTGAGTTTCTTCGGCCGTTTATATAGTCATTCCTCACTGATCCGATGAGCTGGTCTTCCGTGCCTCTATATTTCTTGTACTTCTGGCCCCCATCTTACCATTAAGTAGGCAAGTCTGGGTGGTGATGTTACGGCCTGGGATGAGCGATTTAATGTAACAAAAACACTGAGAATGTTCCGTTTGATGGAAGAAGGCAATTGGATATTGGGAGCGATTTATTGGGTACACGAGGCAGATTGCCGTGGATTGACTGCTTGCTGGTGTGTGAACAATGCGATTGTGTGGGAGCGTGTGGGTAGCGGAGTGTCTTCTTTACGCGCTTGGGTCGGTTCGTGTGGGAGTGACTCTCTGGCTGTGGGGCGCGTGATTGGTTGCGTCAAGGGCGTGGTTTTGGGGGTCTGATGACAAGGTCACCTGTGCGCCAAATAGGCTGACTGACGCGAGTAGCCTTAGATGGGCGCGCGACCATGACACAGCTCGGCTCAAGCTTGTGAGGGCCCGCGTACTTTGGCGATGGTGGCTGTCAGTTAACTGGTCTGCCGCAGGCCTCGAGACACCAAAGGGAGAAGGCATTGGAGCAGCTGCTGCAGTTGTAGGAGTTAAACTTATCGTGCAGCTTCTGAGTTTCAATTACTAAGTGTGCTTTGTAGTCAAGTGATGCCTGGTACACGTACTATCCCACCTCAGGTGACTGATCAGCTAGACAGTGGCTTGGTGCTGGCGATGGGGTAGAGAGTGAGGTCGATCCTCAGCGCATTTCTTTCCTGACCATAAGCAACCTAATGCGCCTCAAGCCCTCACGGTGCATTAAAAACCATGGCTCGTGGGGTTGCCAAATGATGGGTCAACTCCAACCACGCAATCAGTACAGCATGTGTCTTGCTGTGTGGAGTAATTAACTGGCAGAGTGAAAGTCAGGCTACAATGGTTCTTTTTAATATTGCCTTTATGACACTCCTGCGCACGTAGAAGCCTAAGTAGCAGGGCTTGCTTTTGGTGCACGTATTTAAATGTGGGTCGTTCCAGTCGCCTGCGCACTTCCCATCTCGCAGTGGACATCGTCGAGAGCTACTGCCGGTACACGTAGACGGAGTGCCTGTCAACAGACTCAGACAGTCGATTTGTACATGGAAGGGGAAGGATTTAAATCAGCAACAGGGTATTAATCTCCATAACACCTAGGTTCATTCTGCCTTAAAATGAGTCAGACCCACTTGAATCCGTCACGACACACTGACAGTCATGGCATGGAAGGTTCTCCAGCAAACGACGTACTGTGTATGTTCTGGATAAGTGAAGTAAGTTCCATTATGAGTTTTACTCGTGTATTTTCGAACAGGTATCACCTGTTAATCGTCAGACAAAAGGAAAAGTGAGGGCTGGGAATGTCGCACTTGAGGTTTGGGGGGCAGAGGTTACAACGAACGGGGATGTGATTGGGGGAGGGGTTACGATGGCGTGAATCCTGTGGCGATAAGTTGTACTGTTGAGGGGGGGGGAGGTGTTAACGTTTGGATTGTAGGCAACGTGTTCGGGGGGATGCAGCGTCAGTAAAATAGGTGGTTAAGTAATTTAAATCCTGGCCACTGCGATTTTCAGGTCCGGTTTCTTGGGAGAGGAGAGGACAGAGTATTAGGAATAGTTTATTCTGTACAGAAAGAAGTGTGTAATAGGTAAGAGGAATGTTTGACCGTCAGACGAACGAGCAACCGCCGGCCGCAACGCCGCACCTACAGTGAGGTGACCGCGGGAATCACCACAGCATCTGAAGCGGCCTTGGTGTGAGTCGGCCTTGAAAGGGTCTGGGTCAGACATACAGGTGTAGGCGGCCTAGTGCACGTGTACTCGTTGGCGGCGACGATGAGCCTAGACACCTGCTTGCCTGCGCGGAGTAAGTCATCACAAAAGACTCGCAGTTAGACTCAATATCTTTTTCTGAATGTGTAGCCTCTATGACACTGACTGAAGTGAGATGCGAGTTGATTCTTTGAACGTGCGGTACAGGTACAGGCAAATAAAGAGAACGTTTTTCCGCCTTCTGTTCAGTTACCTGGCCTCGCATATTTTCGACCATGAGCATAAATTCGTGTCTCATGCGTAGACCGACTGTTAAGTTTTGTCAGCTACTCTTCGCCTTAGCCCATATTCAGCCGT
Organism: Ligula intestinalis; assembly: GCA_036362985.1. Taxonomy (NCBI): domain Eukaryota; kingdom Metazoa; phylum Platyhelminthes; class Cestoda; order Diphyllobothriidea; family Diphyllobothriidae; genus Ligula; species Ligula intestinalis. The sequence continues at coordinate 28,096,282 of JAYGXS010000007.1, read as the reverse complement.
CTGAATACTGTTTTGTCATCGGTGAAAGAAGAAAAAGTACATGGTAGATGCTTGGAAGTCTGTCTCACTATAGGCTACTCCACGCAGGATGCACTCATGTTGCGACAATCCGGTAAGCATTCAGTGGACGTCTTTGCCAAAGATGGCCGACCTGTACTATTGGAATATTCTCTAATTTTTAGGCAAACTTTGCTGAGGTCCATGATTCGCAAGCCGTGCATTTTATGCGAAAGTACACCAATCAGTACCAAAGTCCTAGAGCAGATAGTTTTTGCGTGTTTTGGTGTCCTGTGGGTTATATTTGAAAAGTGACCTCTTGGAGAACAGGTTTTCTACTGTCCGTTTCCCTCCCGCTGAAACCTAAATACTTAACCTTGTCGCGTCTTTCGATGATTTGTCAAGTTTTTTTTATGTCACTTTCTACTCCTTGTTAGTGTCCTTCGTTCCGTTTTACAGCTTAAGTGAGCCTGTTAGCTTGCTGCTGGAGGTAATGTGATATTACTAGAAACTTAAAAATTTTCTGATGCCAATACAAGCAAACATACGAGTCCCAGTAGGTAATTGAGAAGGAAAAAAAGTTTTCGATCGCTGCAACAACACTTTTATTCGTCTGACCTTTCGACATCAGTCCCAGATTCTTCATCAGAGGGCGAACACGGGAAAGCCAGATGACCGAATAATCATCACGCCCGAGTCCACCACGCGTGATGAAAGTTCAGCAAATGAGTGCCCGCATGCCGGTCATAGAGCTAACAACGCACAAGAGGGCAATTATCGTTAATTGTCGTTATGCGTGTGCAGCAATGAATGTGTCCTACAAATGCTACAAATCCTTTGCGTATGTTAGCCGTTTCTGCTCATGTCTCTGATACATCCGCGGCAGTTGTCGAAACGTCAGACAATCGAATATTCTTCTTCCCAGTCTTCCAAATGTGCTTCTTCTCCTCAAAATTTCTGAGAATAGTCCGCCATGCGACGGAATTCTTACCCACCCTATCCATAACTTAAATGTAGAGCGTAAATCACATTCCTGTGACAATTTCCAGGTATGGTTGAGGCGATTTGGCACTCTCCCTCTTCCCAGCTTTCCGATGTATTAAATGCAGCATGTCCATTCGTGTTCTTCTCTAAGAGGAAGGCGTTTTGCGGCGGCTTCTGTAGTTATGCACTCAACGCGGTCGTATTACTCCGGGTTTTAAACGTGCGCCTCATCGTGGGGCAACAGGTGGATTCTTGCGCTTATTGTATTTGTTTACATTTACCAGCCGACTTATTTGTCGCCACAAGCAGGTCACGAATCAGCTCACCATCATCACACCGGGACGCATGCCCGAACCACCGAAGTCGTCTCTGAAGCAGGAGTGGAGGGAGAGCGTCCAGGTGACAGCGTCGGCGGAGATCGGAGCAGCGAATTCGGTCGACGCGTCGGTGACGAAGGATGCGGCGTAGGCAGTCATTGTCAAACACCTCAAGGCGCCTCATGTCCTCAACACGCATAGGCCATGTCTCTCCGCCATAGAGCAGGATAGATCGAACCACTGCTTGGTAAACACGGGACTTTGTGCGTAGTGATATTTCCCTTCTATTCCATAGAGGAGCGCACAGTCGGTAGAAGGCAGATCGGGCACGGTTGACGCGTGATACAACCTCGTCGACACCTTGACCCGTTTCCGTGACCAAAGAGCCTAAGTATCTAAACGAGTCGACCTTTTCGAGAGGAGCGCCGTCGAGAACAATAGGAGTGACAGATGAAGGGGGCACACAGGAGAGCATGACTTGGGTCTTAGTCGCGTTTAGGCGTAATCCGATGGATCGGGCACGCTCATTAACCTTGTCCAACGCCTGCTGAACTGCATTACAGTTGTCGCCAAAGAGGACGACGTCATCAGCATACGCCAAGTCAGTCACCCATTTTGAGCGATCAAACTGCACTCCCGGGAAGTCATCCAGTGCATTGGTCATGATCCAGTCTACCGCATAGTTGAACAGGGTTGGTGAAAGGGCACAACCTTGGCGGACGCCCGTCCTGACGCTAAAGGCTTCCGTGTCACCGTTCTGCGTCCTCACCCGTGTGGAAGTGCCACGATAGTATGCCTGCATGAGATTGAGAAGCTTAGGTGGTAGGCCGTCCGTCCTCATTATGTTCCACAGCGAACTGCGATCAACAGAGTCAAATGCGGCAGGAAAGTCGATGAAGCATAGAACAGTGGGTTGTTGGTGACCCCATCTCAGTTCCAGTACACGGCGGAGATTGAAGATCTGGTCGGTGCAGCCACGACCTGGTCGAAATCCACTCTGGTTTGGGCGGGTAATGGTAGTACTCGAAGTGAAAAAAACAACCTAAGAAAATCGTCTTATACTAATCCACCCTGCGACACAATTATTATCCACAATATTCATAGCCTCAATCGTCAATCGCATTCCATTCCCTGATTTTCGATGTAGTAAATAAAACATTTCCATTTTCCTTCTTCTCGAAGATGAAAAATGTTTACGGAGACTTCTGTAAAAAAAATACGCTCAACACGGTCGCAGTGCTCCGAGTTTTACAGGTGCGCCTCACATCGCAGAGCAACGGGTGGTTGGGGGGCCTACGTAGGCTTTCGAATAATCCTCATCGGACCATTACATTTATATGAGAAGGGGGTAGAAATTAAACAAGCGATCAATAATGCTCGTTTTTTCCCTACACACGAGTCTTGGGAGTCCATAAGAGAGCGATAGTTACGCGGAGAGGGGGGGGAAACAAAGCCAGTTTGGACGAGTGCATGCAGCTAAGTGACCGTGGGGCATGCCAGACATGAAACTTGCAGGAGGTTCTTTTGCGCTTGCAACGTCGGCCTCCTCAACCTGGGTCCCTAGCAGGCGCTAAGACAGGGACTTTGGTGGAACCTTATAAATCACCTTGAAGGCCTCCTTGGAGTCAATTTTATTTCAAGCACGCGCCAGAATTCGTGCAGCCTGCCGACCTATGCGGAAGATTGATACTCTTTCTCTAATCGGCATTGCTTCAGGTTGTGATACTGATTATCGTGTAGTCTATTCTGAAATTATTTCAGTCGTGATAGGATGCGAGCTTTTTGATGAGCTTTGCTCTGACCAATAACAAAACGTATATGCTGTGAAAAGTAACTACTTAAATAGTATGCATACATACACGAAAAAAATTCTTGTTCTCGTTTGGTAGCGAATTATGCCTTCTTTACATTTTATACTCAACAAAAGGGTATCTTTCGGTTCAAAAAATTTTCTAATCATGAGTTTTTTACGATTGTGAGGTGTTTACATCGTATCCGTCAATTTATTAATGCTGCCTATACTGTATGAAGCATATTAAACACCTTTCGCAACATTTTATTAGGACTATGTGACTTCTTCTTCAAACTGTAGGTGAAAACTTACTTTTCCTTAGACAGGATGCACACAGTGCGCAGTTTGTAATCCTTGAAGTGGAGTGTAGCAATCAGTAGGTTTCAACATTATTCGGCAATTTAGAAAAAAAATTTTAAACCTGAAGAGACGCTTTCTCTAAGTATAAAATTTAATGAAGGCGTAATTTACTATCAGACAAGTACAAGAAATAATTTTCTCGTGCATGTTTTCCATAAAATATATTTGAATTTATAGTGGCATGGACGCGTACACCGATCTGTCACAGGACTCACTCGTCCG
>JAYGXS010000007.1:27998797-28092600 GCA_036362985.1 Ligula intestinalis | reverse complement strand
GATCTGTCACAGGACTCACTCGTCCGCCTATATTGCCATTAGAGCTCTCTCGAGCCTCCACCATTTGAATTTGTAAATGCGGTCAAAATCAATGATAAATACGCATACTGTTTAAGTAGTTACCTTCTACAGCGTAAACGTTTCGTAAGCGGTCAGGAATAAGCTCGTTAAAAGCCCCTATTCAATCATGGCTGAAATAACTCTAGTATCACAACCTGAGTCAATGCCGATTACCGAAAGAGTATCAATCGTTCGCATATGCCGGCATGTTGCATGAATTCTAGCGCAGACTGTATTTTTATTTGAATTTTTAAAGGCATTCATAATCAATGATAAAAACGCATAGTGTTTAAGTAGTTACTTTTCATAGTACGTATGTTTAAGTAGTGGTCAGTTCGAAGCTCGTTAAAAAGCCCGCATTCTCTCATTTCTGAAATGACTTCAGGATACACTACACGATAATCACTATCACGGCCTGAGTCACTGCCGATTAGCGAAAGAATATCAATCTGTCGCATATGTCGGCATGTTGCGCTAATTCTGGCGCGTACTGTGTTCAAATTTACCAGCACGCTTATTGGTTGCCTTGGCCACAACCTAAGTCCACTCCCCCCCTCCTCTTCATCCTCACTGTAGAGCCACCAGATGGGAGCCGGCGCCTTGGAGCAGCTACACCATCAAGGAGGTAAGTGTGTGGCTGAGACCTATTCTTCTTCTTCTTCTTCTTCTGTACGCGTTCTCTGCCCATCGACCTCACCTTCACCTGACACGAGCGCACCCAACCACACGCCTTCGTGCACGCAGCGCTTCACCCTTTTCTCACACCCTGTGCACGTGCACACGCACACAGCGTACTACGCCCCTTGTTTCGCGTCTCGGTTGCCTTGGCTGTAGTTGGTGGTGGGTGGCAGCAGCTCAGGGTTCTCCGACGCCACCTGATGTTTTCTCTCCTCTACCCCGTTAGGTCATCAATGAGGTTCGCACACGTGATCATAAAAAACACTTTAATTTCTTCTCACTTCCCTGTGTGTGTGTGTTTGTGCAGTGCGCTGCTGCGCTGGCCTTCTTTCGTTGTAGCCTGGGGCTGGCATGGCTTCTTTTTATCGGACTTAAACTCCTTTACAGGATCCTCTGTCCGTTTTTAATCAAGGTTGAGGTCGCGGCATCCCAAACAGCCAATCGACGTGTCCCTAGCAACCTTTTACGACTTTAGGCAAATGAGCCAGTCAGATAACTAGCTGTTCGGTTTCTTGAGCCTTCAACCTGATCACAAGAGCCCCATAACGAACTTGGCTTTTTTTCACATCTGTTATAACTGGTTATATCCCCCATTTGCGTGTTAGGAAGAGAAGGTAGACAGGATAGCATATAATTGTTTACTGCCACTATTTCTGCTTGTGCAGCAGCTTTGTCTTCTGTGTGTCCGACAGTTTGGTCTTCTGTGTACGTCATCAGCATGTGTTCTGTCGTCCGTTTCGTCTCGGCAGACAGAGTGCCGTGTCTCTAGCAGCAGAATGCCGCTTCCAGCGGTGGCAGCATATTTAAGGACCGGCAGCCTTTGTTCCCTATGTCTTTTTATTGGTCCGTCCGCTTGGCGCTTATTCGGGCAGAGACAACAGTAGCTTATGTAGCTCCACTCATTAATCCCTACAACCTGCATGTTTTCCTACGAAAACGGTGTTTATCGGGTTTTATGGGCGGGAAATTAGAAACGCAGTGGAATATACTTTGACAAATGCTAAATGAATTTTTATTTTACTGTATTTAGAAGTGTTGATGACTTATATCTGTAGATTTTCCTAATCTGTATTATCGTTTAACTTATTGCGGAAAAACCCGTTTATCAAACTGCAGGTTTCTTGAATTTCCCGACATATTGAAATGGTGGTTAGGGGGTCGTCAACTTCAACTTACCTGTGGTCCAGGTTTCCGTTCTGGAGTTAGATTAGTATAGTCCGCGGCAGGAAGCGCCACCCACACCTTCAATTTACATGCGGAACGACCTGCTCCCAGCGGCCGCGGGAAGCAACTTCGACTACATTTTTTCACTTTACACTTACTATTAAAAATTCCATTCTCTGCCTATCCTATTTTCCCACCCCAAAAAACTCTGTAACCACCGTTTTCGCAGGACAAAATGCTGGGACTATGGGCATATGAGTGGGGCTACATAAGCTATTTTTGCCCGGGCAGATGCCGTGCGAGGCTGGTGGCCTCAGTGTGACACGTGTGCGCGCGCGTTTGCTTCTGTTTGTAGCCTCATGTCAGGCGTGACCTCATGGATGGCAGACCCCGGCCGGCGGCTATCCTTGCGTCCTCAGGTGTCGGCCCTTTGAAGGTCGGTCTCTTTGTCCATTGTGCATGCACCGGTGGCCTGTTGGATTTCTTTGTTCTCTTGCCCTCAGTACGGCCAGAATGACGGCTCGCGTGCTGGGCCGTCCTAACAATATCTCTATCTAAAACTCCTGTCACTGGATACACTTGACTGCGTCCAATTAAAGTCGCTGACCCTCCGTATTCAAATCAAGCGATAGTTCGACCATCGATTTCTATGTGCTCAGTAGCAGGGACAGTGACTGAATTCGGAGACGAGATTTAAGGGAAATAAACGCGCACCTGTCTACCTCACTCTACACTCTTTCCCCGCTTAACCCAGTGACAAGACAGAGTCGGGATGACCGAGCAGGATCAGGCGTAAGCCGCTTCCTCAAATGCAGGCCAGAAACACCGCCTAACTTAATCTTGATCTGACAGTCGCCTTTTGCGCTGGGTCTACTGCACTACCTACCCTTACTCACCTTCGGCGGGTTTGCAGAAAAATTAAAGGAGACCGAATCTATTTATACTACTACTTATTATCAGTGTAGCTGAGTGATATAAGTGCTGGTACTATTACTGACGCTAGTAATTAGTCAGAAATGACGCTGATTAGATTCAGTGCTGGCCTCGTGTTTTCTCGGTTTCAACTACGAGTTGGGACCTTGATTTATTCTATTCCGAATAAATTAGATGTTTGAGGCTTGGAGCACATCAATGCTTGCCTTGGTCTTTACCACCTATCTCTATTCACCAGAACTGTGTCATTTTTCCCCAAGATGTAGACTACGAGGACTAGGATACTGCTGCTAGAAGTAGTAGGTCAATGTCAGGAGGAGCATACCTGTCAAGGCCAGTCATTAGTAAAATACAATGCGGCTTGCATGTGCATGTAGGAAATTTGAACCTGCAGGTGGCATGGTTTGTCGGGCCCTCAGCCCGCTTATAAACAAAATTGCGTGACTGGTAGCTTGATGCCTTCCTGTCTTATTTTGACATTTGAATCAAAGTTGAGATCAACATGTCCCCACTGGCCATGTACGACTCCAGGCGAATAAGTCAGATAACTTGAGTGGATGAGAGAGAGAGAGAGAGAGCTGTGCGGTTTCTCGGGACTTCAACCTTATGACAAGAGCCCCTAACGAACTTGGCTTTTCCACATCTCTATCTAAAACATTTACCACCGGATATACTTGACTGCGTCCCAGTCAAGTCGCTGACCCTCTGTACTCGTGTTGAGTGCATTACTTCTGAGTCCTTAGCTGACGCGTTCACCGAACACACCAGCCTGGCGTGTGTAGTGGCTGGTGGGTGGACTGGAAGTCAGACGGCGACGGCACTGTCTAATCCCCTTGTTGTGTAAATCTTGGTGTGTGTAAGGAGGTCAGATCACGCTGTGGCGCGCGCAGACGGATTCGTCGGCCCTGTCAGCCACTGCGCTCATCCCACATCGGGTGACTGACCAATTAGGACTGGGGCTCGATGGAGGAGAGGGTGAGGTCGGCGACTCAGTGCATTTGTTTCCTCACTATAAGCAATCTAACGTGCTTGAAGCTATCACACTGCGCTAAGAGCCGTGGCTTGGAAGGTTGCCAACTGACAACTCGGACCGCGCGACCAGTCCAGTGTGTGTTTTGTTGTGTGGAATGGCGGACTGCGAGTCAGGCAGCAATGACTCCATCATAATGTGGTCTTTATGGCACCCCCACATAGCTGGGATCCTAGCTGGGTGTTGTGGCGTGCATTTGAGGGCCAACCTTGCATCCCCCTTCCGATCTTCTTGACTGTGGCTTGACACCGAGCTCGGGTGAGTGAAAAAAGAGAGAGCGAGGTTGATGCATCGCAAGTCTACTTTCACTATCATCCAGCGTAGGTGACCGTCCCTGCACCATCTTGCTGTGGAGCATGGGGTGGACATCCTCGAATGCGACGGTCGAACTGATATCTCCGAATAATTACAGACACACCTGTCATTCGTGAAAACCAGCATTATCTTCTTTCTCATCCACGAAACGAGCCCGTTTTAGGGCTTGAGGTATTTTAAGTGTCTACTGTCGTCAGCTCGTTGTGAGACCTGTAGCTCAAGCAAGCTTACTACGTGCTGTAAGCCTTCGACTAATTTAATAACCTTGGCTTCCTTATTTTCTCTCAGAGCAACTCGACCGTATAAACGAGAATATGGACACTATCCACAATGACTTGAAAGAGGCTGAACACGAACTGGACAACCTGGAGAAATGCTGCGGGGTTTTCACTCTCCCATGGAAAAAGTAAGTTAAATGCTACGAGCCTTATTACTAAAGTTTTGTAAGTAAGCGTTTTAATTTCAAAATTGCGCTTTGCCGTGCGCTTGTTTTTTTCGTCTTCAGAGTGAAAAGGCCGGGGAAAGAAAAGCACTTCAAGCCAAAACAATACAGTCAGTCCCAAAACTCAGTATCGAAATCCTACAACGCCGCAGACGGCAAAGGCGATCCAAATGTTGCCATGCGTTATCAAGCTACGAGTCAACCAGGCTACATTCAACGGTAAGCTATTTCAAATATTCTGCAGTGGAATTTGATGATTATCTCATTTTTATTGTTTTCGCAATTCGAAATTATTATATGAACGCGCTTCAAACGCAGGAAGCCATTGCAAAATGATCAGTATACAACATTTGGTGTACTGTCAAATGTCTTTAGCGGGAGGAATGGAATAACTGGCTTCCGCCAATCTCTGTAATCTGCTTTTTTAAATCTCTTTAAGTCTTTAGTTATTAATTTAAAAAGGTAGGAGCTTCAGCTTTAGGCGGCGTACCCTCTAGCAGTCGTTGTCAGCACTACCGGTTACTAGCGGTCATTCATAACTTTGTTTTCTTCAAGTGAGTCGTTTATACATAAGCGCTTTCGACAGAGGATCCACTTATTTTGCTTTTGTCGTGGACTCAAACAATTCCTCGTTTGCAACTTTATCCGTTCAGTGGAACTGTCCTTCTCGTGTTTCCTTTCGATTGGTTTCATCTCTAATTCGAAGGAACCCCTTTAGTCCTTCTCAGCGCCACAGGGTATTTTTGGTCTTCGGGGGCAATCGAACTATTTACTTCCAATTCATCTTTTCCAGGCAAAATGTCGATACGCATTCCCTCAGTCGGATTCAGCTCCGTTCACCTCCTAGTATTTAAGTCATAAAAAATCTCGGTAACGATTGATTGATCGTTTGATGTGTGCTTGGATGAAATAACGGGGCAGTGAGTAATACTAATTAATTAAGGTTTTCTATCGGAAAGATCGAAGATTTTTGAAGCATTTGTTCCCCGGTATAAATTTTAAACAGGCATATACGGCAGGATTTATTGACATCAATAAATATCGTGACAGCTTTTCAGCTGCATCTTGTCGCTGAATGATGATAACTGTTGTTCGGTTTCAATAATAATCGATGAAGGCCACTGCATTAAGTCAACGGCGGGAAAAAAACCCGACCTATGCAAGCAGCTTGACCATGTGGTCAGCCCTGGTAATTGGTCACTTCATTTTTTGATCCCCAAGTTATTTTCGTCTACAAAACTTTTTTGTCCGATATCCCCTCCGCATTTCTTCGTCCACCTACTACATGTTTCAACAAGCGGGCCTGACTATGCGCTGCATCGTCACAAAGTTTGCCGCCGGCAAAAATCTATGTGTGCACGCCTATGGGTTCGCCCATTTCCGAACAATCGATGTGAAAGTAGCGATCGTTTACTATTCTCCTTGCGGAAATCTGGTCATGTCTGCCTCCACTTTTCGGCATCCAAAGGGCATTTGTTGATGTCCTGTTGCCTAAGTTAGGAGAGGACTACCTTCATGGCATCCTTGTGAGCAAAAAATGGACGCTCGTGGCTCTCGAACGTCGCCCGCTTTGACCAATCGAGTGCTACCATTTTGCCCAAACGAACGTCCAAAAGCTTAAGTACTGCGAAACAGCCGACTGTATACGTTAAGGCATCGCGAGTCGCCTTTATTCCTGTTTAAACAGTCAGGCGCCATTTTAGCTAGCCTACACGCTAGCTTACTTGGCCGAACCAACAGCTAATATATAATTTTGGGAGCTATTTGTTTACATACTCTTAATTGACAAGATCAAGTAGGATATGTCTTTAGCCAATGAAAGGTTAAGCTCATTGTTGGAAACAAATGAAGTAAAGGCGTCACTTAATAGTCCACATCATCCGCCATCCACAGCCACTTTCAGATTTAATTTCTGTCTGAACTGAAATTCAAAAGTACAATGATCCTAATGGTAGCGTATGTTTAACTTTGTTCCTGCTCTAAAGGAGATAACGGCTGCCTTATTATGATCCAATATGTGCACATCTCTATCTGCCTCAGCAAACAACACTATGTGAACGAGACTAATGAAGTTGAGAAGAAGAAAAAGAAGAAGAAGACTCGATCGCTGGGTTAATATGTTTATTCGCCTGACGTTTCGATATCCGTCGCGGATTCGTCATCAGAGACATAAGTAGCATGAGTCTGCTACTCATGTCTCTGATGACGAATCCGCGATGGATATCGAAACGTCAGGCGAATAAACATATTGTCCCAGCGATCAAGTCTTTTTCTTCTCAATTGCTTCCTGGGACACGGATGTTCACTTGTATTCATTCACAGCATTCATGAAGTTTTTTTGTTTTTCGCCACAGTCAGACATGCATTTTGGACTACTGCTCCACGCATATTCTCCTTTAAAAAGGATAAATTATTTTAGCTAGCGATGAATGAAGACCTCCTCACCTATTCCGAAGATTTCGAGCTGCAGCGCTTGTGAGTCATCGGGGTTCCAGTTGTTTTTGTAACCTAATAAAAGACCAATGACGTTTTCGAATGGTTGCATATGTCAAGTCAGAAGCTCTCGAATCGCTTTTTCGGCCAACAGAAAGCCTCTCCTTCTGACGAAAATACAAAATACCGAACCAAAATTCACAGCAGTGCAACCGTCGTCAGAATAGTTTCGTACGCTTTTTCGGCAATTTACAACAAGCTCGTAGCAACTGAAAAAGGGGTCTGCTGTGTAATGACTCATTATACTGACAGAAGAGCATACGCCCGACGACTCTCCAAAATGTTTTGTACCCCCTTCTATTCTCCTTGCGGAGATCCGGTAATGTTTGCCACCACGTTTCGGCATCCAAAGGGCACTTGTTGATGTCGTGTTGTCTACATTTGGGGAGGACCACCTTCATTGCACCCTTGTGAGCAAAAAATGGACACTCGTGGCTCTCGAACGTCGCCCGATTTGACCAATCGAGCGTTGCCATTTTACCCAAACAAACGTTCCAAAGTTGAAGTACTGTGAAACAGCCGGCCGCATACATTAAGACTCGCGAGTCGCCTTTATTTCTGTTTAAACAGTCAGGCGCCATTTTCGCTGGCCTACCACTCGCTAGCTTACTTGACAGAACCAACAGCTAATATCTCATTTAGGGAGCTCCTTGTTTTCATACTCTTAATTGACAACATCAAGTAGGATATGACTTTAGCCAGTTAAAGGGGACCTTATTGCCAATACAAGCAAACGTATGAGTCCCAGGAAGTAAATAAGAAGACAACTCGATCGCTGGGACGATACTTTTATTCGCCTGACGCTTCGACATCCGTCGCGGATTCATCGTCAGAGACCTTAGCATAAAATGGGGGACCTTATTGTTGGGAGCAAATTAAGTAAATATGTCACTCCATGGGCAATATCATCCGCCATCTACAGTCTGAACTTAAAATTCAAATTTTCAAAAATACAATGATTCTAATAATAGCGTATGTTTAAGTTTCTTCCTGCTCTAAAGGAGATAACGGCTGCTTTATTGTGATCCAATATGTAAACAGCTCTATCTACCTCAGCAAACGAAACTCTGTGAACGAGATTCGCGAAATTGTTTTTCCGCGCCGCCGTGCGATATACATTTTGGATTACTGACCCACTCCTACTCTCCTGTAAAAATGGTTTTTAGCTAGTGATAAATTAAGACCTCCAACCTATTCCGAAGATTTCGAGCTCCAGCGCTTGTGACTCGTGAATCCAACCTATTTTTGTAACCGAAAAAATGGCCTCTGACGTCTCTTCGATTGGTTTTGTATGTGAAATCGTAAACTGTCGAACGACGTTGTCGGCCAACGGAAAGCCGCCCCTTCTGACAAAAGTACAAACTGAGAAGAAGACGACTCGATCGCCGAGATAATGCTTTTATTCGCCTGACTTTTCGATATCCGTCGCGGATTCATCATCAGATACATGAGTAGCAGAAACAGGTGAAGCGTGCACCGAAGTTTGCAGTATTTGTAGGATATAGTCATTACTGCAAACATACAGCGACAACTAACGTTAAGTGCCTTCTTGCGCGTGGATAGTTTGTTGCATTTTTCCAGCGATCGAGTCGTCTTCTTCTCAATTACTTCCTGGGACTCGCATGTTCATTTGTATTGACAAAAGTACAAACTACCGAAGCATAATTCACAACACATCGTTAAAGTAGCTCCGTGTACTTTTTCGGCAATCGGTGAAGACAAGGCCCTAAAAAGTGGAAAGACTGCTGTGTAATAACTCATGATACCGACATAATCCGAAACGTCAGGAAAATACCATTCTTATTCCAGTTATCGCATTTTCCCTCTTCTGCTGAACTGCTTCGTAGAGTTCACATATTCGTTTCTGTCGGCAATAGCGTGGTTATTTCACGGCAGCCGATGAATACTACTGTTTATAATAATAATAATGTTAACTTGAATTAATCCCAGGTCACAGGCATTGTCCAGATCTTTACTCACCAACCTCCGAACCGAGCCTGATAAGATTCGTGCAGAAACAAAAAAAATTAATGTTTCTAAGAAGTTTAAAAAGACTCTTACTGGTACGATCGTCGTGTCGAAAAACAAATCCGTGCTATTTTGTGTTGGGCCCACTAACTTCCTTGGGTTCACCTAGAGGGGGAAGTCGCAGCTGCTACAGCGACGATTTGCCATAAAAGTTCTACCAGCATGTCTTGTGCTTCTCAAACACAAAAAAATTGCAGCCTTAAATCGGCCATCGCCTGTTTTTGTTTTATACATACCTGTAACAGGAAAACTTTGTTTTTTTAATGTGTGTCTATCAAGCCGGTTGCCGCCATTGCCCTGCAAACACTTAGAGCAACACACAGAAAGAGGGTGGTTCAGAATAGGTGTGGCTGTCGGAACAGGTGCAAGATGGTGGGTTGCATCTCAGAGAACGTACAGTCAGGCCGTTAGTGACCCACAGCGGCGAGTCCAGCGGGATTTCCTAAACCAGCCCCACTCTGAAACCTCCAAAGGTTTATTTTGTCGCAGGTTGGACCACCAGAACGGATGATTTCTGTGCAGAAGCTCTCGAATGACTTTGTCGGCCAACGGAAAGCCTCCTTTTCTGACGAAACTGCAAACTACCGAACCAGAATTCACAACACATCGTCAACGTAGCTCCGTGTGCATTTTCGGCAATTGGTGAAGCCAAGGTCCTAACAAGTGGAAAGACTGCTGTGTAATAACTCGTGATAATGACATAAAAAAGCACACACACATACACACACACACCGATTAGGTGCCGCTACAGATGACGCAATAGCAGGTACCAGGCACCCGTCTCATCAGCAAATCGATCAACATGTGTGTGTATGTTCTGCTGACTGCATGTCGAGAGCTTGTGTGTATATTGTGCGGTTAACGATATAGGTAGACGGACATTAGCGACAAGTTATTCGAGCGTTGGACTTCTAACTAACAAGGTCACGGACTCGAAACTTGAGCGGGGCACTAATTTCTGGAGCAGTACTTGAGTTGGGTATGACTAGCTGACGACGGCTAATAAGCCACCAATAGCCTCCCTTGGCTTTGTCCGTAGTGTCCTTGTGCCTATATCCTTAGCCGCCTCGCGGTGTAGACTCGAGTGAGAGCCAAAAAAGCACTATCGGCGGACAGGTGGGCGGCTACTCCACATAAACCGATAAATACTACTGTTTATAGTAATAATAATAATAAAAATGTTGACTCTACTGAGAAGATTAAAAAGCCTCTTACTGGTACGATCGTCGTCTCGAAAAAAATCCGTCTCACTTTTTTGTTCGGCCCACTGTCTATGGGTTCACCTGGACTGGTAATCGCGGCCCCGGCCGTAAAGGTTCTACCAGCAGGTCCTGCGCTTCCCAAGCACAAAAGAGGACTGCAGCCTTAAATCTATCGTCCCTGTTTTTGTTTTATACATACCTATAGCAGAACAACTTTGGTTTTTCATGTTTGTATATAAAGTCGGTTGTCGAAAGTGCCTTGCAAATACTTACAGCAAAAGCAGAGAGAGAGATGATAGTTCAGAACAGTGTGGCTGCAAACAGGTGCCAGATGGTGGGTTGTATCTCAGAGAACATACGGGCATGCCGTCAGTGACCCACAGTGGCGAGTCCAGTAGGGTTTCCTAAACCAGCTCCACTCTGAAACTTTGGTAAATCACACAGGTGTATTTTGTCGCAGGTGGGACCACCGGGACATGTGATTTCTGTGCAAATAGTGCGCACAGGTCCACGGGTTTCCTTCGGCTTTGACGGGGTTGGCAGGGTAGCGGACTTTTGGGAGGACGGGTTAGTAGGCCGAGGTCCACCTGACGTGGAGGCGCAGGAAGCGGCAGCGACATCGGGCTGCTGCATCTGTCGGCTAGGTCCAGCGGCGAGATAACTCTTCACCTCATCCATGTGCATCTTCCGACAGTACTCCGATCCACGACACCCAATGTTTTGACAAAATCCTGTCGGGTGGACATCCGGACAGGCAGCATTCCCGCACAGCGGCCATTTGGAGCAGATTTTCGCTCGTTCCGCGGACGAGGCCGCGTCCACTTCGGCATCACGTCTGGCTCGCTGGGCGCAGTCCCGGCACACTTTTCGCTGCGTAATCGGGCAGAGCTGTAGACGGTAGTTACGACTACATCCAGGACACTGGAACTCATCCTCCACAGGTTTCAACTTTTCCAGCAGCTGGTTGAAGAAGAGGAAGGGTTTTACCTGGTCGGCAGTGAACTGACGACTGCAGACCGGGCAAGTTAGGTTCCGCTGTCCGATATACTGCTCCAGACAGGGTTTTTCGCAGAAGTAGTGTTGGCAGGGTAGCACCGCTGGGGTCTCGCAGCGGGACAAGCAGAAAGCGCATGTTGTGAGCTCGTCAAAATCCTCCTTCGCAATCTGCAGCGTCGCCATTTAGTGTGTGTGCGCGTTTGCGTTAATGCGCGTGCGCACGGCAAGCAGGCTAGAGCGGCTGTGACGCGTCAGCCAATCAACGCGTTGCTGCCTTCGCCAACAGCCAATCAGGGTAGAGCAGTAACTGCTGGTCTTGTCTGCTCCGGTCGATCGGAGTCTGTGATTCGCTGGTTGTTTACCCACGCCGCCTGTCTACTAACTCGATCATGAATGCGCGGAGAGGTTCGGCGTTCACTTGATTGTACTACAGACAGACAGTGAAAATTGGGCTGGCTGGCTAGTAGCCCTTGTTGGATCAGGAGTCCCGCCGGATTGGCCTCAATACCGCGGCGAGGAGGAGGAGTCGGAGCAGCGTGCTTGGGAGGGGCTGCTCCGTTCTGATAAACAGGGATTGAGAGGAGGGTCGATAGATCCACCGTAGGGAGATTGGTGTAGCAGACCTTGGCCAGACAATTTTTATCGAATTTTCACCCAACCAAAAGTTCAGGACAATTTTTCATGACGTTAAGTCTGTCAAACCGTCCGTCCTCTAGGTAGAATCAACACTCGAATCCTGGCATACCGCACGGGACCCGTATAGCGTAAAATATTTGATGTGCGATACCACGGATTATCCAGTTACTTCCTTGAGAAATATGTCACATAGTGTGTCGCAACCGTGCCTTCCAACTGTTTGTGAGTAAAAGCCCAAATGTGTACTGATATGCTATTCCTTAAATTGTCTATGAGGCCTGTGTATGAAGTCCTTATTACCGGGACGAAAGGGGTTTTTAGGGCCCGGTCTGAACACCGCCATCTTTAAGCCTCAAACGCTTCATATGTCCTAGTTACTGCTAACGCCGCACCCCACGCAGTATTTAACACTTTTTTATCTTAAGTTCTATCTCTGACCCCAAAACCGGCGTGGTAAATTCTAGTGACGAAGCTTGTTGGTATTTGTAACGTCAGGTACTGGCTAATCCCATCATGAATGGGCTGAGCGATTTGGCCTTCAGTTAGTTGTATTACAGACAGCGAAATCGCAAATTGGAACGGCTAGTTCTGACTAGGTGCCGTCCGTACTCCGCCCTCAAAGTCCCAGGCAATTTTAATCGTATTTTTTCATCCACTTGATGAAACCCAACCAAAAGTTCGGGACTATATTTCAACATCTTGTGTCCGTCAAACCGCCCGTCCTCTAGTTAGACATAATCTGTACTCGAATTCTGGCATTCCTGCACCGTAAACCCTTTGGCGTGATGTACAACGGATTATCCAATCAATTACTTGAGAAATATGTCACTGTAATCACGCCTTTGAACTGTTCGGGAGTAAAAGCCCCAATCTGTACCATTGTGCTATCTCTTAAATAGTCTACGAGGCCTGTTTATGTAGCCCTAATTACCGGGCCGAGTGGGTGTTTTGGGTTCTGGTCTGAATACTTTATACCGTTATCTGAAAACCGCAAACGCTTCCTATGTCGTAGTTAATACTAATACTGCACCCCACGCAGTGTTTAACACTTTTTTGATCTGAAGACGCATCTGTAATACCAAAAGCAGCATTGTAAGGTCCAAGAACAAAGCTCCCTGATATATGTCACCTCAGCAGTTAGTTATCCTTTGACGTACGGGGTCGCCTGCAAAGGTCAATGGACTGTTTCTCTATTCCATCAATAACTGTATGTTCGGGAAGAGTTCGTATAACTCTGAGGGGATTCCTCATTGAATTGTACTCGGGTACTTTTCTGAGCGCTGTGATAACTGCTAAAAAAGATCATTTTATGCGACCCGAACACCGACGTCTGCCATTCAGAAGACGAAGATGCGATCACTGGAACAAGAGTTTTATTTGCCTGACGTTTCGGCTTCCGTCGGGAATCCTTAGTCATAGGTAATCGTAAACAGGTCTGAGACATGCGCAGATAAGGGGTGATACATGCACAGATTGCACGGTATTTATAGTTCACAGCGGTCACCCGCATGCGTACTATACTTGTCAGTTCTTGTAGTCACCGCTTGAGGTCTTAATTGGTGCGGTGATTGGTCATTAATTGCCACAGCGTTCTTGTCCGCGTCGGATGCGGGTTTGGTAATTGCGCGACAATTATGCCCGCTGTCGTCGGAGTTGTTGTTGCACCCAGTCCTTCCCACTTGACTGATTCTCTTGCTCAGGAAATGTCTCAGTACAACAACTCCGACGACAGCGTGCATAATTGTCGCGCAATTACCAAACCCGCATCCGACGCGGACAAGAACGCTGTGGCAATTAATGACCAATCACCGCACCAATTAAGACCTCAAGCGGTGACTACAAGAACTGACAATTATAGTACGCATGCGGGTGACCGCTGTGAACTTTAAATACCGTGCAATCTGTGCATGTATCACCCCTTATCTGCGCATGTCTCAGACCTGTTTACGATTACCTATGACTAAGGATTCCCGACGGAATCCGAAACGTCAGGCAAATAAAACTCTTGTTCCAGTGATCGCATCTTCGTCTTCTGAACTGCTTCCTGGGACTCGAATATTCGCTACTATTTGCGACGTCTGCCATTTTAAGGGATATCCTCAACTATGAGCCCAAAGGCAAACCCTCCCATTGTTTGCATTCGCTCATTGTTGCCCGTCTGTCCGCCTACTGTAGGCCGCGTGGCAACGCCCCAAGTTTACTGCAGTTTACAGGCAAGGTCCAAAGATATGTACAGTACTGATGGTAACAAAAGGCCTAATCTTTCTTTCTAAGGTTTCTGAGGATAAAAAAAACTGCAGTTTGTTGAGTAATTATATTAATGTGCCAACCTTTCCCTGTCCCGAAATTCAGTGTTCTCAGCCTCCCTTGAGTGTTACGGATCAGGTATTTTACATCAGAAAAATGTGTCGGCTCGCTGTCAGTGGAAGAATTAGCCGATTGCGGTCTGCAGATTCAGTATTAAGCCTGGCACGGCGTTCAGAGTCCGAGAACGGCATCCGAGTGGATGAGAGGTTCCACCGAGTCAGCATCCAAAATTAGGGCGTTGTCCTGAATTTAGAAAACTGGTGATAGCTGTATTAAACAAGGGATAATGTTGCTGACTTTCGATACTTTTGGGTAGATTATTCCAAATTGTTATGGCCTTTACTAAAAAAAAACGTGGCTGTGTAATTTCAGTAGTTCGGTGTGCTTTCGAGACAACCAGGACAGATTGGCTATTCGAATATGGTGTGCCCTGATCCTTTTAACTCGTTGCGTGCGAGCATCCAAATAGGAGGGTATTAAATTCAGAAGCTTGTAAGCAATGCCGGAAAGTAAGTTTCAGGCGGCAAAGGAGATGACGGTTAACACAATAAAATGCCTTAGTGAAATCAAAATAAACTGTATAAAGGGCAAAAAAGATCGCTAGATTGTAGCACATGATCAAAGCAAGAGGGGTAGCAGGTGTCACAAGATCTTTCTTCGAAGAACTCATGCCCGGCCGCCCTAAGTAGGTTGTACTCTGGTAGGTGTCGCATACTCATGCCTTCGATCAAGGTCTTCAAGGCTGCAGAAGTGTATTTATTGGCCTTAAGTCTTCCACTGACGTCAATCGGCCGTGCTTAACTGTAGTTAGTATATGCGAACACTTATATCTGTGGGAAGCCTATATCTTTTTGTTTAGCCCTGTTGACTTCTCAGACTGTATTCAGCAGTCAACGTACGTCCAACCCAATGATAACAACTATCAAGGCAGTACTGTACTATTAAGCAAAAATATTAAAGGATAAATAGTGTACAAACCTCAACAACGGACATACCAAGTCAAGAGCGAAGGGAGTCGGTCAAATCGCCGGCCAAAGAAACGACGCAAATTTTAACAAAAACGCTACTCGGGACGAAACTAGTCTTTGGAAAGCTTGTGTGTGTTGTTGGGAGAGGGAGGTGCCTCCGTTCTTGTATGATTTCACAAGATAATTCAGCTAGCATCAGTATTGGTGTGCAACACCAGCGTGAAAGTGGGGGGGGGTTCGTGAACAGAGGCAACCTGAAAGTATCAACGGCAGGGGGTGGTCATGAAAGTGGTTTTCGGAGTAGCCGCGGCAACTGGGTCAAGATGGGGGAAGGGGGGAACGGACAACTGGTTCTCTGCCAAAGTTATTTTGAGGGATTTAATCTCCGGAAGTCGAAACGACTGCCTCTGCCATCAGCAGGGAGCCGATAGCATCGTGGCGTCCGAACCCCGGGGGGGGGGGGGGTGCTCAGTCATGTGCAATCAAGTAAAAGTAAACACGAGAGTGTAGCCAGCATTCAATGGAGGAAGGGGCCAGCCTTCCTAAGAGGTAAACTATCATTTGTAGGTCGGACGGGAGTTTCGATGGAGAAGGGGTTTGAAGAATTTAAAACTTGTTCAGTCGGAAATAAAACTTTCCTTTGAAACCATGCAGTCTACCCGAAAGCTCTTGTGCTCAGCGATGAGCCGATATGGTCCGACAGCTGTACACGACGTACATACAACCATGCATAGGGAGTGTGATGGCACCTAGAGATGTAGTCCTTCAGGTCTGGTACATGGAGTTGGGTGATACCGGGTCGTGTGTGGTACGCGTAGCCGGGCTTTTTAACATTTCCAGTTACTGTGCCCCAGCTTGCCTCTGCTCGTCTTGCCATCGGATTCAGGCGGGCGAAAAGACGTAGAGTGCGTTGGTTAGTAGCCCTTGTTGGATCAAGGGTCTCCGCCGGAGTTCAAACTGGATGCAGTTGGGAGACGGAGAAAAGCCGCGACTTCAGCCGGCTTGAGCCAAAGGTGCCTTGCCAGGAGCTGCATGCGAAGAGATGTTGACAGTCATGCGACGAAACGCCGCAGTCACGACAGCTCTCGAGTGTGGATGGATCAAGTCGGTGTTGATACTGGCAAAGGAGCATGGAGTAGCCACTGCGTAGCTGCGACAGGGTACAGCTAATGACCCCGGGGAGTTGTCGTTCTGTTGCCGCAGTCGGAGGTGGATAGTCACCCAAAAAGACCGGGGGTTGCTAGCCGAGTTTTGCGTCCACAACAGCTCTCTGGTGAAGGCGCAGGAAGCCTGTCATGATGGCAGAGCCAGCAACGGGTAGATCCGGGAGACATGATGCCACAGCTTCCTTATGGCGAGCTCTAAGATACGGTCGAATACTTCGGCTAGGTTCGGGGGCGTGACAACGGTGGTGCTGCTTGCTCAAGTCTGCATTATCGTAAACTCTTCCGTGCACCAGTCATCGTTGTAGAAATCTAAGTAGTGATTGGGTTTAGGGCACTACGGCCTTCAGGCCAAGTCCCCAAAAGTAGGCATAAGGTATCTATGAGGGAGATTTGTTGTGTACAGAATTCCCATTTGCTCTCTCTCTCTCTCTTTGATGGCAGGTGCCACTGGCAAAGCCAGGGGTAGTGCTGGCTGCGTCCAGCTACGCCTGAGAAAGTGGTTACAGTTGATTAAGTAGGATTGCAGAGCAGGTTCATATGTTCTCCCATTGGTGCGTGTGACATTACCGGACGGGTGTCCTGTCTGGTGGTGAAGACTGTATCAGCCATAAATAGGGGAAAGGATGTGTTCTGGTGGCACTCGGACAGCCTCGGCCACCTGGAAGCACGTGTGTGGAAGTCGGTCAGGGGCCTGCAGGTCAGCGCGTCTGAAAATGCTGACTGTGGATAACCTTGAGACAGTTGGTCTTGAACAAGGAAGACGGACACAGCAATGTTGGGCGCCGGCTACAATTATACTCTTTTTTCTCTTCCTTTTCGGAATTGAGCTTGAAGTTTGTGGTTGGCTAGGGCCTGTCAGTGGCCTGAGTTGCTTAGTCAGCGATATCAACCGCAGTGGGAGCAAGGTCGGTTATGGAGGGGGGGGGGGGGTGTAAGTTCCGCAGGTCTGGAGGTAGTTGCTCATGACTCAGCACCAGATGGGTACATCGACTGACTAAGTTGTCACAGACCTCCATCCGCTCTCGGTTTGTCTTGCGTCTAACATGAAAATAATATCTTGACACTATACAGTTGAACTCGTGATCCATTTTGAAGGCGTGTGAGCAGTTACTTGTGGCAATTTGTCCTTCTGTCGCACATGCAGCTTATGTTCTTGAGTTCGTGATCCCAGATAGTGGATGACCTTGAGGCAGTTTGCCTTGAACAAGGAAGATGAACACAGTACTGTTGGGTGTCGGCTACACTGCCTTGTGCCCACTTCACGAGGCACGCGAGGTGACCGTTGTCGGTCGCGGCGATCCGGATAGTAGGAACTTCTGTTTTTGTGCATTAGGAACTGATCCTTTTATAAATAACTTCCTCTCGCGTGTCTGCGATCTCACACCTCATGTCGGTCCTAATTAATACCCTTCACTCATTTTATTTTCTAGTATCACCAACGATGCAAGGGAGGATGAAATGGACCGAAACTTGGGCCATGTAGCCAATGTTGTCGGTGAACTACGTTCAATGGCTGTGGACATGAACAACGAGATTGCCGTTCACAATCGAAAACTGGACGACATCTATACCAAGGTGGGTACTTCAGTTAGTTGGCTGACCTACTTAATTTGCTTGATACCACTACGTTGTGTGCTCCTAGTAAGAACACTTAGGTATTCCGTTATTTTGCCATGCCTTGTTTCGTTCACTGTGCTTTCGAATTATAAAGGTTTTTTACTTGTCTTTTTTATCGCAGGCTGACGACAATCAAAGCCGCATGGCTGTTGCCCAAAATCAGGCCGAACGTATTATTGGGTACGTTTTTGGCATCTATATTAATTTTACGTGTCCGGCAAATGTTGGGACAAGCCTTACCACGCGACGCCCGGAATCAACCGACGAGAATGTATCGAAAGCATACCTATGCTCGCCAAACTAGTCTTCTGAACTAGCACTCCGTTGAAACATTGCTTTTCCGGAAGAAATTTGAACAAGGCAAAGATTTAGAGAGTAGCAGAATTTATTGACGTCATAAGATTTTGCGACATCTTATTCAACTAGGTATATTCATTGCCTATAAATCAGGCACGATAAGCTGTCCACTTAAATTTCGATATAGTAGGGCTGAAACCTGATATATAAATGCAACAAGAGCTGTTACACTGAAACTCTTCGAAGTGTGACTAAAGGGGGGGGAGAGACAATGGACAGAATAGCAGTCAGTCCTAAGGTAACGAGTAGTAGTGAGAAAGGATGATTTTATCGATCGTTACCACTAGAATGCGAGGTTGGTCCCGTGATCCGCCTGCTTATATAGTTCTGGGTTTCTTCTCCGTATTGCAGCGGCCTCCACAAATCGTAGGAGACGCCCGGTCGGCGCCCGAAGTGTGACCTTAAATGCAGTCCTTTGATTGACCGTATGGCCAGTATGGTTCACTGGGTGCTTCGTGATTGCACTCTTGGGTATTTTCCGCCCTGAGCAACCACTTCGACATATGTTCAGCCGACCGCGTTGCCAACTTCCTTTGCCTGCGCCCGATGTATGTGCATCCGCTATCTCTTTGAGAATGACGTTGTTTAAAAAGTGTCATGCGAAGCTTGCGATACCGTATTGTGTGGCCAAAAAGGGGGGTCCGAAGTAGCTATGCATAGCCTTGATGCAGGACATGTTTCGCATGGGGCAAAACACGCATCAATCGAGTTTATCACTCCAAAAAAGACCGAAAATCTCTTAAGGCCATGCACTGCGATGAATCATGCATCAACCGACCGATGGAGTTGGCTAGAATGTACAAACGCCTGAAAAAAAAGATGGAAGAGACGAGAGCCGAGTAAAGAAGATCTGACATAAACTACAGCTGCCAGTCAGCGCTCACTTCAAATGACTACTAACATTTTCTGCACCTTTGAAATTTTTCTTGCTCGTTGCACATTCTCTCAAGTCTCAGGACGGGCTGGGGAGCCAGCCTCGAAAATTTACTGAATAAGCTTACCTTGTTGTCTCAAAGAACGTCTTTCCTTCAAATAACCTTTCTGCGGATGCCTATTTTTGCAATCTATACCATACTGTATGTTCTTCCTCACTACGTTGTTATGTGTTTATGACCATCCTCCCCGTTTACACCGCTCCCTTTTTTCTCTATAACTTTCTGAGTTCTTCTGTTCGTATCCTAGGAAACCGAAGCCGAAGAAGGAGGAGCCACTCATCCCTACTCCCAGCATGGGCACGGTCAGTAAGCACATGGCTAAACAGGCCTTCAAGTAGCCAGCGTGTCCGGGACTCTTCCTGCCTCTTCCCCCTTCTCGCTCATCCACCTTTGAGGCTTATGCGCCGCAGCTGAGAACCGTTCGCCTTTCGTCATAGTTTACTCTCTCTCTCTCTCGCGTCCTATTTTCGCCGAAATTACTTGCACTGCAGCCGGTATAAATGCGAAGTAAAAGACTGCATCGCCTCTTTCAACCTGCTACAATTTCCTCCCCCCCTCCACTGACGTTTACACACTGCACAGTAATATTTTCTGAATTAAGCAGAACCTGCACCGTGGAAGCCTGATCGCGACCTCCCCCTATTTCTTTACACTGTTTTTGTTGATGCCTGCATGCACTATTTTACTGAATACAACGATTTTTTTACTAAAAGGACAACAGACTTCTTCTTTTTCTTCATACCCCCAAACCATCCTGCCCGTGGTGCGCGTGTGTCTGCACTTGCCTTTGTGTATAAATATATAGCGTTATTACGCTTGCTATCACCCTTTCGGTTTTCCTCACGAATTTTGGTGTTTTGGCCACTGTTTCGGTGCATATTTTATTTGGTTTGCCCGCATATTTAGGAGTAGGAGGCACATTAGTTACTGTGGTTCTGTGCAGCTGGGACGCTGTAAGGTAACTTTATTGACAGGATATTTGAACATTGAATAGATGGTAGAATTTAATGGAAACAAATTTCGCGAGTGCGAATTCAATTCAAACAGCAAGAAAATGGCTATGAAGGGACTAATCAATAACTTGCTTAAGTTATTGATTAGCCTGCGTGGCCATTTCCTATGACCTTGCTGTTGGCATCGGTTTTTCTGTACGAATTCAATTTTTGCATTCTCTTATACGTTATTCATGTCATGCAGCGAAAGGCCGCAGCTGAAGAGCATTCGCGAAATTTAGTGCTTCCATTAGATTGTGCTGTCTATGCAAACTTCAAATTTGCACCAGGGAAAATTTACTTTAGATGACAGGATATTGCAGCAAGCGGCAACGGCTCACGTTCGCCGTCATTTTGTTGTTTCCAAGCCGCCCAACCAACCGACTCTGGAAGCGGTGTTTTCCGCTCCCTGGAACAACTGACAGGAGACTGGGATATTAGTCGATTATGATAACTAAGACCAGCAATATAGTTTGGGATAATGTTTCAGAGACTCTTCTGCCCTCGCTATCCGGTTGTCCGCTGACGCCGAAGGACTAACGATTTTGACTCCGTTACGACCCGGACCTTGTACAGTAGTCGCCCGCTATTAAGCCCACCTCGGGCCCAGACCAAATTGGGCTTAATAAGTGGCGGGCGCAATAACCGGAGAGTCCTAGTTCTTGATTAGCAAACACAGGATAGGCACTATACATTACATACGTACTGTATTATGTGTAGAACTTGGTTATGTACAAGAAAAGAATGCTGTTTTTCTTTTTTACGTAATAGGAAAAAAATTATTTGCGACACGTTTAAAAAAAGCGGTCTAGTGTCAGTTGTTTTGGAGGAAACTTCACTCGCAAGTGCTCTTTGATGTTCTTCTCCAGGCACCAGAAATCGTCGAATTTTGTGAAATCTGATGCCTGTAGACCGCGTTGCGCACGCAGAGAGATGAGAATCTCACTCTATCCTGTTGGTGAACTGTGCTTTGTAGCCGGCGACTGGGCACAGAGGACGTGTATTAGCACAAAACAAGTCAGAGCAATTCACTCTTACAAATAGCTGCGGAGTATTTATTCAGCCAGCTTGATGAGGGAACGTTGGCGACCATGGACAAATCAGCTGTGATGAAAAATCGATAGCTACGGCGCGCGCGCTCATTGCCGCGGCATGACACCTGCGCTCCGACGTATTTCGGTACTGTAACCCATCCTGGGAATGGACGCATCCCCAAAGTAGATGTGATCGCTAGAACAAGAAGAGTATTTGCCTGCCGTTTGGGCTTCTGTAATTAGATATTACCGCAGAAAACAAGGATTTTGACTCAACTTCGCTCTCAGGAATGTTCACGGTTGCATAGGAATAGCGTTCGCCATCTGGGCATAATGAGTGAGGGAAAACCGCAAGACCTTTTTGCTCACTTTGGGGAGGGTGGGGGGAGGAGACTATGTGAAATAAATTGGTGCCACTGTGGACCTTGTTCAAAAGTTTGTATCGCAGTTTCCGCATTGTAGAAATAATGCAGGCGAACGGGTAGTCGTTATCCAGTTTTCGTGTTACTCAACTTGAAAGGGGTAGCTCTCTGCTTTCGTACAATTTTTAGATTTCTGTCGCCCCGTTATGCATTTTTCGTTAGTAGTATTAGCTGCTCCCATGTTTAACTTGAAAAGTCTATTCGGCAAACACGCATTTTCGGCAATTCACCTTCGGGCTGGTATAATTGCATTGCCAATGAAAATACGAGAGTTGGACAGGGTTCGTAAGTGTCTTATGATTAAAACTCATCGTTTTCACACCGCCCGCATGGCCAGATCGGTATGTAGAGGTCA
Source organism: Ligula intestinalis (assembly GCA_036362985.1). Taxonomy (NCBI): domain Eukaryota; kingdom Metazoa; phylum Platyhelminthes; class Cestoda; order Diphyllobothriidea; family Diphyllobothriidae; genus Ligula; species Ligula intestinalis. Next base: position 28,070,470 of record JAYGXS010000007.1, on the reverse strand, counting down.
GTGCACTGGGAGACGGGGTAATATAGGATAGGCTGTGAGTGTTGGTCATAGGTCGAGTACGCTGAGTGAAAATTACTGTAATGTGTATGGAGTGAACCAGGGGGTTGGGGTGATATGCGATCACCACCTGGCGTCGGAATCGGCCACGAAAGTGATACTGCCTGTATAAGCATCTTCTGACAGCATGGCAATGGATTCGCTAGCCGTATAGCCACTGCCTCGGATGTTGCTACCGCCCGCTGGCGTAGGCCCTTGGAGAAACTGACTGGTGTCCGGTAGACGACCAGAAAGATTTCGTTAGAATGGACTCCACGATTCGTATCAATAATGTGTTCGAAAATAGAACATGAGATCGATATAGTTTCACCTTAACGTAGTCAGGCTGATATGTGTTCACGTACCCATTATTCCAGGTGCCTCGGTGTTCGATGTGGCCTCCAACGGGAATCGGTGTTTACCTCCCAGGCGTAGAGGGAGTGAGTTCGTGAAGAATACGCATCAATTCTCCGAGGGTTAAGCGCTTGTGATTGCTGTCTTCAGAGGTCGTCGTATTACCTGGCTTGTTGCAACGCCTAAGGAAGGCAGTCTTATGAACACACCTTTCTTTTCTGCAACTAAGGCTTTCGTCAATATTCCTCCGTATGAAGCTCTTTGGGTATCTGTATTGAAGAAGCGTGTTCTACAACTGCTGGGTTTCTATTTCGGCAGTTTTAGGAAAGCAGATCCCTCGCGCTCTATCCTCGGACTAAATTTCGTTCTATATTTAGGGGAGCACAACTATGAAAGTTGATGTATTGAATATCCCACGCCTTCGTAAAAGGACCTCAAGGAGCACGATGTTGTTATCAACCTCGGACTCTGCAGAAGTAGCTGGCTGACTTATGCAGCTGGATAAAGGCGACATCCCAGGGTTGTGAACATGTATGCTAGTACGTTTTCAGCAGCCTTTTAAACCAAAATAGAGATTGGATGGGTTATATGTGATCATCTTTTTAGGGTGGAGCCGCAGTTCTCTTTTATAAGCATCGTCTGCACGATTGGCTATTGCTTGCCTTCTTTTCCTACCCATCGGCCAGGCAGCAACCATAAAACTGGGGAGACCTATGATCTGAATTCGGGTCTACTTGGCTAACAAGCATAGGGTCCGCCTACTGATCTCTGGGATCACTTAGCAGACTTTGACCGCGCCTGAGTGAGCTTTAATTTAAAACGTGAAGTCTAAGCACAGTCATTCAAAGTGCTGGAATCAAAAGTATGTCGTCCAGTCCATAGGATACTTGAATCGATTAACCATACTCTAAGTTTGGTAAATGTGAGTCTAACGCCGGCTCATTATACAATCGCAGAATTTCAAATGTAGAATATGAGTCTTTTATTGTGTAATTGGTCAGAGGGGAAGTTCGAATTTTAAAGAAATGTTTCGGATTCCTTCTCAAACTCATAATCAGAGACAGTAACATGCAGCGGGGAGGGTGAGAGCGGGGGAGCCAATGAGATTACGACCATTATCGATCCACGGCGCTGCGAGATTGATTGCGTGAACCAGCTGCCGATTTTGTTCTCCGTGGGGGGGGGGAGGTTAAGGTCGAACCTCAGCGCATTTCTTTCCTCACTGTAAACAATCTCATGCGATTGAAGCTATCGCGGTGCGCTAACAGGCGTGGCTTGGGGGGTTGGCAACTAACGGGATAACTTGGACACCGCAGTCGGCCCATCGTGCGTCTTCTTGTGTGGAGTGGCTAACTGCGGACTGAGAGTCAGGCTCAATGGCTCCTTGTTAATGTGGAACTCCTTGGCGGGAGCCTACTTAGCGAGGCGTGCTGTTGGTACTCGTGTTGCTCGCGCCAGCCGCCTGCGCCCTCCCCAAGGCCCGGTCTCCTCGAATTTTGTCTTGACAGCGGACGCAGGTGTTGGTGTGGTCAGAGTGGGTAGATTCTCCGCAAGTTTACTTTCGCTATAATCCCGCGTGGGAGTCACCGTGTTGCCTGCTGAAGCTCGTGGGGGCCATCGTCGAAAGCGACGGTCGAACTTTCGTCGCCTGTTTTGTTCTCCGTATTGCAGCGGCCGCTTTAAAGAGCCGGAAAAGTTTGGTCTGAAGTAAGACCTAAAGTGCCGTCCTTGGGCCGCGTGCATAAACTAAACTTCATTTAATATGACTATATAGATTTTAATGTGAATAGTCACATTGATTTTCGATGCTCTATCAATTAAACTATATTTTTGGTAGAAAACATGTACACAGAATGCCGTTTCTCAAATCTCGTCTTCCTTATCCAGCGTTATACTCGAAGGGTATCTCTCGCTCTGTCGGTTTAGATAAGATTGTAATTCTGATATTTTTAGGGCCGTTAATGGGCTATTCATACAGCCTCGTATCTGTCCTTTAATATTGCCTATGTGGTATGATGACGATAGAAGCGAATAGGCGAGGTCCAGGAGGCCGTTCAGAAGTAGAAGATGCGATCGATGGAACAAGAAGTTTATTTGTCGGACGTTTTGGATTCTGTCGACAACCCTTCATCAGAGGTAACCGTTGAATAGTGTGATGCCAATAGTACAGAATATTCGATTGCCAGAAAGCAGTTCAGAGAAAGAAGATGCGATCACTAGAAAAAGAGTTTTATTTGCCTGACGTTTCGGATTCCCTCGGGAATCCTTAATCGTAGATGATGATAACATAGGCATGGTCATGCGCAGATGAGGTGGATACATGCACAGGCTGCACCGTATTTATAGTTCCTAGTAGTTGTCCGCGTGTGTGATAACTGTTCACTCCTGTAGCCACCGCTCGGGTCTTAATTGTTGCGGTACTGGCTTGACACTTCGCGATCGACTCACTAATTGCCACAGTTGCCAAGTCAGCGTCAAATGCGGGCCTTATAATTGCGTGACAATTGTGCCCGCTGTCATCAGAATTGTTGTTGCGTCCGGCCCTTTCCACGTAACTGATTTTCTTGCTCAGGAAATTTCTCAGTACACCGTATGGGAACGCCAAATCTTTGCGCTTGTTGATGGACTGGGGGCCTGAGAACCATGACTCGAGCAGCTCGCGGCTCACGCGGTTGTCGCCTCTTGCGAGGATTTCGGCCTCGTCAAACTTGAAAATATGGCCGGATCCCGTTGAGTGAGCTGCCACCTGGGTGTTGGAGTCTTTCCTTCTCACCGCCGCTGCATGCTCGGCCATTCGCGTCCGGAGTAATCGTCCGGTTTCTCCGACATACTTGCTTTGTCTATAACTGCACCAGGTCCGGTAAACGACTCCAGCCGTTTCCTGCCGTGGCAGTGGGTCTTTCGGTCTCATGACCCGGCGCCTGATGGTTGCTTCTGGCCTGTGCGCAACTCCAACTCCAAGTGGGATGAACAGACGGCTGACCGCTTAGGATACATTCTTCACGTACGGAAGAGCTCGCCAAACTTTTGGGCCAGTTGGAAGTGGCTTCTCTCGTTTGCGTATGCATTGGTTGATAAAATTGCGTGGGTAACCATTCGCTCTCAGTACCTTTCGAAGCTATTGAACTTCAGCAACTTTGTCTTCCACTTCGCTGCGATGCGTCTCAACGCGCCGGTAAAGCGCTGTTACGCAGCTGCGTTTGTGACCGATTGGGTGGTTGCTGTTGTAGTTCAGGACTCGCATAGTGTTGGTTGCTTTCCTGATACCTGCACAAATTATGGTAACTTATGCACAGCTTGTGCAATATTTGTAGTTAGTAGGTTATAGTGCTCGTAGACTTGCACTGCACCTGTCGCACTCACTCCCTCCTCTTCCAGCTGAGCAAAGTGGCGGGGCAGAACCAAAAAGACCGAATGTAGTAGAGTGGCACAGATGGTGAATGGAACGGTGAAAATTGGAAACTAAGCGTAACACCACGCTCCCTGATCCACAACGTGCACAACTGGCAGCGGCGCGCATTCCAGCTTTCAAGGCGTGGGTCTGCGTGCCTCTACAATATCCTAGCCTTCGTAGTCTTAACTTAGCAGAATCTGAAACCGCTTTTTTGTGGATAGAGGTGAAAGCGTGGAAATCAAAACAAGCCATGATGTGTTCTGGGCTTGAGACATGCATTTACTCGGAATAGCGTTAACCCAGATTCACACTCCTTGTTGAGATAGAGGGGACATGAGTCCCAGTGTGGACCTTAATGCGCGTCACCTCGGGCTTACAATAGCGGCCGATGTATCAGTACTACTAACACTCAGCTTCATATCTAGTTAGCCGTAGGAGGGGAAGGAAGGTACCTGCGGTAACGCGTTGTCTATCGCAAATTGGATGCTATAGTAATACTGCAGCTAGCCTATAGACGGGAAAAGTCACTACGTTGCAATGTAAAGGCATGGTAGAACTTGAGACTTTATTTCATTACGTTTTCTTGAACTCATAAGCTATTTATTTTATCTCGTACAAATTGGGAGTGCATATTGGGTGCCAACTTCCAACAAGTATACGGTGGCCGTATTATAGTATACTATTTGCTAGTTTTAGTAAGTATCACTACTAAAATTAGCTTTTTAGCATAGGCACTTCACATTATCTTAGTTCTCGTAGTCGAAACCTAGTAACAACTGATTGAAATGGTGGAAACCAAGGCAAGCCCTGATGTGCTCCGGGCCCCAATCATGCATTTATTAGGAATAGCATAAACCCAGATTCGCACTCCTTTTTCAAACTAGGGGTATGAGTCCCAGCGTTGATTTTTATTCAGCGTCACCTCTGACTAATATTAACTTTAGAAGTATTACCAGTACCGCTAAAAGTCAGGTACATTGTTAGTTAGTAGCAGTAGAAATAGTAGTAGCCGTAGCAGTCTAGGCTTCCCTGAGCCAGTATTGACACCCACTTCTTCGAAATCGATGGTCGAACATACACACACAACCCATAACACATCCCGTAGTAGAAGCCTAAACTTGGCCAGAATTTCCACAAGAATATAATTATGAATAAAGGCTCCATAGAGGCAATAATTTCTAATTGGAAACGCGTTTTAGCTATCGTTTTATAAGATAGACTCTCTACTGTATATATTTTCATTTTGCGGTTCATAATCGAGAATTACTTGAGTCATGGTTCACGGGCCCCCAATCCATCAACAAATGCAACGATTTACCCAATCCATATTCGGTGTTGAGACTAAATTTGGCCAAAGCAAATCGCCATTCGTGGAACAGACGGGCCACCACATCAACTTATGCCAACACCGCAAGGCCAGATGGTCATGGCTGACGCGACGAATCAGAACACACCCAGGATATTTATCCATTTTTTCTGTACGTTTAAATTTTACGGCGGATCCCTGTGCACACACGAACCGTTTCTGCCACTATGTCTCTGAAAATGAATCCGAGACGGATATCGAAACGTCAGGCAAATAAAGATGGTGTCCCAGCGATCGAGTTTTCTTCTACTTCTGGATGTTCAAAGTGCCTTCCCAGCAGGGTACATTTTTCCTAGCCTTATGTGACCCCCCCCTCGCCAATTCAATGTGCCCCAAGCCGAAAGATTGCCTTTTTATCAGTTTATCAGTGGTCGCATTCTTAATCTGATGTGCGCATTGTTAATTATCGGTCTTTTTGCGATTTGTTCGCCCCAATAGCACTTTATCGGGGCCGCAGGCAGCTGTGCTATCGTACTATCGATCGGCCGGGTTTAGTTAAAGCCAGCCGTGCTCTCGGAGTCACGGGCCGGGTCTTCGAACGCAGCTGACCCTTGAGTCACACTGGGGGGGGTTATATCGATCTGCTGGGTGCCATGGCGTAACCATTCTCTCCGCTGACCATAGGTTGATCTACCTCTGCCTATTTTTACTGCTAGGGCCGGCATTTTCCGTCTATGTATTCTTGCCTTCCTCCTCTTATCTCTCCACCGCCTTGGCTGTGGCTGTATTTCGTATTTGTATTTGGACAGCCACCTGCACCTCAATTTTCTCTTGAAGGTGAAATGTCCTGGGTAGTAAATATAGCGGAAAAGGGTGGAACCTTCCTAAACACTCTTGATGGTCGCGTGGCTGAACTTCTCAAGGCCGATGAAAAGACATCTGCGAATCGTACGCTGCAGGAAGAAGCCGATAGAACACCGCCACCGCCACGACCACCCCCATCCTCGTCTTCTCCTGCCTTCCCGTCATCGGCTGTGTCTTCGTCCGGTCTGAGCAAACCTGAACGAGAAATCCCCAAAACGCAGTGAGTTCATATGGCTTAGATGGCCTGGTCAAGTGCATATTCTGCTGTAAAGCGAGTTTGGCAGCAATTTCCGAAAACAATGCGAGTGTTTATTGTGAAGCGGCAATATTCCATCCGCGCTCTTAATCCTTCCCTGTTCTCATCTTGGGCCTTCGGTAGTCAACATTTCTTGAGGGAAAAAAAACTACAGACCTCATTTGCAAATTCAGTTGACCCAATTGTGAAAAAATTCGCGACCTCGGTCGGAGTCGAACCCACACAGCAGGGAAGGCTTTTGCGCGGTCCATGCTATACCAACTGAGCTGCGGGACTCACAGTGCGCCGTGAAGTTAGTCAAACTTGGGTCGATTTACCCGTCCAACCTACTGCTCATATCCGACAGTTCGACCGTCGGCTTTGATGATGTCCACCACGAACTTCATTGAGTTGAAGGCAAGTGTGGTGGCTCCCCCCTGGATTATAGTGAAAGTAAACTCGCGGAGAATCTACACCTCTCTCTCTCTCTCACCATTCCCACACCGGGGCTCGGTTGTCAAGACAGAGTCAAGAAAACCGGAGATGCGGGAGGGTACAGACGGTTGGTGCGAGCAACACTCAACGCGTGTACCAATAGCACGTCTCGCTATGTAGGTTCCCCTCTAGGAGCGCCATTAAGGCCACATTAAGAAGGAGCTATTGAGCCTGACTCCCAGCCTGCAGTTAGCTGCTCCACACAACGATTGATTACGGTGTCCAATTTATCCCGTCAGTTGGCGTTTAGCCCACCGCGATAGCTCCAAGCGCATCAAATTGCTTATAGCGAGAAAAGAAATGCGCTGAGGATATAGCATCCAATGGTAGAGCGTTGGCTGCGCAAAAGCCTCCCTTGCTGTTTGGGTTCGACTCTCACCGAAGCCGCGAATTTTTCACAATTGGGTCGAATGAATTATTCAAATCTGCCAAACCCTCCTACTAATCATTTGCAAATGTTTGATTGTCAGATGTGGTTTTCAGATGACCAGTTTACGCTGTTGTCTCAATCGAAATGTGCTATGAGTTAGACGAGCACGCATATAAGGCTAGCTCATATTCCCCCCGGTCTATAACCTTATTGTAGTTTTAGTACTAGTGAGCAGAATTAACCCACTGTTTCACTTAGTAAGTGGAAGCTGTTGGGAATGCGGCTTTTCCCACGACGAGTCAACGCACTCAACGGCGTCACGAGAGCCGCTTGCCGTGAGCCAGTTTTGTCTGCTCAATCCTGATTGGTCCATTGTCGGACAATGTCTCTTGTGTTCCCTTAAAAGTACATGAGCCTGTGTCTGACTTGACTTTCGCTGATTTGCTGTAGCGTGCTTGTCTGAGTAGACACAATCTATCTCTCTGGCCGACTGGTCTTTTCTCTGTCTCTCTTACGAGCTATTTGGAACCGTTCGTCCTGATTAGAAGTACCAGGCTCGGGTCGTAGCAGAAGCCCTCTGTTTCGAACCCTTTTGATGAAAATTAACTTCCATTTTCTATGTAACCCTTAGTCACTTACGATTCAGGTACTAACAGCTGGCCTAGACCACCTCTCAGCATGGTTGTTAGCAAATGGTCTTCTACTAAATAATTAGAAGTAAATCCAATGCGTTTTCTGATGGCCCAGCGTGGTATCCACTTTCCGATACCTTGGTGTTGCTCTGGCACCTAATCTTTCATTGACTCTATATTGAAAGCCTTATTATTAAAATTCGTAAACTTCTGTATTATATTAGTCGGTAACATGCATATCACATCCCTCAAGCCCTAATCTGGGTATTTATAGATGCCTGCATTGTCCCCCCTCCATCCTCTACTGTTCCGCGGTTATTTTTTCGGCCTTGCTTATAATGACCCGTAGATTTATAAACGTATCCTGTGAATGCTCTCTTCAGCGGCCGGTGTTTTTTATGCTTTTTTAGCTGATATTATAACATAGTGACAATTTTAGACGGTAAAACAATTTTTTGATCGAATTCTTTATGAGGTTGCTCATCCAATTCACTCTGAACAAATGGCTACAAAGTCTTCCTGCAATACGCGAGTCGAAACTTCCGACATATTTCTTGCCGTGCATCGCCATGTCAGCACTCTGCTATACTCCCATTGCTGGCGCGCTACCGCACGTGTAAAGAATCGGAAATCCAAAAGTTGAAATTAGACCTGTCTCCATAATAGACGTCAATCTCGTGTAAATTTCTAAATTTTGATAATTTTATGGGATATGGATAATTTATTGAAATGTTGAATGAGTAGCATATAAGTAATGCGTAAGTGTCTGCCAGACGAGTGAACTCCAGCCATGAGTGGACCGGAGTCCGGGGTCGCATTCCGGTTGTTGTTGTTGTTGTTGTACTAGCTTACTCCCTTAACCTAGTTTGCCAGCAAAACATGTGATAAAATTTTTAAGAAAGATGAAGGGATAGAGATGGAGGAATAAAGAATAAAGAGAAAGGTATAAAATGTTTAAGAAAGATGAAGGAATTCGGCGACTTTGTCTGGGCGAAGCCATAGGTCCTCAGGCGTAAGGTCCGTAGGGTTGGCTGGGCAGTCGAAGAGGTGGCATGTTGTGTGGAAAGGCAGGAGGCAGTCAGGACAGTTGTCTGTGACGTTGTCAAAGCATGAGGTGAGACGGCTTTTGAATGAATTCAGCAGCGTGGAGAAGCCTGAACGCAGCTGGGATAGTCTGGTTCTAGCGTTTCTGGACAGGTTGGCCCTACGTTCTCTGGCCATGACGTCGGAGACCGGCGGAGGAGCGTTGAGGACTCTGTTGGGTTTATAGCTGCTGATGGCTTGCTCGACAGTTTCGGTGTGGATACGCTTAACGAGGTCCGTTATCGGTAGATTAGTGGGGTACTCCGAAGCGTGTGGGCCGTACGCGTCTATGGTAGACTGCTTCATGCGTCTAGCAGGTGGGGGGCGCGTTAAAAGGCGATTGCCCGGATGTTCTGGGTTATGAGACTGCGCAATGTAGATTTTTGCCTGCATGATGGAGTGAACCTTCAGAGGCAGGACTTGAGTTTCCTGATACAGGTGATCTACATTGGTCATGTTAACACAGCCCGTGGCGATGCGGAGAGCAGCGTTCTCAACGCGTTGGACTTTCGCCCAGCTGGTATCGCTTAACAGTGGGGCGAAGATGGCTGATGCATGCTCAGTCGTTGCCTTGCCTGTTGCTCGGTATGTCGTGACTAACGTCTCAGTGTCCTGGCCCCATGAAGAACCTGCCAAGGCTTTTAGGATGTTGAGCTTGGCTTTGGCTTTGCTGGCTTGGATGTCAGCATGGCGGTGTAGAGCCGGCGTCGGGTCGAGAGTGAGGCCCAGGAGTTTAGGATACTGGCATAAGGAAATGTCATCGCCCTCCACCTTAATTGGAGGATGGGATTTGTATTCTTTGGGGTCCGGAGTGAACAGAGTTACTGAGGACTTGGTCGCGGATAGTTTCAGTTGCTTATCGTCTAGGTGCCGGACTAAACTGGGGATGTAGTTATTTAATGCATCGGCAGCCATGCGAAAGTTTGGGTGAGAGGACAGCAGGGTGATGTCATCAGCGTAAGTCACCATTTCGACTTCAGGGGGGGGGATTCGGGAGGTCAGCCATGTAGATGTTGAATAGCGATGGCGAAATGACAGAACCGTGAGGAACTCTTGTCCTAGAGTTGCGGGCTTTAGATAGCGTGCCTGAGAATTCGACTCGCGTTTGTCTGCCACGGAGATAGCAGTTCAGCCATCTGCAGAGCTCGTTCGGTAGCGACGAATCCATGAGGGATGTCATCAAGGTGTCAATGTTAACCGAGTCAAAAGCTTTATTAAGGTCGAGGGCGACCATTACTGTTCTGTCCGCAGGTTTCGTTTTGTTGAAACCACATGCAATGCGGTCCGTGACACGTTGTAGGGCTGACGTCGTAGAGTGGAAGGCTCTGAAACCGTGTTGGTGTTCTTGGAGGTTGGCATGTCTATTGAGCGAGGGGAGAATAAGACGCTCAAGTATTTTCACGGCCGGGCTGAGAAGCGAGATCGGGCGGTAACTGTCAGAGACAGCGGAGTCTTTACCCGCTTTGTGGCTGGGGAGGATATGAGCCATTTTCCAGATAGCTGGTATATGGCATGTGGGTAGAGACAGATTAAACAACCTGGTTAAGAATGCGACACCTCTGGGGCCTATGTGTTTTAGGTGTACCATCGTAATGTCGTCCGGTCCAAACGCCTTAGAGTTCTTAGCACGCTTAATCGCGGTTGTGGTATCATGAGCTGAGAACTGGAGCGGCATTAATAAAGGTTTGCACGACCTGTGTTTGACGATCCTCGAATTCTTCGAGGATTTATGGACCGCAACCGTGGTGAATTGCACATTGAATTGGTTGGCAATGTCTCTGTCGGTCTTCTTCGGTATACCATTGAATTTGATAACCTGGTTGGGAGGAGCAGGTGCCCCTCTACCGATGGATTTGATTGTTTGCCACAACTTGCTGGTGTTGGTGCGGCTGGAGAAAGTTGCTAGCTTTTCTTGCCATATGGTCCTCTTGTGTTCATTGACCAGTCGGGAGATCTCTAAGGCCATGGCCGGTAACGACGGGTGCTGAGGGTTTTGAGCTCGGGTGACGTCACGCTCTATTGATAAGGTGGCCGCATCGGTAGGGTATCCTGGGATGGGATCAAAGACCTTGCCCGCGGGAATGTTGTGCTTAGAGGCAGTATGCATGATGTGGTTGAAAACCGACACACCTTGGCGAACATCTGGAGGGAAAGGGGCCTGGTCAAAGAGATTCTCAGTTTCACTAAGGAAACCGGGCCAGTTGGCTTTACGTAGATTCATAAAGCACTTGCGAGCGTTACGAATCGGGGAAGCATGTGTGCTGATTGTGATAACTATCGGGAGGTGGTCAGAGCTCAGTTTGCATAGACAATCCCATGAGGAAGATAGTAATAGGTCGCAACTGACGATGGAAATGTCCGGGCTAGCGCAAGTACCTGAATGAGGGAGTCTCGTGGACGTTCCAGCCGTGTTGAGGACCCCAAAGTTGGTGTTGTTGATCTCCTCGGCTAGTGAGGCACCTCTAGTACAGGAAAGGTTAGAGAACCATAAGTCATCGTGGGCATTGAAGTCGCCCAAGATGAGTTTCGAATCACCCGTTAGCATGTGGACTATTGATGGTCTGAAGTTGGCATCACAACTGCTTTGTGGAGGGATGTATACGTTATGGACAGTCAGACTGGACGGTCCAATAGTAACTTGTACCTTGAGTTCTTCCTGCGGCGAATCCGCGGATGTTGCTGCAGAGGTCAGCTCCTGGTATTTGATACTTTGGTGAACCAAAGTGACCAGTCCACCCCCGGCATTACGAGCTCTGTCTCTTCGAATGACGGCGAAGCCCGGGAAACGTGGGACCTTCGACTTTGCTGACAACTTTGACTCCTGGAGAGCAGCTATTTTGATGTCATGATCATGGAGGAGTTTAATGATCTCATCTGTTTTACCAGAAAGGCCATTACAGTTCAGCTGCAGTATTTTGAGGTCATAAAGTGGTGAGGCGTCTGGGACGGTCAGCGACATAAGCGGCGGCGGTACTGAGGGTTGTTGTGAGGCAGCCTGAGTCGTGGCGGACTGCGGCATAGGTGGTGGTGGCAGTGAGGGTGCAGGAGTGTTAGCAGGCCCATTTCGTGGATGACGACAGGTTATGCACCTGTACGATGAGCCGCTGTATTGGAGGATGGAAGTGAGACCCGAGCAATTTGTGCCTCTTGCGCGGAAGTGTTGCCAGTTATTGCAAGGCACACACAGGACACAGGCTTGGTTTGGGAAGATCTGCTTGGCGCAGGTGGAACAGAACCATCTGATAGTTCCTTGAGCAGGTCCCGGATCGGGCTCGACGCCGGCAATAAGAAGAAGGATTCGGATCAACCTCGCCGGATGAGGAAGATCCATTCTCGAAAAAACGATAGAGACAGAAACATATATACTGGCAAATTTTGGTATGGGGGGGTAAGGGAAGTGCAGCTCTTTGCTGTAGTCCATCCGGAGATAGGTCCATATGGAGATAGGTCCGTCCGGAGGTGAGCCCATCTGAAGATGGGTCCGTCCGGAGATGGGTACAGTCGGTTCCACCAACGTGAAGGCGTGCTGCTTGGGAACCGTCGCATTCCGGTCGGTGTAGTCGCCGGGTCTAGAGGTCTGCAACCGAACAGTAGATCGTCGGTTCCGGGAGTCTTCTGAGAATAAGCAGTCGCCACCTTATGGTCCGTTTGTGACTTTGCCTAGGGAGGTGGTTGGCCAGTTGTCCAGGGAGGTCCGTGATCTTAATCAGAGGTTTGAACGTCTAGCGCGCACGGACCGGTAGGCAAGCAAGCTAGACGCTCGGGTCATGCCCCACAGGCATGTAAGCAAAGCATGGCTTAGAATAAGAGGTCGCTACACTATAATACAGTGAAAATGTTTGACGGTCAAACAATTTGCTGATCGCATTCTTGATGAGCTTGCTCATCCACTTCACTGCGAACTAATGGCCACAATGTCTTCCTCTACTTTGAGAGTAGAAGTTTCCGACATATTTCTTGCCGTGCATCGCCATGTAAGCACTCTGTACTCCCATTCCTAGCGCGCTACCGCATGTGTGAAGAAACGGAAATCCAAAAGTTGAAATTACACGTGTCTCCATAATAGATGTGAAACTCGTGTAAACTTCTAGATTTTGACTATTTTATTATCTTATCCCTTGATCTCAGTGAATGGAGCCATTTGGGCTTTGTCATAATGTCACTTTTACGTACACCGTTGCCATTCCCTTAAAACTTCAAATATATTCGATACAAGTTGTGCACAAAGCTACTTCTTTTGTAGTCGTTCGGTAGAAACGCCTGTGTTGAGAACAATTCTACTCGAGGAAAAGGTGTTTTCTAGCTTTCAAAGATTGTTTCAAATTCTCAGGTAACTTTGGGTTCAACTTGCTGCGTTGCACGTGTGTACCGGGGGCGTGCAAGCTAAAAGCTGTACACTTTCTGTGTAAGGAAAACCGCAATCTCTATGCTGTTAAGAAGAGATCGTACATAAGGTGTAGCCGACGCCCAACATCGCTTTGTCCGGCGTCCTTTTTCAAGGTCAGATGCCTTAAGGTCATCCAATACCTCAGTCAGCGTTTTAAGATGCGCTAACCTGCAGAGGCTTGACCGATTTCCACTCGGACACACACAAGTGCGTCCAGGTAGTCCCGACTGCCCAAGAACCATTCCCCTTACGCCACCAGACGCGTCTTCGACCGCGTTCCCACCCGCCCTCTCGGCGGCCAAGGTCTGCTACATCAATTTCCCTACGGTGGATCTATCTCCCCTCCTCTCTGTCTGCGTTTTCGATGACGGAGCAGCCCCTTCCAACCATGCTGCTCTGACTCCTCCTCCTCGCCGCCGGGATTGGGGCCAACCCAGCGGGTCTCCTGATCCAACGAGGGCTACTAGCCAGCCAACCGTCTGGGACAGCAATTGGTAGTTCTGTACACAATCAAATGCTCACAGGTGCATTCCGCTATTTACCTACTGCTTGGGATTCGGCCTGATGATTGTAGTGATCTAAGCACAATTTTATTATTCACCATTGTCGGCCGTGCCAATATGCCTGGGGAGAGCGATGTATCTCGGCGGCAAATCAATCGATCGATTGACTGAATTCTCATCCGAGGCCCATGCTTAGTCACTTCTCGGCTGTATGATCGATTATCATCACGGCTGCGAAGTGACTCGTCTCAAAAGTGTGGGCCGCCACTTGTGACAAAGCGTCACCCACAGCAGACGCGTCTCCTTCCGCGTTCCCCCCGCCTCCCCCCCTTCCGGCGGGTAAAGTCTGCTACACCCATCCCCCTACGTTGGATCAACCCTCCCCCAGCCCAACCTGCGTTTTTGATGACGGAGCAGCCCCTCCCGGCCACGCTGCTCCGACTCCTCCTCCTCGCCGCCGGAATCGAGTCCAACTCCGGATGTCTCTGGTACTGCTAGTTCTGCTGAGTACGCCTGGGCCGCCGCGACTGGTCTGTACGTTGCGGCTCCTGCAATGGCTGGTGCCATCTCCGCTGCAGTAGCCTCGCCAAAGCTGCCGATTGGTCGCCCGCTTTCGCATGTCCCAGCTGTCCCATGCCGCCAGTTGTTTCTACGCCTCCAGCCCGCCCTGCCCTCAACCCAATCCTTCCTCAAATCTCCGACCTTGCCACACCGCCTGGTCTAAAGATCCTACAGTTCAACGTCAACGGCCTACTTGGCAAGCTTGACCAACCCCTCGCCTTCATGCGTTCGCACAGCATAGCCGTAACGGCTGTCCTGGAGACAAAGTAGACTAACTCCACCAAGGTCCCCTCCTGTCCCGGCTATACGATCGTCCGCCGCGACCGCGGTCGCAACAAAGGCGAAGGCTTGGCCTTCTTAGTGAACAAATCCATTGCCCACCATCAGCTCCCCATGCTTGGTGTCGACCCCACGGAGGCATTGGCGATTTCCCTCGACATTAGCCCGGTGCCGCTAACCGTCGTTAACATCTACATCCCTCCAATCTCCAGTTGTCCCCCTGGTTTCACCGCCTCCATTTCTCCCTACTTACCTTCTAAAGACAGCTTGGTGTTAGGTGATTTCAATGCCCACCACGACCTATGGTGCTCCAACTTGGCGGCCGATTCCCGGGGAAAAGCCCTGGCCGATGAACTAGAACAAGCTCCCTTTGCAGTCCTCAACGAGGACAGCCCAGCGCGGCTCCCACCCAACGGTGCCCCAGCTCTCCCGATGTATCTCTTGCCAGTCTCAGCCTGGTAGCCTCCACCACCTGGAGCACGGAAATCAGCCTAGGGAGCGATCACTTCCCTATTGTGCTCGAATTGGCCACCTCTGCTGACCGTATCAAGGCGGAGTGGGCCGTTATCACCTGCTTCTGGCAGCAGCAGGTCACCACATTCCAAACGGTCGCATTCCCATATTACGCTCTACCTACCCACCTGAAATCTCACGACTGGAACGAGCGAGACGAGATACGAGCGCGTGATGCAAATGACCCGCCTGTCGGCAAACTCAACGGCTTGATCACCAAGATAGTCAACGACGACAAACGGCAACGTTGGCATGAAAGATTTGAAGATTGTAATTTCCGCGGTAAGTCAGCTGCCACCTGGAAAATTCTACGCAATCTGACCAAGCCCCGGGCTGACACACCTAACCAGTCCATTAGCTTCGGGGATGGCATCTTCATCTCAAACAACGGTCAGATTGCCGCGAAGATGAACCAACTGTTCTCGCCCCGCTCGGTGTCTAGTCCCAAGAATCAACGTTCCCTGCTTTGCCTACTCCATAAGGCCCCCCCTCCGGAAATTACCTTCTCGGCCGATGCTATCCTCACCGCCGTCAGGAAAACGAAAGTCTCGAATGCCTTAGGACCAGATGGCCTGGCGCCTATCCATTTGCGCCATATCGGCCCTAAGGTGGCTGCCTATCTGACTGCCATTTCCAATCTTTCGCTGGCCAGTTCAATCATCCCCGATTTCTGGCGCCAGTCCATTACCATCCCACTGGACAGAGCTAGCAAGGACCCCAGTCTAGCGACCTCCTATCGCCCAATCGCCCTCCTCAATCCACTGGCGGAGATTCTGGAACGACTTCTTCACCCAATTTTGACGTCTGCAGCGGACCTGTCTAGCCACCAACAGGGTTTCAGGTCGGATCGTGGCACAACAATAGCGCTTTTCCAGCTCAGCGAAACCATCCTCGAGGGCTTTAATCAACAGAAGCCCGCTTTGCGGACCGTGGCAGTCTCAATTGACCTGTCACGAGCCTTTGACTGCGTCTGCCACGGTCAGATTCCGCAGGACTTGGTCCCCCTGAACGTCCCGACTGGCCTTGTCCGATCGTTGCGGCTTACATCCGTGGCCGTCACCATCGTGTCCTCTTTCGCGGCACTCTCTCCAAGCCCCGTAGTGTTCCTCAAGGCTCTGTGCTCAGTCCGACGCTGTTCAGCATTTACAGGTGGGAACTCCCACTCCCCCCGGCACCCGCCAAAGTGATATCATACGCGGATGATGTCACCTTCTACCAGCACCATCACATTGATCAGGCTGCACAGGTCCTCTCGGAATCCATGCCTAATGTTGTGGACTTCCTCACTCAGCGCGGGTTGACGACATCGGCAGCCAAGTCTCCGTCACTGCTTCCACGCTGGACCCGAAGGAGTTCAATCCTCCCCCGGCTATCATCGTCAACGGTGAGGCTTTGTCGCTGGTCCGTAAGCCCAAGCTCCTCGGCGTCCGTCTAGATCCGCTATTCACGTTCGCAGACCATGCGAGAAAATTCGCAAGCAAAGTAAGCCGATGCACCAAGGTCCTCAAGGCTCTCGCGGGCACACCCTGGGGCTGATCGAATGAGACGCTGGCGACCACATTCAAAGCGCTGGCCAAGCCGCATCTCACCTATGCAGCACCAATCTGGTCTCCCACAATCAGCTCCTCCAGCCTCCGCCGCCTTCAGTCAGCACAGAACGGTGCCCTCCGCACGATCACGGGCTGCTATAAAATGTCGCCCATCGATCACCTTAACGCAGAGGCTTCTGTCCTGCCGGTCGCCCCGCACAACAAACTCCTGGGCCAGCAGTTTTGGTGGACCTGTTCACAACTTGGGCATCCGAACCACCATTGTTGCAACGCTCTTGAGCCTAGCCGTAAAGTTCGGACGTCTATCCGAGATCTCCAGAAGGCAGCTGTCGCCTCGTCTCTCTCGGATCTACCCGTTGATGGGTCTCCATCAAGACAGGCTCCCAGCGCATTCACCAGAGAGCCGTTGTGGACCTAAAATCCAGCTATCACCCCCGGTCCTTCTGGGTGGCTATCCACCTCCGATTGCGGCCTCGGAACGACTTCTGCCAAGGGTAACTCGCTGTACCCTGGCGCAGCTACGCAGTGGCTACTGCATGCTCCTCCGCCAGTACCAACACCTGCTCGACCCGTCCATACCCGACTGCGGCGTCTCGCCGCATGACTGCCGTCATCTCTTCGCCTGCAGTTTCCGGCCAGGCTCCCAACTCACCCCCGAGGACCTTTGGCTCAAGCCGGCCGAGGTCGCGGCTTTTCTTCGTCTCCCAACTGCACCCAGTTTGGACTCCGGCGGGGACCTCTGATCTAACAAAGGCTACCAACCAACCAACAGCCAGCTTATGTTCGTGTATGTGCGAACCGAGCATGCGTTCAGTTTGCCTTGTATAGTTACAGGGACAGCTTAAGCATGGGATGCGATATAATACTCCGGATTGTTTATTGGGGGACAGCCAGTATTTTATTTTCCGACACCTAGTCCTGCAGCAATGGGCTCGGTAGCTTCTGAGACATGCTTGCTCTATGGCAGAGCGTGCCATATCCTCGGTGGTTCTACTGTTTAGGTCCTCCGGGGCCATACAAGTAGGCATCGGTTTATAAATGCTTTCGGATAACCATTCCGCATGAGCTGGTCGTGGAGCTATCGAGCCTCGCATACGTTTCCCTCCGACATGCTGCAGTGAGTTTTACTTCGTATTAAGAGCGTTTGTGGGAAACCGGATGGTTGCTGTGAGAACTGAGACGTTCTCAACCCTTCGTGAACCACCAATGACGTCAGTTCTGAGATGGCTGTGCAGAGCGATGTATGCCAGCGCCACTGATCGATAAATCGATTGACTGAGTTCTCATCCGAGGTGGCCCAGGCTTCAGCCAATTCTCGGCCTGCTGACGTGGGCGGAAATCTTTGCGCCGGGTAAGTTAAGCTCGTGACCCGTCGCGGGGGTATGGGCACCTGAATCGCGCATTATCGCAACAGTCTTCGAACAGTGACAACGACTTGATTTATTCTTCTTGATGGGTGGGAGTCGCAACTGACTTTGCCGTCATTCCAGGTGGTGCTCTTGCACAGTGTGCTGACATGCCCGACGCCTTGCGACAGGTTATCGACTTTGCGTCACCGCAGCTGTCGTCGCGGCGGCAGCCAATAGGAGTGCTCTAAGGCCGGGGGGGGGGGGGGTGGGGCGGCAACACACAAGCCGTGCACACATTAGTTCGCACAGCCACGAGAGAATGGAACAGATCCAACTGCCTGCCGAAAATTTTGAGTGGCTCCTTGAGTGCCCTATCTGTTCGGAGACCCTCCGGGATGCCCATGCTTTGCCATGTCAGCACTATATGTGCTTGAAGCCCTGCGCCGAGAACATCCTCAAGGCTCGGAGACCTGTCTGTCCCATCTGTCGAATACCATTCATTAGGGTCGATCTTAAGCCGCTTATCTTCTACAATCAGTTACAGAATATCCTACAAAATGTAAAGAAACAGGAGGTGAAGGGTGGAAAGGATCTAGGAGCCGGAACTCTTTAGCGGACTGATCTGTGCCACTGAGCGCCTGATTAACTCGGCGGAAAGTTGCTGCTTATTCTCTGCCAGCCCTGATGAGGACTCCATCATATCCACGCAAAGAAGCGTAGAGTACGACGCCAAATTCTGCCTCGACGTGACCTGTTCCGGCCAACTTAAGTGTAAAAAATGCACATATGTGTGATGGCAACCTAGTTGGCGGGGGATGCCCAAATTCGCGCCTCGTTCAATTCTCTTCGGGGGGAGGATAGATGATAGATAGATAGATAGATAGATAGATAGATAGAGAACTATATTTTGATGATAATATCAAAATTTTCAGCAATAAAGTGGCTCCATTCACGGAGAGTAAAAATAAGATCAATTATGGGGTCCAAAAAGCTCAAGAGTAAACGGTCAAAGATAACAAAATGCTCAAAGTAAGAAGTCGACACGGTTACCACATCTGTTATGGAGACAGGTCTGCCTTCAGTTTCTCAATTTCCATTTCTTCACACGTGAGGAATCGTGCTAACAATGGGAGTACCGAGTACTGGTAGGCCGATGTACGGCAGGTCATATGACGGAAGCTTCGGCGCATGGTACGAGAAGATTTCGCAGCCATTAATTCAGAGTGGAGAGGGTGAGCGACCTCACTTAGAATACGGTCCACGAAATTCTTGACCGATTTAAAATGTCGCTGTATGATGAGGTCAGCTAAAAAAACATAGGAATAACCGGCAGCCGAAGAGAGCATGCGTAGAATACGTTTAATAATAAGCAAGTCTTTCTTGAGTAGTGCTGGAAAAGTAACTGGAGAGCAATAAAGAATAAGAGGGAGGATACAGGCATCTATAAAACGCCAGATGAGAGCTTGTGGGGTGCGATATGAACGCAAGCGGCGGACATAATACAAAAGTTTGCGGATTTTTATAAAAAGGTCTTCAATATGAAGAGTAAATGAGAGGTTGGAAGCAAGTGTTATACCAAGGTATCGGAAGGAAGATACATTGTTGGGCAGAAAGTCAATGGTTTCAGGGCTGGAAGGGGGTCGCAGCCGAAAAATGCACTGGACTGACTTCCGCTCATTAAGTAAAAGGCCATTTTCTGACGACCATGCTGTGACATGGTCCAGTCCATCCTTCAGTGTTTGGAGATGGGTCTGGCTTTTGGGAGGATGGCCGACAACCATATCGTCAGCGTATTTGGCAAACAAACATGCGTTTGGAGATCGTAGGTCATCAGTATGGAGGGAAAAAAGATGAGGGGATAATATAGACCCCTGCAGAACTCCACAATTGTTGGGAAGGACCGTGGATTTTCGCTTCCCGGTCTGAACGAATTGGGTGCGGGAAGTAAAATAGTCCTTTAGCCATGAGACAACCCAGCCAGGAGAGCCACATGCAGAGGTTTTACTAAGAAGAAGATGGCGCGGGATCGTGTTGAAGGCTGAGGAATAGTCAAGAAAAGCACACGCGTAAGCACGGCATCCCTTATCCAAGTCCCTAGGAGCAGAGTGGACTATTAAAGCAACTGCATCTAGTGTACTACGCCTACCCTTATACGCAAACTGCAAGGGATCAGAAAAATTGGATGAAAACGGCTAAATGATGTCCAAAGCGACTCGTTCTGTAAGTTTGAGGAGTGCAGAAGAGCAGGCGATTGGGCGAAAGGATTTGGGACCCGTTGAAGTGGGTTTTTTCGGGACAGGAGTGATTTTGACCGAACGCCAACCGTCAGGAATCTTGGACTCCATGAAAGATAAATTAATAAGATGTGCCAAGACAGGAGCTAATTGAAAAGAGCAAGATTTAAGGAGAAATGGGGAGACGCCATCTGGTCCGGCAGCTGTTGTACCTTTAATCTTGTTTAGGTGTTTCATCACTGTTGCCACAGACACTGGAGAAAAGTCACTTGGTGGTAACGAAATATCATTTGTCGGGAGATAGGACTCGGTGGGAGTATGGATGAAGTTTGAGTTTAAGCTGTCTAGGTCAGCGTCAACATGTGCCAGCGTATTGCGTTGACCAGTGAGACGTTTAAGACTTTTCCATATTTCGGATGAAGAGAGAGGAGACGAAGATGTAGAAGAAGTAAATAACTGACTAACAAAAAGGTCATTTAGTCTTGCGATCTCGCCATTTATAAGGGCATTAACGTCCTTCAATCTTTCTCGTAAACCTAGTTTGTAGAACAGTTCCTTGTCTCTTCTCAAAGTTTTTAAGTGGGGAGAAGATATTCGGTCTGGTCTGACCATGACCGTGTCAAAAGGACAACAAATATTAAAAATTCCGTTGAGAAATGTTGTAAGATAACTCGAACACGACTCGACATTCCTGTTTTCGAGAAAGATGGGAATGCATTCAGATATACAAGTCTGAAGCAAGGAAATATTATGTGGGGACGTGTCACGAATGTGTAATTTCCTCTCGGGTGTTACTAATAGCCCTTTGTTGGTCTTAGAATAGATTTTTGGTTGAAAGAGCAGTACGGAATGGTCTGAGCCTGCCAATGGAGCTCTATTTTTTACAGCAAAAAGCTTTGGATAGTTAGTCAGGATATGATCGAGTGGGGCGTCATCTCGTGTATTGAAATTAACTAAGTCACTAAATCCTAACAATATGAGGGGACGTAGATTTACTCGATTGAAGTCCCCACATAAAATAATTACATGCTCGCAAGACAGTGCGGCAAGCTTTTGGGAAAGAAAATCGAAAAAGTGGGTAAGGGCATCTTGACAGGTGGAAGGGGGTGTGTAAATACTAAGATAAATGATGCCTTTTGAGTTGTGTAAAAATTTAGGCCTACAAACTACTGCAATACTGTCTATGTGGTCTTCGGAGTAAGAAAAAAGGGACTTACAGTTTGTGCACCATTGCTGGTTTACAAAAACTGCTACTCCGCTACCTCTGCTGATTGATCGGGATTTTCTGTCCGAACGAAAACAGCAATAAGCTGGAGGTGTGATGAGCTGCGACTCTATATCCCTATTGAGCCAGGTCTCTTGAAGACAGATTACACCGCACTTACTGTGTTCCTGTTTCAAAATAAGTGCATCCAATTCGAGACTTTTATTGAAAAAAGACCTGCAGTTAGTGGACATTAGACCCGGAAGAGACATTGAGGCTAATGGTTGACGCTTCATAGCTTGTTTCCAACCGCATCGGTGCTTACGCGATCGTATTGCATTCCATTGGATAACATTTGGTGCTGATGTACTGCAGGTTCTGCAAATTAATCCAAAAGTACATGAATGTTCGTTATGAATTTCCGTCGATAGAATATTTGTCCTTCGAGCATTCAAAAAGGTACGAGTGTACAGCAGAGATGACCTAATGTCCAGAAATGCAGAAAAACAAAGTAGAGATGTAGACAGTCTGGTATACACTAATAAATTCCCGCGTGAATGGAGAGCAAAAAAACCGGCAGCTCAAATTCGAAAGCCCGCCATTTGTATGCGGTTGTGAATGGCTCCCACTGACTCTTGTAATTTCCTTGTACCTTGCTGCCGGTCTGAAAGGTTGACCATCGTCTTTTTATTTTCTGTTTTTTTTGTATATAAAATCCTGAGAAGAAAATTCCTGTTTTTGTATTTGTCTTTCGTCATGGCTTGCAGTTTTAGGTTAAGTGCAGTGCCTTGTAGAACTGCTCGGTTTGCCTAGAATCTAATCTTGCAGTTTCATCCGGGAATAGCTCTTAGTTAGAATCACCCCAAACTTTGTCTCTGTTCTGTGTCTTGTAACTAGTGCCAAAACTCGAGATGTTATAGGGGTTAAGGCTAAGACAGTTAACCCTAACAGCTAAAATCTTCCAGGCTCGGTTCCTTTGGGGATCGGTGAAAAGTCTTGGGAAGGCCAGAGTATGAGGAACAATATATTGTGTGCAGAGGTGTTAGGAGAAAGTTGTCAGTAGGTCTTGCAGGGCGTCCGACCGTGAGGCCCGTGGGACAGGGTGGCGTCGGCGCGACCGCACCACGTGAAGGCGGATTCCCAAGTGTCCGTCGCTGCATGAATCGACTAGAGAACCGGAGAGCGCTTGGCCAGACTTGATTGGCTACGAGCTCCTCGGGACGCTGATAGGTCGACTAGTTTGGGGGGCCCCTATGCGCCCGGTCGTGCTGGGGCAAGTGTCGCGCGTTGGTGCGGCGTTGCGCCATCGCGCTGGGAAAGGCGCGACTGGACGACCAAGATTTACCCTGGAAGAGCACGTCAGTGGCGTGTCAATTTTGAAGGAGGTGGGTTGTACAATCGCTGCAATGTCACTGCCTAATTACGCCTTGATTGAACCTCCAAAGTGAGAGTTTTTAGCGCCTTTGATCAACAAAATATTTGCGGTAGACAAACCTGTGTACAACCATGTCCATCGGACCAATCAGATACCCTCCTAGAGCGAGTAGCTACACGATGTGCTTGTGACTCAACGGCTGGCATGTCGGAGTCTTAGCCTGACCACTGCTTTTAATTACAGTAGTTGCCGGTTATTAAGCCCACGGTTAATAGGCCAAGCCGCTTATTAAGCCCAATTTGGTCTGGGCCCGAGGTGGGCTTAATAACCGGCGACTACTGTATTGATTGATTGCAGTTTACGTTTGCCGCGTGTAGGCGGCTCGATAGCTGGGTGTGGGAGCGGCTCGCTGCCTGCCTGCTGGCTGCGTGCTTGCGCGTCGACATCAGCTTTGCCCCCAGCTGATTCGATTAGGGTGACTCCTAACACTGTGCATGCCATATCAATTTAAGCATGCATGTACATACTACTGACTATATGTTGACAGTTTGTTTGAATATATTGAATCCTTAATCGGAATTCAGCTTAAATATTCACTTCTTTTATCAGGAAGAATAGAGAAATACTTGACTCGTGAAACTACTTCAAGCTAAGGCTTTTTCGTAGACCTGAAAACCTGCCGACTCGGCACTAAGTCTACAGTCAGCTGGTAAAAGCCTTCTTACCGTGACTCAGCTTTGTTATGGTAATGAAGCCACTCCTTCCCTTCCTCCTCCAACTTCTATCCAGTTCATCCTCGTGATCCTTATTCTCCCCCATCGAAACTCTTAGCTCTTACATGTCAGTGGGAGTGTTTGGAGGTTCCCAACGCAGTGAAAGTAACGACTTGAAAGGCTGTCGGCTGACACAATAACCAGGTCTTTTTCAGAGCTGAGAGTCCGGCTACAATGGCTCTTTCTAAACCCTTGTATTAATGTCCCCCATGTCAGATCCCAGTTGCCTGACACATACCGTGGGGACCAAGCCTTATGTGGTTTGTGTAGAAAGAGTGAGGGAAAAACGCCTTATTTTGAAGGTAAATACCCAAAATGTTCAGCAAAAATGACTCCATTCACGGAGAGCAAGGGGTACAGTATGGTAAGGCGTAACAGTATGATCAAAATTTCAAGTTTTACACGATATCCGCATCTGTTATGGAGACAGGTCAACTACTCAATTTCCGTTTCTTCACACGTGAGGTAGCGTGCTAGGAATGGCAGTGTAGGGTGGTGATATGCGGATTTATGGCAAGACGTAGGACGGAAGCTTCGACACATAGTATTGTTATGGAGACAAAAGGTGCACGCCATTTGAGTCATGGCCGCAGGCCGGCCTGCGATGCAGGCGTCGTTCTAACCACCTGGTGTACGAGACCTCACCGGTGCCCTGTGTTTTCAATCACACTATTTGTTGGATATTGCAGCCCAGTTTGCATTTTTACCTCTCATCGAGATGTTACTAATCCGTTTCCTGTTACTTAAATCTGAGAAAGTTTCATCTTTGCGCCCAAATTGGCCTCAGTGCATGAGAGAGAGGCATTACTTTGCTGTAACCGTACCTATTCAGGTTCCCATGTAATATATTGTAACATATAACATTTATATTCAGTAGATTTGATAGGGCAAGGTCCATCCTTTAGCCCGTCCCTGCTGTTTCAAATTGGCGATCATAGGTTTGTTTTCGATAAATTCTCTTTGGTGAGAAGATGTTGTATTATTGTTGTCAGGGTCTTTCCACCAACCCGCATAGTTTATTTATTTCACATAAATAGTCCAAAATATGCGAGGCCCAGGTAATTGAATAGAAGGCGGGAAGACGCTCTCTCTCTCTCTCTCTGGGACCAGTAGTGTATTTGCCCGACGTTTTGGACACTCACTCGAGGCCATTGTCAGTGCATGAAAACGTGCAACTCACTGCGTGATTAAGTCAGCTCTGCCGGGAGTGACCTTGAGTTCCCATTGTTCGCTCCGCCGCGAGTGACCTTGAGCCCTGACATTGCTCGCGAAACGCGACATAGTCATCTGGGAGATCGGTATGCCCTTAAATAGAGTCCGCGTGCGAGTGCCATGCCTGCTGCAAGAGGCGTGAGATTCGGTCGTCCGACTGACCCGGTATTTGCGCGTGTTCTAAATCAAAGCCGTGCCCTGGCACGGATGCGTGAGCGGCTACCAAAGAAAGCTTGTCATTCCGTCCCACGTCCCACAGCGAGCTGTAAGTTTTCATTCCTTGACAATGGCCTGGAGCAAGAGTCCGAAACGTCGGGCAAATACCATACTAGTCCCAGAGAGCGTCTTCCCGCCTTATATTTCACATAAATGTAAAGGCCTGACGAGAATTTATCCAAAAAACGTAAGTTTAGCCTTTGTTGAATGTCTCCTCGGGATCAAGCGTGATCACGCATCAGAGAACAAAAATACAGAGAGAGCTTTTACTGTGTATAAATAAAAAGGCAACTCTCTCTCTCTCCAACAGTACTGGCAACTTACTGGACTTAACTAGTTAGGTTGTGAGTGGGTCATTTCGCAGTTTTCCCATGGGAATGTTTTAATTACCTGTTTCATGGCAGTAAAATCAGCGAAAGTCTCATCTTCTGGCCTGAATACGTTGTGGTCAGAGAGCTAACACACTGTCGGAACAAAGTAATACCTAACACACAAACCATAATACTGACGAGAGGTTGAAAGTATGTAAAATATTTAGAAAATAGTTACAACCTTGAGTCGTCGTGAACATAACGATAAAAAGTTAGCGGCGTTGTCAGTGCGTTCAAACACAAGAGTCATTCAGGCAAAACAGAGGCAAGCACGTTAAAGGTCAAAAATAGTCTGGGACCTCCCCACATGGTCTCAATGCATGGCTGTGACGTGTACCTACCTATTTTGCTCTAACCATATATACTCAGCTTCCCACGTAATATGTTTTGGTATGACCTATTGAGCTTCTCATGTTTTATTGTTTTAGCGCATCACATTTATCTTCAGTAGATTTGATAGGATATGGCCTGACTCTGCTGTCTCACAGTTCTGCCTTTGTTAAAAGTTTACT
Source organism: Ligula intestinalis (assembly GCA_036362985.1). Classification (NCBI taxonomy): domain Eukaryota; kingdom Metazoa; phylum Platyhelminthes; class Cestoda; order Diphyllobothriidea; family Diphyllobothriidae; genus Ligula; species Ligula intestinalis. The sequence continues at coordinate 28,044,662 of JAYGXS010000007.1, read as the reverse complement.
CGGTATCAAACGTGATCACGGATCAGAGAGAGCTTTTAGTGTATTTGAATAAAACGGCAACTCTCTCCCTCTCTCAGCAGCACTGACAGTTTACTGGAATTAACTAGTTCGGTCGTGAGTGAGTCGTTTTACAACTTTCCCATAGAGATGTTTTTTTTCCGATAACTCGCGGTTGTGTTTTTATGGGTATTTCAGCCAAACCGTCGCCTCCACGGAAGACGGGCTCCAAGTTGGCAAATCAGCTTCTTACAATTTGAGTGCTAACTCGTGGAGGTTATTGTTCGAATTCCAGGGTGAAAAGGAAGGAGATTGATCGTGCACCAGAAACAGTGGTTTATTTGGTTGGACACTGCAGTAGACACCTATCCAGTATTCTAGGTGTTACTTATAATATTGATATGAATATTTGGTCTAAAGTCCGCCAGCCACTGCAGGAAAGCCGCGTACTATTCAGTAGTATAACCTAGGTAATTATCACACTGACACCACAGGTAGTGGCTGAAAGCCCAGCCAGGTGTTTTAATCGATAGTCTGCTTCTGTATGGCACAACTGCGATGGGTTCGACTCATCGGTGCGTTTACCAGTCTTCCGCGTATGCTTTCTGGTAGATGTTACCTTTTTAATTTTCTCCGAAATGTTTTTCTAATTCGAAGTAGATAAGTGTGGTCAAGGGCCAACAGGTGTAGACGCAAGTTTGATAGGAATATTTGCGCCTTTATGGCGCTTCCATTTCGCGGGATCCGAGCCAGGTATGGTGGCACGCTTAGGGGCGGCGGCGGCCGCGCCAGCTGGCTGCGCCTTCTATCGCCTCCGGTCGTATTGACTGGGTCATTAGGTGAGGGAGGAGGAGTGCGGTAGATGTAGCCCTTATCCAGTCTTACTTGGCTGCCGGACGTGAACGCTCGCCGGGTGTCTTACAAATCAGCCCGGATGAAGTTTAGGACGCATGTAAGATCATAATCCCATCTTTTATGCTTGTTGCAAAATAGGATTCATGTCAACTATTGATACAATTACGAAATATACACTAGCAGATATGCGTACACCGATCTGTTAGAGGGCCCACTCTACCGTCCATGTTGCCATTCGAATTCTCACTCGAGCCTCCACCGCGAGGTGGCTGGGATACAGGCAGGACATTACCAGCAAAGACTTGGGACTAATTTGCCGTCATCCACTAGTGATACCAGACTCCAGTGTTGCCGCTGAAATTACTGCCACTCACGAGTTTTGAACTCGGGTCTCTCCAGTCAGAGGCGAATGTCCTAATCATTAAGCCACGAGCTCACAGTCTTAAAAATATGGAAATATATTACTAGAATATACTATTCGTTGGTCTTAATAAGTGGCATATTACCTCTAGCAGCAGTATCCTAGCCCAAACTTAGTAAAATGTGACAACTTTTGGTGGACAGAGGTGGACATATATTTACTTGGAATAGCATAAACTCAGGTTCACAGTCTCTGCTGTTATCGAGGGAGTATGAGTGGACGTTCTGTAAAGTCAAAACTACAGATCGATACTGTGTAGGTCTATAGGTAGGCTAGAGACGGCAAACGACATAAAAGCACGTAAATAATAATCGTACGAACAGCACAGGTACGATGGGTTCAACTCATCAGTGTGTCTGACAACCTTCCGCGTTTTGAAATTTTAACGTTTTGAGAAATTAATTTCTACCTCGAAATAGATCAGCATCTTTAAGGGTTTACAAGTGTAGACAAAAGTTTGCTAAGCGTATTTGGGCCTTTGCGGTGCTTCCATTTCGTGCTTTCTTCCACCCTGCTGAGTAGCAAGCGCGGTAGACATGATCGAACTCGACGGTTGAACTGTCGCACTTTTCTGTGCTTCCTGGCTTTTCGTATGCCGTGGCCCATTCTGTTGCAACGCCCCACCTCACGTGCACAAGCAGTCCGCTTCTCGTCCAATCACGACTCTCCAAATCGACCAACCAACTTCAAGGTTGGCTCATTCGTGCCTCTCGCTCGGAATGCCGGTTCTTGAGGCGCAGAGCGTGTTCCCCCCCTCCTCCTGGCCGATAACTGGCTCGCCTGACAGCTCCCCTTCGATTTCGACAATGGGTAGCCGCGTGCTCCAATAAGCCGCAGCAAACGCTGAAGCAATCCGAGGCAGACACCGAGGCAAGCTGTACGAGGGCCACAGCAAGCTGAAGCAATGCAGCGAACTACCGTAGATGAAAACAAGAGTGTAGGTAGACTCGTGGGGGATCTACCCATTCGCTCACCGCTCCCACTTCCGTTTCCGGTGTAAAGACAAAGTCAATAAGACCGGGGATGAGGGACGGTGTAGATGGCTTGCGCGATGGTCACTCAACATGCGCACACTTGATTCAGCACACCTCGCTAGGTATGCTCCCGCGTGCGCGGGAGCGCCATAAAGGCCACATTAACAAGGAGCCATTGCAGCCTGACTGTCAGTCCTCCATCTCGTAACATACGCACACGCCAACATGCGCGTACTAGAGGAGCAGCAACGTAGGAGGTCCGAGTTGTCCCATCAGTTGGAAAACCCTCCAAGCCACGGGTTTTAGTACACCGTGATAAATTCAAGCGCATCAGATTGATAATAATTAAGAAAGAAGCGTGCTGAAGTCTGTCATTGCATAGGCATACAGACTTTGAATGGCAGATTACTTGGCCATAAATTTGTTTATCCGCGTACCGTATATGCCATCTGCAAGTTTTCTATGGACGGTTCCAGTTTGTCCAACGTGAGTCGGCTTCCTAAAATACATGACCATGTGGAATACGATGTGGTCCAAGCAGATAATAGGCGATAGAACGTTGAATAGGATAAGGCGTGGAAGGCCATAGTGTCAGGGAGAATCTACCAAGGTAGGAACAAGCGTAGTATGTAAGCGATAGGAGAAGTGACTTCCAGACAAGTTCAGGCCAGCCATGAATGAGCCGGAGTCCAGAGAGTCTGCAACCGAACAGTGAGTCGTCGGCTCTGGAGGTGAATGAGCGTAAACGAATCGTCCGCATCTCGGGCACTGGTCTCATCTTGAGAAGTAGTTGGCTAGTGAGACCAGACCGCCTTGAAAAAGCCAGACAGGAGTGACCTTGAACGGAGGCCTTGACTATGCTGTCTTGCGGACGCGTGGTGGTCACGCCAGACATGACCTAGTCCGCGCGTCGTCCGAGGAAAGCATGACTAAGAAAGGTGGTCGCTACAACAATGTGACGCACGCCTTAGTCACCAACTCCGAAAACCTGATACTATGCAGATCTGAAGGCCCCCCGCCTACGCCAAAAGCAGTTCGCAAAAAGGCAAAGAGAACGCCCCCTAGGTGAACTGTCAGATCTCACAGGGGAAGGAGGGAGGGTATCAGAGACAGTAACTACTGGAATACAATATCTCTACTCTCCAGATGCATAATCGCGGCACGGCAATGTGCGATGCAGACTGCTGTATGTGCCTTATCGTTTCAAGGATTTGAGGCATAAAATGTTCCGGACAAAAGCGGACAGCGATTGCCTGAATACAGTTCGTTACGGTAGGGAAATTTGGATCCTCCGTCGTAGTGCAGTGGTTATGTCCTAAATTCCCTGAGGGTTGGTGTTAGTGTTAGCATTAACAAATCGCTCGTTACAAACCAGTTTATTCTGTCCACAAGGAAGTGCTGGATAGGCAGGAGGCATTTGACTGTCAGACGAGCAAGCAACCGCCGGCCACAGCGCTGCGTCTGAACTCAGGTGACCACAGGCATTGCCAAAACGATTGGACAGGCTTTTGCATGAGTCGGCCTTGACAGGTGATTGGTCGGACGGATTGGCTGGATGGACAAACGTAGGCGGCCAGTGCATGTGTACAGTTCTGCGAGTGCTGCAAACAAAATTCAGGTCAAAATTTAACCGGGTAATATAGCGTATATCTGGACAGGTTATTTTAATCAACTGAGTGGATTTAATAATAAGAATGCCTTTGGTTTGGAAAACTGCCCTCCTATTTGAAGTTATTGGGAGAAATAAGCTCTCACATTTGCTTACTCCTGACAATGTTTATATAAAAGGAATTTCGTATGCTATGAGGAAAGATAGGACGAAACTTCTTATATACATTTTGCTGTGGAAGAATTCCATAATTAGTAAAAAAAAGGTGGAATAATAATCCCTTCCAGTACCGGAAAATTTTGTGCAAAGTTGATCAAATTTAAGTAAAGCGGAGTTTAAGGAATTGCAATTATTTTCATAAAGGAGCATCAAAACAAGTTTAAAAAATTACATGAAGCTATTCTGTGAAGTTTCTTTGCAAAAAATGCAGCAAAAAATTCTTGGTAGAACATTTTCTTTTGCTGCACAGCTCGTCGTATGCGCAAACAAAGTTACTATGTGTATCTGCGCAGACAGCCAATAGAAAGCCTTACTGGATGTAAGTCATGTAGAAAAATATTTCTTTGTGAACAATAGGTTCCGCTCAAGCGTTATTTAGAAACGGAACAGACCGAAGAATAATAAGTATTTCAAAAAATGGTCATATACGTGGCCTGCTGTTTTTGCATTCGGACGTTTATCACAGATCTTTTAATTAATCTCCTTAAGCGAAAAATAGTCCGTAATGCAGAGAAAGGTATGTTATTTCATCTCCAGTCAAATTTACTCGTTTTTCTTAAGGTAAATTAAGGAAATTGTCAAAATTCTCCAATTTCACTGTGACATCACCTTGAAAAAAGTTAATATACGCAGAAGTTCATCAGCTAAACATCAAATAACGGCACTTTCAAAAAAGGTAACCTATTATGAAAACTTTTTTTATTAATCTTAGGAATGACAATATGCATGGTATCTAGCACACATGTTGTATGCTCGAAAATGTGGTTTGCTGGTTTGAAGCATTTCGACATTTGACCAACATGGCCATTTCCATAGGAAATAATGTTCAAAAGCTCATTGTTTCGGCAAATGCTGTTCTTTTCGATCTTATTTTAAAGGTTTTGGTATAAAGGTCGAATAAGCAGACAATTGGTACAGTGATCCATGAATATAGCAAAAAATAACGAAATGAACAGAAAATTTATTCAACAATACTCAGTAACTACGAATGTATTCATTCTCAAATATACAAAATATTTTGCTTAAAGGCAAATTCTTTTTCTATAAAGAAAGTGGTTGCTTTAAGTTTAAAACTTAACAAACTATTTAAATTAATTGTTCTAATTTACAGCTATTTTTGACGTCTCCACAAGCTGGGAATTATCGAGAAAATTTTAATTTCCTTAACAAATGCTTACTACTTCTTATAGTTTCTTTGGGCTCTTAATATGCCTAATGTTGCTCATAGTTATTTATAAGTTTTCGTCAATGCGTTCCCGCTGGTATGGGAGAAATAATCAAACTTGAAACATCGTTTCCCAGGTAAAAATTTGAAGACAGCGTATGTAGCAGAATTTAATGGCACCATAAATTTTGCGAGCGCTCATCAGCCGCTACCGCTCGCTGCATAAACAGAATAACGAATGATAAATTACAGAATTGAATTCATACAGAAAAATCGGTCCAAAACATCAAGGTCATTTGAGTTAGCCAAGAGGCAATCAATAAAGTAGGAATTCAAACACGGTGGGCAGCGAAATAAACGCAGTAAACTGTCTAAGGCAAAAACATCTAAGGCAACGAAAAAAAACGCAGTAAACTGTCTAAGGCAAAAACATCTAAGGCAAAAATTTTTTGGAAGGGGGTGGGTAAACAAGGAGCCGGTGCTACCACGGCAGGGTTAGGTTCACCACATGCTCCAGTTGTTTGCATAGGTCAGGTTTAAACCGCCTTATGTATGCTGCCTCCAGGTAGCGTAAGATACGAGTTGTTCGTGCCTTAGATGTTTTTGCTTTAGACAGTTTACTGCGTTTATTTCGCTGCCCACCATGTTTGAATTCCTACTTTATTGATTGCCTCTTGGCTAACTCAAATGACCTTGATGTTTTGGATCGATTTTTCTGTATGAATTCAATTCTGTAATTTATCATTCGTTATTCTGTTTATGCAGCGAGCGGAAGCGGCTGATGAGCGCTCGCGAAATTTATGGTGCCATTAAATTCTGCTACATACGCTGTCTTCAAATAATCAAACATTTACAAATTTAGGAATTTTGTTTGCAGCACTCGCAGAACTGTACTCTTTGGCGGCAGTGGGCCTTGGCAAATGGTTGCCTGCGTGGAGTGAGTCCGCACACACACCGCGATCAGGTTCGAAAGGTGCAGGGTGTTTTGTCCTCGCCTTTTCAAATACTTATTTTTAATATGCGCGGAGATTCGAGGTCCAGACATCATATCGTGTGCATCATCTCCCGAATAGGAAGAAGAAGAGAGGCTAATTTCATGGACCAAATTATATTTTGACCGACGTTTCAAAAACTCCCTCGCCTCTATCGTCAGAGTACCATGTTGACTTTTCCGTGGACCTTGAATTACTTCGCCTTGCCACGAGCTGTGTTTTGTATCGGTGCTCACTACACTTGCGTTCGCCTACCTGGTCACCGCTGGCTGGCTCCGACGTTTTCGCTGCCGACCAATGGCGGGCCTGGGTCCCCTTTGTTTCTTGCGCCACTATCGTGGTAGCCAGTGCGTCAGTTTGCACGCCGGCCTTCCCCTCGTCAGGCAGTGGATCGATCGGCCGTTGGTTCGCGCTCGCAGCGTTGTCGGCGCCTCCGTTAGAAGTCATGCCGCGTCGGTCATATGATTGTCGATCGCTGTGGCTTTCTTCCCCCGTGAGCGTTAGCTTTTGGCCCTGCTGGATGTACTTAATAAAACTTGCTTTATTATCACTATTCAGTTTACCTTACTGTAATTCGCAACATAGCTCTTGGACGGCATGTCCAATCCCATCCCCATCTAAGGATAAGTTCCTGTACGAGCAGGTTCAAAATAGCAAACTATCATAAGACCGGCGTGGCACGCTTTCTCACTGAGGCGCCCGCGAAGCCGACAGCCCTGCGAGCAAAAACCAACGGCCGATTGATCCACCGCTTGACGGAAAGAAGGCCGACGAACAAGCTGACGCACTGGCAACCACGATAGTGGTGTAGAAGACAAAGGGGACGCAGGCCCGCCATTGGTCGGCAGCAAAAACGTCAGAGCCAGCCAGCGGCCACCAGTTAGGCGAACGCACGTGTAGTGACCACCGATATTACACACGGTTCGCGGCAAGGCGAATTTATTTGAGGCGCACGGAAGATTAAGCATGGTACGTTGACGATGGGGGCGAGGGAGCTTTTGAAACGTCAGTCAAAGTATACTTTGGTTCATGAGATTTCCCCTTCCTTCTTCTTCCGCTGAGGGCCATGATGCACGTGATATTTATTTTTATACCCTCCCCCAATGCTTACTTTGCACCTATCTGGTGCACAGCAGCTCGTGGTGTGGTGAGTGAGTGCGACTGTGTACCTTAGATCCATTGTGTGCGATGTAGCCGCAATCAGCTACGCTCCGCCAACTGGTGTTTTTTAATGAACATGTTTAGAAGATTGCATTTCATTTTAAACGCAGTTGGTGGTGACAGAGAGAACACGCAGTGCTAGCCGCGTGAAACGGCTCTCTATGCTTTTTATCGATTTCAACACAACGACCGCACACTGTAAGAGCGACGGATCGGAGAAACTATCAGGGCGTGTTAATGTTCAGAAGGTTAACCCTAACGCCTGTGATCTTATAGGCCCGATTCCTTAGGCGGAGGCAGAGAGGTCGTGGGAGCGCGAGAGTTGGTAGAAACAATGTATTGTGTACAAAAGAGTTAGGAGGAAGTTGCCACTTATTCTGGCATGGCTTTCGGCTGTGGGGGCCGTGTGAGAGTGCGGGGTCATCAGCGCTGTCTGCGATCGCTCCAAGTCGGTGCGGATTCCGGCCTGTGTCCGTCGACGCGGGAATTGCCACACATGCCCAGAGCGTGGGCTTTGTGTGAGTCAGCCTCAAGACGATGATTGGCCCGACCAGTCTGGAGTGCGTGTGCACGCCCCAGTCTCGCTAGGGGTCCCTCCCCCCTTTCTCCCTTCCTACAATCTGTAATCACGTCTGTCGTGTGTGCGTGCCTTTCCATTGTTACTGTTTCTTTATGTCCCTCTGTCAACCTTTTAGGCCAGCACGACAAAAGGCCGTCAACGACGATGCAGCGCTTTTTGAATTTTTAAACGACCCCACACCCCTTGCACCTACCGTGATCCCAAGTGCTTCCGCGGCCGTGGCCGCCGCTGCCGCCTTATATGATCCACCGTTTACTACGCCGGAGCGCCGCGCAGCCGCTGCGAGCTGCGATAATGCATCCCAGCCCCCCTCCACGGAGGCTGACAGGCTACTACCACCACCAGCGGCGGTGGCGGCGGCGCCGGGTGACGGGGGTCATGTGCAGGCGATGGCAGCCGCCCCCGCTGTCACCCACCCGGCTATGATGCGCCGGGAACCACCCGAGGGCAGCGGTGGCGGGACGGCTCCCGCCCCAACCTCATTCTCAGAGTCGTTGTCTGCCGTCGCTGCGACCGGCCGCCAGGCAGATGACGTGGCTCTGGAGAACAAGTGCCTGCACAGCGAGGTGTCTTCGCTCAACCAGGAGGTGAAGAGCCTAGTACAGCGCAATCACAAGACCGAAGAGGAGAATGCTCGCCTGCAGAATCAGGTAGTCTTCCGTGCTTACTTATGCAATGGTCTTAGGCATTACAGTAGCGGGAAGGGAGCTTGAAGACATTATGATTGTGTCGTCCTTCTCGACTTCTCTGACTCTGTATCCAACACTCACGCGTACGTCAAACCCATCGACCGCGTTCCCACCCGCCCTTACGGCGGCCAAGGTCTGCTACACCAAACCTCCCTACGGTGGATCTATCTCCTCTCCTCTCCATCTCTGCTTTCGACGACGGAGCGGCCCCTCGCGACCATGCTGCTTCGACTTCCCTTCCTCGCCGCCGGGATTGGGGCAATAGTACAATACTATTAAGCAAAAAAGTAAAGGATAAACAGTGTGCAAACCTCAAGAACGAAGAAAGTCGGCCAACTCGCCTGACTCTGCACAAGGAAACAACACACGTTAGACAACAATGCCACTCGCGGCAAAACCGATCTTGGGACAGCGCGTATGTGTTACTTGTAGAGGTGGCGACTGTTACCTTTATGTGATTTCAGTAGGCAGTTCATGTGGTCTCCCATTGGTCTGAACCACCAGCGCGAAAGGGAGTGTACAGAAGCAATACTGTGCAGGCAAAGGGGGAGGCTTGGCGGCTGCTAATTGCAAGTGTTTTCAGCTCTGCCAGGTGGTGGAGAAGGGAAGGCAATTTTAAGTGTTAGTAGCCGGAGCTATTCGAGTGGCCTCGCGGTCAACTGGCAAACATGCGTTGCGCCGTCCGGGGAGAGGGTGATGCGACTCTGCACGATCACGGGCTGCTATAAAATGTCGCATATCGATCGCCTTTATGCAGAGGCTTCTATCCTGCCGGTTGCCCTTCACAATGCACTCTTAGGCCAGCAGTTCTGGTGGACCTGTTCGCAACCCGATCATCCTAATCACCATTGTTGCCACGCTCCTGAGCCCAGCCGCAACGTTCGGCCGTCTATTCGAGCTCTCCATAAGGAAGCTGTCGCATCGACTCTCTCGGATCTAACCGTTGATGGCTCTGCCACCAAGACAGGCTTCCAGCGTCTCCACCAGGGAATCGTTGTCGAGGAGAAACGAGGTTACCGTCCCCCGGTCCTTTTGGGCGGCTATCCACCTCCGATTACGGCCTCAGAACAACTACTTCGGAGGGTCACTCGCTGTACTCTGGCTCAACTACGCAGGGGCTGCTCAATGGTCCTGTGCCAGCACCAACACCGACTCGAACCGTCCACACCCGATAGCTGTCCCAACTGCGGCATTTCTCCGCATGACTGTCAGCATCTGTTCGCCTGCAATTTCTAGACAGGCACCCAACTCACTCCCACGAACCTTTGCTCAAGCCGGTCGAGAACTCGGCTTTTCTCTGTCTCCCAGATGCATTCAGTTTGGACTCCGGTGGGGTTCCCTGATCCAACAATGGGCTACTAACCAACCAACGGGTGATATAAGTGTGCGCAAGCAAGTAGGTCAAGTGGTTTTCAGGTCAGCCTGGCTCGATGGCCGCTGTGTCTAGTCGACTTTCCTGTGGGCAGTCGAGAGAGCGAGTTGGCGTATTCAAGTGCTACTTGAAGCGGTTGGCCCTTGAGGTAATGTAGTCGAAAGCTGGGCTGGCTAGTTGTAGCACCAGTGCCATTCGGTGGGAAACTAAAAGGTTAACAGGGGTAGCATTCTTGGAGAAAGGGCACGCGGAAGGGGAAAGGCCTTCGTAAGAGGGAAACAATCATTTGTAGGTCTACCAGGATTTTTTCTGGAGAAAGGACGTGTAGAATGTCAAACCTGTTCAGCCGGAAATAACAATGACTAGTAATCGATGGCCTTCTGAATCTCTCAGTCTAATACGTCTCCAAGTCTTTGAATTTTATACTCGAAGGCAACATTCTGGCCGTTAGCCACAAAACAAAACCCAAGCTACTTTTTTTCGGAGCTGTCTCCTAGTGGAAGGCAAATCTTACGCCTAAAGCGAGCCCCACTCCCGCTCAAAATACCGGCTATAAGCCTGCTAAGATGCCAATTTTACCACCTCCGATCTTTCATTGCCTTCGAAGTCCATCTCCTAACGCGCTGACTGATTTTTTGTGGATGAACTGCTTTGCTGTTCGTTTTTGAGGTGACACGACCGTTATGTGTCTTCCCGGGTTCATCCAAACTTTTCTTTCCTCTTTTTAGGTCTTTGCACTTGAGCGGCAGCTACAGGAGGCTAATGCCAAATTCGCTGAGGTAGACAATGCCAAAGGCACATCCGATCTCTCCCGGCAGAATCGTAGTCTGAAATCGAGGCTAGAGTTTCTTTCCCAGAAGTTGGCCGCGATCGAACGGTCATTGGCAAGTCTCAATCCAGCCGCGTACTGGCAATTTTCGCTGTTTTCATCAGAAAAAGAGGCGGGCTGTTTAAACTGTGTTGTTTTTGAACAGGACTGTCTTAAGATATCCTTTTTTGCCTTTGACTTATAACAATAACGTACTTTTATATTTTCAGTAACCCGACTTACCTTTTTTAGTTAAATTCCGCCAACATAAGGCCGAAATTCCCTTCTTCGTTAAATTCCGCCAATATAAGGTAGAATTCTACTCAATGGGCATCAGTTGCCTGAGCAACAGGATTGACGGATTTGATTTAGTAAATTGAAGCAAATATAAGTTCCTTTAATGGTTACTTCCAACACAGCTAAATATTCATTTACACTTGCTTACCAGGAAGAAAATGTCTAACTACAAATTACGTAAGACAGTTGGGTGGGAGAACATATATATGCGAGCTGCCGTACAAAACAGTTTTCCCCGTTTTTGTTTGCAGGCGGAGAGTGAAGCCAAGGCTGCCGAGGCACGCAAGCAGGCTGAACTGTCCACTGCCAGGGCCGACCATGCCCAACGCGAAATGAGTCGAGTTTCGCGGTACTTTTCAGAGTACAAGGAGAAGGCTGCTCACATACTGGCCAATAAGGAGAAGGTGCGTTGCGTTTACTTGAGGCTTCATTGCACCCATCATGCCATGTCTTCTTTGTCTATAATACAGTCTTAAGGCTAAACTATCTACCATTTTTGGGAGAATTTTCGTCACAGCCTCTTCCTCAGTTAGCAGAAGAAGAAGAGGCCACCACTGGAACAAGAGTTTTATTTTCGTGACGTTAAGGATTCCGTCGGCAGTCTTTTATCACAGGTAGGATAGTCTGAGTAATGCACAGATAGGGGTGAAACATACACATATTGCATGCCAACTCCCAGATTGCAGTTCATTGAACGAGACCCGGCAATTTTTTCAAGTTTTATGAGGCTGAAATCCTCGCAAGAGGTGACCACCGCGTGAGCCGCGAGCTCCTGGAGTCATGGTTCTCAGGTCACCAGTCCATTAACAAGCGCAACGATTTGGCGTTCCCATACGGTGTACTGCGACATTGCCTGAACAACAGAATCAGTCGCATGGGAAGGACCGGGCCCGGCAACTACAACTCGGACGACAGCGAGCATAACTGTCGCGCCATTACCAAGCCCGCATCCAACACGTACAAGGAAATCGCGGCAATTAATGAGTCGAACGCGAAGTGTCAAGCCATAACCGCATCACTTAAAACCCAAGCAGTGGCTATAGGAGTGGATAATTATAATGCGCACGCGGATGACCGCTACGAACTATAAATACCGTGCAATCTGTGCATGTTTAACCCCTATTTGTGCATGACTCAGATTATGCTTCCATTAGTTATGATTAAGGATTTCCGACGGAATTATGAACGTCAGGAAAATAAAACTATTATGAGGCGGTACAGTTCGTGACAGGAAGGGTTTGCGACTGTCCGACTGATACGTCCCTCACTGAACCCCCCCCCCTCCCCCCGCAAACCCCTTTTTCTCCCACATATTTGCGCTGGACTGGCTGGCTGAGTTTCACGTCTGCCCTTCTTTCCCACAATCGCAACAACAACTCTTCTGCCTTTTCCTATCTATTAAAAGCTCATTGAAGAATTACAGAGGTCGAAAGCGGGCGGCAACAGGGCTGGCATTAGCAATGACTCTGCTACTGCAGAGGCTACCGAACTGACCGGAGAGGTGGGCCTTCTTGCGGAAGCTGAGGCCCTACGTGCGGAGGTTGCTCTCCTACGAGAGGAAGAGAGTAATTGGCGCGCGGAGGTGGCGCGGCGTGAAGTCGCCTCTCAGGAGCTGGAAGCCCAAATGCAGTTTGAACACGCTTCTCTGCGGCGCACTCTTGAAGTCCTGGAGCAACAGCTGACCCACGAAAAACAGGTGCATTAGTCCCCCTATTAAAATCCTACGGTGTTCATATGTACATTATTATAATTTTTATCATAATATGGAGTATCTTGATCAAGTTTGCAAAAGTCAGAATCACAGGTTAAGTATCAGGTATCATGTTGTGCTCACCAGTGTTCGTTTATTGGTTTGCTGACGTTTCAAAGAGCTTGGCTAGCTGACTGCATCGATCAGCAATTTAAAGTTGTGTCGGCAGCAGTAGCTCATGTAGTCCCTCTCATTAATCGCTGCTCCTAGCATGTTGTCATACGAAAACGGTGGTAATAGTGTTTTATGGGTGGAACTTAGGATATGCAGTGGAATAATAACTGTTATATGTTGTAAAAAAGCAGCAGAAGCGATCTCTGGAACGGTAATTGTATTCATCTGAGCTTTCGACTTCGTACGAGAAGCCATCGTCAGAGGAAGTGAGAAACAGCAAGAGTTAGCTACGCGTAAATGGGGGTGGGAGGGGGGGGGGTTCGCACTTGTGATTGGTCAATCCCAACGTCACGTCCATTCTCATAGCGCCTTATCATGTGTCTACACGCGTCCCTCTAGTAGTGGCGTGTGACCTTGAAGTGACAGCCTGCATGCTTGTACGGGAACTGGGCTATATGCATTTTTATTTTATTGTATTTATGAGTATTCTTGATTTACACCTGTAGATTTTCCTAATCTGTATTATCGTTTGAAATATTGCAGAAAAAATCGATTATCAAATCGCAGGTTTCTTGCAGTTCTCAAAAAATTGAAATGGTGGTTAGGAGGTCGTCTATTTCAACTTACCAGGTGTCCAATTTACCGTTCTGGAGTTATATTAGTATAGTCCGCGGCGCGAAGCTCCGCGCACACCTTCAATTTACATGCAGAACAACTCACTCCCAGCGGCCGTGGGAAACAACTTCGACTACATTTTTTCCACTTTCCACTTACTTCTAAAAATTTCCTTGTCTGCCTATCCTATTTCCCCACCCCAAGAACCTTATAGCCACTATTGTCGTAGGACAAAATGTTGGGACTACATAAGCTACTTTTGCCGTTGTGGCTGTACAGAGAAGGAGCTCGTGGTTCGTGGTCGCAAGTTTGAGGCTCGGGTGGGACACCAATTGGGTCCCCGAGCGGCCGTTGGGGACCCGCCTGTATTCAAAATTCCCACGAAACCTTATGATGTCTCCTTACCTTACTACGACCACTGCTACGGCGTCCGCGGGAACCGACGCGCTCCGCAAGCCTTGTCCGGTGGTGTGGGCGAATAATGTGCAAGCTGGACTGCTAAACAAAAAAACGGACTCCTGGTATTGGATGCTAGGATGTGCGAACATTTCTGGAACCTGGTACTCAAAGTCTGACAGCGCACAGTCTCCATGAATATCACCTGGATGTTTGTTGCTTGTCAGAAGTCCGACTCCCCGACTCAGGCGCCCGAGAAATCAAAATCCCGGGGGTCGATTCCCATCTCACCTTGTATCAGAGCGGTCCGAGTGACTCATCTGGTAGACACGGTGTAGCTATTGCCCTCTCGGAAGAAGCTAACCGTGCATTACTAGCATGGATACCAGTCAACGACCGAATGGCCTATGTTCGACTAAAAAGTCATTTTACGAACATCTCGGTCATATCTGTGTATGCACCTACGTTGGCGGCTGAAACGCAAGCGAAAGATAATTGCTACTCGCAACTGCAGGAGCTAGCCGAACGACTCCCTCGCCGAGATCTGCTCATTGTTGCCGGGGACTGGAATGGCCGGACTGGGCCCGGTGACCCGACAAACAGCCACCTTCTTGGTTGTTTTGGGATTGGCTCTCGAACGGACAATGGTGAGATGATGCTGCAGTTTGCCGAACAGAACAGACTGTTTGTTACCAACACATGCTTTCAACATCGTCACAAACATCTGCTGACTTGGTATTCGAACGATGGCCGTGCGGCCAGTCAGATCGATTACATTCCAGTTGGTTCACGGCTTCGCAGCTGGGTCCACGATAGCAGGTCGATGCGAGGTGCCGAAACTGGTAACGTCCACGGGTCTGACCATGCTCTCGTTCGCACGCGCCTGAAGGTTCACCTCTCATCTGTGCCCAAACTGCCACGTGTGAGACGTCTTGATGTCGCAAAGCTCCGGCAAACCAACACTACCGAGGCTCTAAGCACAGAAATCCAGTCCCGTCTTATGACCCAGGCTGACAACGAGGACAGTAGCAAGTGGCCATCACTTTGGACATCCATCTATGGGGCAGCGGAGAAGATTCTCGGATTCACTCAGCGGCGCCGCAGTGACTGGATCAGCGGAAGAACCCTGCAGTTATCGGCCGAGACGAATCGAGCCAGGTCCCGAAACGATGTCTCCTTCCGCCAACTTCGAAAGCTGACAGCAAAGTCGGCTAGAGATGACCGGCAGAAGTATTGGTTCAAAATGGCGACTTCTATTGAGCAGGCTTCTAATGTTAGTGACACCCGAAAATTGTACCAAATCATCCGCCAGGTTAGTGGTAAGCCCCCGACACTCTGTGATTCTGTTCGCGATGTGAATGGAGGATTTATTGCCGACAACTTAGCCAAGGTCGATCGCTGGCGTGAACACTTCGAGCACCTACTCAACTTTGACGAACAACCCATCACACCCTCCCTCTCCTCCACAGCGGAGTTTCAATCCTCTCCTGCCTACGCAGTTTCGTGTGACCTCCCTTCCGAAGACGAAGGTACCGATGCAATGCAGAGGCTACGCAACAACAAGGCGTGCGGAGAGGACGGTATTCCTGCAGAAATCTACAAGTCCTGTGTCGACACTCTGGCTCCTCGGCTCCATGAGGTGATTGTACAGGCGTGGCGAGAAGAGACCGTTCCCGATGACTGGGGCTCAGGTATCCTTGTACCTGTCCACAAGAAGGGAGATAAGACAAGATGCGAGAACCACCGTGGCATAAGTATTATCGATGTTGCTGCAAAGATCTTCGCTGTTGTTCTTCACAGGCGCTTCCAGTCTGTACGTGACTCCAGGACACGACCCAACCGAGCCTGATTCCGAGCTGGGCGTAGATGTACGGATCAAATATTCACACTGAGGCGCACTCTAGAATTTCGCCATAGCTACCAGCAACCGACGGCCGTCTGCTTTGTCGACTTTGCCGCCGCATTCGGCTCCATCCATCGTGAGTCCCTGTGGCGAATAATGGAACTGGATGGAGTGCCGACCAAACTCATTGCGATGATTAAGGCGTGCTATCGGTCTACCACAGCACGAGTCCTGGTCCACAACAATCTCTCTCAGTCGTTTGATATCCGGTCTGGTGTCCGACAGGGCTGCGTCCTTTCGCCCATTCTGTTTAACTACGTCATTGACTGGATTCTCGGCAAAGCCCAGCATGAAGAGGATGGTGTTGAACTTGCACCCGGATGCCGACTTACTGATCTTGACTACGCCGATGATATTGCGTTGTTAGCCTCAAACTTTGATGCTCTACAGTCAGTAGTGTCGCGGTTAAATGAAATCGCTATGTCTGTAGGTATGTCCATAAATTCCGGAAAGACAAAGTTGTTCTCGAGCTGCATCCCTGACCAGGAAAAGGCACCCCTGGGGATTAATGGCCATCAACTGTAAGAAATAGACAGCTTTAAATACCCCGGGGTGAGGCTGCTACCGAATGGGCAGAGCAAGGACGATATTGTCTCCCGTATCGATGCTGCTCGCTGGGTTTTCTCAATCCTTCGAAAGCGCCTATGGATCCGACGTGACATCTCCATCGCCACGAAGATTCGTGTATACCGTGCATCCCTCCGGTCAGTCCTCCTCTATGGATGTGAATGCTAGGCTGTGCATGCTGAAGATGAGCGAAGACTGGAGGTCTTTGACCACCGGTGCCTGAGGACGATCCTGCGAGTTAAGTATAGCGTCTTCATCTCAAATGAGACAGTCTGCATCCGCTGCGATCGTATCACGAGGATATCTCAGGCCATTCAAGAAAGACGACTGAGGTGGTTTGGACACGTTCTCCTTCGTCCGCCCCACGAGCCTACCTATGCTGCCCTCGACCCGGCACCCCAGCCCACCTGGAAACGTCGAAGAGGAGGGCAACTGAAGAGATGGCTAGACATTGTCCGTCAAGACATGAAAGCAGTTCTTGGACCTTCAATCTTCGGCCTCCGTCGCTGGAGAAGGGACTGGGTGGAGCTTTCGAGATCCGCTGCCGCCAATCGCCACGCATGGAGAGGTACCGTTCGTGACATCATTGAGGCCGGCTAGATCAGGCATGATCACAGCCGCAACAAGTACAAGTGCAATTTGGTCTGAGTATGACGGGCTGACGATCCAAAAAATGGCCATTCCCGTCTCCCACTTGTCTTTTCCGGCTGTACTATCTCTATATGCTACTAACTGTTATGGCTGTCAGGGCCTGTGGCGGGGCCCAAGGCAGAACGGGACAGATTAGTTTCGTAAGCGGTCAGGTAAACGTTCATCACAAGAACCTTGGTTACTGTTTGGCCAAAAGGACGACCAGCATCTTCACCTCACACCGGCCGCCATGCTGACATCCAAGCAAAGAAAGCCAAAGCCAAGTTCAACACCCTAAATGCTGTGGCAGGTTCTTCTTGGGGCCAGGACATTGAGACACTAGTCACGACATACCGGGAAACAGGCAAGGCAACGACCGAGCATCTATCAGCTATATTTGCTCCACTGTTTAGCGACACCAGCTGGGCGAAAGTCCAAGGCGTTGAGGACGCTGCTCTCCGCATCGTCATGGGCTGTGTGAATATGACCAATGTAGATCACCTCTATCAGGAAACTCACGTCCTGCCTCTGAAAGTTCACTCTATCATGCAGGCAATAATCTACATTGCGCAGTCCCATAACCCAGAACGTCCGGGTTATCGTCTCTTAACACGCCCTCCACCTGCTAGACGCATGAAGCAATCTACCATAGACGCGTATCGCTCACATACTTCGGTGTATCCTACTAATCTACCGATATCGGACCTCGTTAAGCGTATCCACACCGAAACTTTCGAGCAAACCATTAACAGCTATAAACCTAACAGAGTCCTCAACGCTCCTTCGCCGGTCTCCGACGTTATGGCTAGGGAACGTAGGGCCAACCTATTCATAAACGCCAGAACCAGTCTATCCCAGCTGCGTTCCGGCTTCTCCACGCTGCTGAATTCATTCAAATGCCATCTCGCCTCATGCTTCGACAACGTCACGGACAATTGTCCTGACTACCTCCTGCCTTCCCACACAACGTTTTACCTCTTCGATTGCCCGGCCAACCCTACGGACCTCACGCCTGATGACCTATGGCTTCGCCCGGACAAAGTCGCTGAATTCTTTCATCTTTCTTAAAAAATTTATACCATGTATTTCTGGCAACCTAGGTTAAGGGAGTAAGTTAGTACAACAATAACATCACGCCGGGTAGTCAATTTTCATTATTTGCTAACCTCCGTAGTCTACATCACTTTCTCCCTATCGAATGTTTTTTATGGTGCGCTCACCGGTCCGCTTACTAGACCCACATTTCAGCCGAGAGAACACTGACAGAATTTAGCATCTCACATCTTTTAATGATCTATGATGGGTAAGTAAGTCTAACCCTAACAACTATGATCTTTCAGGCCCGATTACTGCGGGGGAAGAGACAGATCATGGGAAGCCAGAGTGGAATGAACAGTGTATTTCGTACGCATGGATTGTGAAGAATAGTGAGCAGGAGGTTGCCACTAGGTGTAGCATGGCGTTCGACCGTGAGGGCCCTGTGAGTGCGCGGGGTCGTCACAGCGGCAAATGACGCTGCCTGCGTCCGCTCCCTGTTGGGGCGGATTCCCGTGTGTCCGTCAGCGCGGGAATTGTCACAAGTGAGAGTCAGCCTCAGGTCGATTATTGGCCCGACCAGTCTGGAGTGCGCGTGTGCGCCCCAGTCGCGCGAGAGCAAAGTTTGCGCATCGCATGCGGCGAAGTGATCAAGACTGCCATCACCAGACTTCGTCTGCGGCATCTCGGTTTAGGAGAAGCTGGGCTGCAGACCCACTAGGGATTCACGATCCTGGACTCGAATCTCAGGTCTTCAAAGCTTGAGAGTGGATAACTCCTTTTGACGAGTTTCGCCTTTCCTATTTCCGCATACTATCTTCTTGACTGTAAAATGCCGTGTTGTGTTAATTGACGTCTTCTCGGATGCATTTTCTGTCTCTAAGATCTTCTTTGTTTCTTCCTTCGCGCATTAGTTGAGAGCTGAATCGGACAAGGAGTTGATTGACTTGCATGCTCAACTGTCAGCCCAAGAGGAGAGAGCCGCCCGCGAGAAGGTTGAGCTGCATTCCCTGCTGCAGTCTAATGAAGCTGAGTTGGCGCGTATGCGCCGTATGATAGCTGAGGGCGGTAGGGACGCTGTACCCCCGGCTACTTCCACCAATCATTTGTCAGCGCCTCCACCCAGGAGCGATACGGAACAGATACTGGCGCTAGAGGCGCGTCTGAGGCAACTCAACGACAGCCTTATCACCAAACAGGACGCTCTGGATGCTGTTCTAGCGCAGAATAATGGACTCAAGGTACCTTTTTTAAGAATACATATATATATATATATATCCCATTAGTTTACATTTGCCTGCGCCCAGTAGCTTCGATCAAAATTGAGATCCCTACCTAGCATCTCGTGGCTCAATGGTTCGGTCGTTTGAATCTGATCGGAAGAAGTTCGCGATTCCGAGGCTCGGGTAGGGCACCACTGGCTGATGACGGCTAACAAGCCAGAAGTGGCCGTCAAAGTCTCCCTTGTGTTTTCCTGCAATGCTATCTACCTATACTGCTAACTGCTACAGCTGCTGTCAGGGTTCGAGAAATGAGGTTAAACGTAAAGGCGGAGCTGTACAAGTGAGTTGCGTTGGTGGTGGGTCGGTCGCGAGTAACAGACTTGCGACGCTGTCCTCCATCTGCAGCCAATTCACCTCCCTGCAACCCGACCGGGCCTTGTGTTCGCAGCCAGTCTCCTCCTCTCCAATCGGCCATTTCTGCGGCCATTACTTTCCCACGCTCGCGTCCTAACGGATTCCGTTACGCATCCATCATTGCATCAAACACAGCTACATCTGCGTAGAGCCGCGGCGTGTTTATTGCAGGAGGTTAAGTTAAACCCCAGTGACTGCGATCTTCAGACCATGGTTACCTAGGACAGAAGTCGGTAGAGGCCAGAATAGTGGCACTAGTTTATTCAGTATACACAGGAAGGAAGAATAAGCAGGAAGAAGATTGAACCCGGAGCACACGACCAGTTAGGAGGCTATCCGGGTCCTAAGTGCGGTTGAGCCGCAGGCGTCCCAGTGGCCAGCGTCTGGCGGTCATTGTCTGGTCGGCCTTGGTGTTTATTGGCTGGACAGACTGCATCTAACTAGGCGTACTTGCGTCTTTTTCGCCGCTGGGCGGGACCGACTTTGCGGCATCTGTGATTGGCTGTTCAAGAGGCCGCCTTCAATGCAGGTGCACTCGTTAGCAGCGGTGGGCCTTGGCGCATGCTTGTCTATGTCGAGGGAGCCACGGCATGTTCATTAATTTTTTGCGTTGCAGACGCAAATATCCCAGCGCCAGTTGCTTTTTATTTTTGTATCGCCTTGCACTTCCCTAAACCCTCTCTCCTTTTTTCTGTATTAACGAAGATACGCCTGGAGAGGCTTGATGCCGAGAACGAAGTTCGTCTGCTGAGTTCTTCTAACGCAGCCTCCTCTTCGGAACTAAACTTTTCAAATGGTTATCCCCAACGTCCGAGCGCACACCTTCGGGGTTCCTATGGTTTTGCTCGTCTTCACTTGATTGTAAGTTGATCGCTGATGAGGATGATGATGATGCCGTAGGTATTGCAGTTTTCCAGTCCAAACTATATGCCCTTCAAGGTTCACATCCAGCTCTCTCTCTCTCTGAGTGGCTTTGTGCGGGTGGACACCTTACTTTGCACTTAAACAGAGGAATGCTAGCTACTGTGCACCTTTAACTCTCTTTTCAGAGAAGGCTCTGGGAATTTTATTCATCCTTACGGCTCACAATTCGTGCAACATACCGACATTTGCGAAGGATCAATACGCACTCGCTAATCGGCATTGAGTAAGGTTTTAATATCGATTATTCTGCAGCCTATTCTCAATTCACTTCAGTCTCGATAGGATGCCGGCTTTTTAACGAACCTCCTGACCGCTTACAAAAAGCATGTGCTGTAAAAAAGTGCCTATTTATGTAGTATCCATTTTTGTTATTGATTTTGACTGCCTTTATAAATTCGAATATATTTTATGGAAAATATGTACAAAAGATTGTTTCTTGTACTATCTGGTAGCAAATCACGCCTTCTTCAAATTTTATACTTAAAGAAAGTGTATCTTTGGGTTTGTAAGAAAGTTTTTAAATTGCCGAATACGTTTCAAGCCTACAGACTGCGCACTGTATACATCCTGTTTCAGGAAAAATACATTTTTACCTACAGTTTGTGAGAAAAGTCACACAGTCCTTATGACAGTTTGCAACAAATGTCGCTTATGCTGTATGGATTATAGGCAGCATTACTAAGTTGGCGGATGCGATGTATTATGAATAAAAACCTTACAATTGTTAAAAAAGCTCATAATTAGCAAATTTTTTCATGACCGAAAGCTGTCCTTTCTTTGAGTATTACATTTAAAGGAGGCGTAATTTGCTCAATAAACGAGTACAAGAAATAATTCTTTCGCGCATGTTTTCCATGACATATATTTGAATTTGTATAGGCAGTCAAAACCAATGATAAAATGCATGCAACTTAAGAAGCTTTTTTACAATAAATTCTTTTTGTTAGCCGGCAGAAGGAAGCTTGTTAAAAAGGTGGCTTCATATCGAGACTGAAATAACTTGAGAATAGGCTACACGACAATCAGTATTATAACCTTACTCAATGCCAATATACGAGTGAATCTCAATCCTTCGCAAATATCGGCAGGCATATTGCACGAATTCTGAGCCGTACTGTATTATTTTAACCTGCCCACACTTTTCTCAATCAGCGCCGCATACCGTAATTGTCAGTAACTTCAGGTCAGAAGTAGAACGCATTAAGTGTGATACTTGAGCAACCTGACTATCCTGTGTTCCTATATACTTAAAGGCCCTATCGCATAGGGTTAAGTAAGTTAAACCCTAGCAACTGCGATCTTCAGAGCATGGTTCCTTCGGAGAGAATGAGTAGGCGGAGGCCAGAATAGTAGCAATATTTTATTCTGTATACAGAGGAATGGAGGATATACAGGAAGAAGTTTGACTACGGAGAGCACGTCCTTCCGCTGGAGCGGCGGAGTCCGAAATGACGAGAGCGTCGGTAATCGCCGGTGCATGGTTTGTTACGGCAGCCAATCACGCGGCTAACGTCTAGACCAGTGGTCGTGGCGTGACCTTGAGAGGGGTGAAGGCGGTATTGGGCACGCAGACCTTGCAGGCTAAAGGCGCCATGCGCCTCCGGCTGATCCTGTTTTGCAAATGGCTACTAGGGGCCACCACAGCCCCAGCATGGTTCAAAGCACTTCTCACAGGGCTTGAAAAACTACCGCACTAATAGCTTTTTACGCTTTTTGAGGGCTTTATGTTAGTTATGATATTGGACACGCATCCTTGATGGTAGGCCTAATTTCGCATTAGGTAGTAGAGACTGGATACGCGAATAAAAGGATTTCATGCTTATATATAGAGAAGGAGAAAACATGCCGTCGATCACCGGAATCATAATATTATTCGCCTGAGCTTTCGGACTCCTACTGGAATCCATCGTCAGAGATAACAGCGTCAATGAAAAAAACAAACAACAGTTGTATGGGGACATGCGCCAACCAAACACCCACCGGTACCGACAGTCCGGACATGCTGACGAAGCTGCGTGGAAATACTGTTGAAAAGAATCCATACTCACTGCAGTGAGGCCCGATATCTCCGCGACCAGTTTATGCGGAATGGCTATCTTCATAAGCCGATGTCTACGTGCTCGCCCTCTGAGGACCCCACCAGAACCAACCCGTACCATATAGCATGCGCTACCATACATCAAGGATGTGTCGGAGGCGACCGAGCGCATTTCTGTGGGACCAGGCATCGTCCCAAGGCTACCATGCTCAGCCGTGTCATGTGAATTAAGGACCTATTAAATCCCAGTGAGCAGTCGGGCGTAGTGTATCGCATACCATGTCGTTTGTCCCCGAAAGTACACAGGACAGACTGGATGCATGCTCGGTACGCGCATATACGAACACAAGCTGGCTATGCGACGGCGTGACGCATCATCGCAAGTGGCTACCCACCCCTACGAGACGGATCACGCGTTTATTTCGCAGCCGCAAGGATAATCGCCCACGCCGGCAACACGATATGCCGAGAATTAATTGAAGCCCGGGCCTCGGATGAGAACTCAATCGATCGATTTATCGATCTGGTGCCGAGCTCCATCGCCCTGCGCAGGCACCTCCGAACTGACGGCAGTGGCGGTTGATTGGCCCTTGCCCCCTATAACTGTTGCTTGTTTTTCCGCTGACGCCTTCATATCTCACGATGGACTTCGAAAGCTCAGATCAATAAACGTATGATTTCGGTGACCAGATCCTGTAGACGACCCATTGCAGTTGCGGTCAAAGCAACTATGTCGGAGAAACTGGCAGACTTCTCAAGACGCGAATTGCCGAACACGCGGCTGCAGTGCGGCGAAATGATGCCAATTCTCAAGTTGCGGCTCATTCGACGAGACCCGGCCACACCTTCAAATTTGATGAGGCCGAAATTCTCGCAAGAGGTGACAATCGGGTGAGCCGAGAACTACTTGAGTCATGGTTCACGGGCCCCCAATCCATCAACAAGTGCAACGATTTGCCCAATCCATATTCAATCCTGAGATTCAATGTGGCCAAAGCAAGCCGTCACTTGAGGAATGGGCAGGCCACCGCCTCATCGTACGCCAACACCGGGAAGCCAGACGGCCGAACAATCATCATGCCCGAGCTCACCGCCCGTGATGAAAGTTCAACAGGTCAGAGCCCACGTGCCGTCCAACAAACTATCCACGCGCAACAATGCAATTAACGTTAACCGCAAGCCAGCCGACAGTGTCTGAAGTGATTTCTGCGCGTTTGTCGTCACATGAGTTCTTGCGTGAGTCGGCCTGTGATTGGCTTTTCCAGAGGCCGGAAACAGCAAACGTTCCTAAAATACACTTCGACTTGAGCTAGTCATGACAAGCGTTCACACGTACACTTCGTGTGGAGCTAGTCATTATACCATTGCGTAGATGAGGGTTACCGGACGTCAGATTGTAGGTTTTTTTTACGGGTGTCATTAAGGATATGATAGGAGGGCATTTTGGCCGGCGTAAAGGTTTGCTGAAATCCATTATTTTCCCTGGGGCATTTTATTCAGCAAACTTTTCTAAACATACTTCTTGTTACATTTTTAATTTTACATGAACTACGATTTTGTAGACCTATTAATTGTTCATGTAAGCTCGATTAGCTACTACTCCACCTTTGTGACCAAATCTCCCCGAGTTTAGTCAACTGCTATAGCTCAATTGGACACAGTCGTCGACTATATAAACTCCGTATTATCTCTATACAGAAGGCGGAAAAACGCTCTCTGGGACCAGGATTGTATTTGCCCGGCGTTTCGGACTCTCACTCGAGGCCATTGTCAAGGGATGAAAAAGTACAGCTCGCTGCGTGATTCAGTCAGCTCTGCCGGGGGTGACCTTGTATTCCCAGTGTTCGCTCCACCGCGAGTGACCTTGAGTCTTGCCATTTCTCGCGCAACGCGAGGTGGGCATCTGGGAGATCGATATGCCTATTAATAGAGCCCGCGTGCGAGTGTCATGTTTCGGGCAGCAGGCATGCGATTCGGTCGTCCGACTGGCCTTGTATTCATTCACACGGGTTCCAAGTCGAAGCCGTGCCGCTTGCGAGGATGCGTGGGCGGCAACCAATGCTAGCTAGTCCCTCCTTCGCACGGCGAGGTTATGCTCGTGCAGTCTCCTGGCAACACGTTTGCCGTTTTCGCCAACGTAATTCGCTTGACCGCAGCGACAGTCGATTCGGTAAATGATACCGGATTTCTGGTTGACAGGTATAATATCTTTATTATCTCTCTATATCGAGATGGCATAGGCTCGGGCAGTATTGGGTTTGTATTTTTGTAGCAAGCCTCCTGCGTACGGTAACTCACCCCTTGCCTCTTCTTTTCTGTTTCTTCAGGAATCTTCGATTCCCGCATCCCTGCGTGCAATTATTATGTCACTGGACGGACTAATAATTGGCCTCGTGGGCTTTCTCCGCCGACATCCCCTCTTCCGCCTTTTCTTCATCCTCTACCTCTTTTTCCTCCATCTTTGGTTTGGTTTCGCCTTCTTCCTCTATGCTCCGGCTCCGCTGACTTCCTCACCGCACTCCGTTCCCCACCCTTAGGGAATCACCAGAATTTAACCGACTGACGTGTTATGCCCGAATCCCTACTGTCGAAAGTCCTGATTGGTCCCTCTTCTCTCTTTTTTTCTATGAGCTAAACTGTTTTTTTTTTCTTGGAAAAGGAAGTTATTTCAACCCTCGATTTTCTTTGAATGATTCACCAGCATAGGTGCTTTGTTTGCTCTGCCAATCGGACGTCTTCAATGACTTGCGCTTAAAGGGCGAACGGCTGACAGTAGTTTTGGCCTTTCAGAACAAGGTCAAACCCGGCAGCTGTAAGAACACTCGTCATAGCTTGAACATCTACTGGATCATCCGGTTTTATAAAACTCTAATGTTACGAAAGTTCGGCCGTCGCTCTCGATGATGTCCACCACTAGCCTCAGCAACCTGAAGCAACACGGTGACTCCCACACGGGATTATAGTGAAAGTAGACTTGCGGAGAATCTAGCCCACTCTCTAACCCTCCCACACCGGGACTAGGTGTCAAGACAAAAGTCAAGAAGACCAGAGACTAGCACAGCTCGCTAGGTAGGCTCCCGCATAAGCAGGAGCGCCATAAAGGCCACAGTAAAAAGGAGCCATTGAGCCTGACTCCCAGCCCTCAGTAAGGCACTCCACACAACAACTGGGCCAACTGTGGAATCCAAATTATCCCCTCAGCTGGCAAGCCTCTGGGCCATGGCTTTTAGCGCACCGGGATAGCTTCAAGCGCATTAGAGTGTTTATGTTGGGGAAAAAATGCGCCGAGGGTCGACCTCACTCTCTCGCTCACTGCTAGCAAGAGGCTACCATCCAGCTGAACGGTCGCATGAGGTGGGAAAGGCGTTTATAGGGCGGACGCCTGACCGTAGGCACGCTATTTGGCTGACAGCAGTTTAAGCCTGTTAGAGCTAGGTCAAACCAGGCAGCTGGTAAAACACTCGTCCTAGCTGGCAAATATATTGGAACATCTGCTTTTATAAAACTCGATTGTTGCACACACAATAGTTTGAACGCCGATTTCGACCATATCCACTGCGAGCTTCAACGAATTGAAGCAAGCGATTATAGTGAAGGCAAACACATCGAGTCTACCCCACTCTCTGACCACTTCCGCACCGGGAATCGGTGTCGAGACAGAGTCAAGAAGGCCGGAGATGGGGGAGGGCGCAGACGGCTGGCGCGACCAACACTCAACATGCGTACGAACAACACGCATCGCTCCCGACTGGGAGCGCCATAACGGCCACATTAAGAAGGAGACATTGAGCCTGACTGTCAGCCCGCAGTTAGTCACCACACAACACACAATTGACTGACTTCGTGGTGTCCAAGTTATCCCGTCAGTTGGCAGGCAACCCTCCAAGCCACGGCTGTTATAGCGCACCGTGATAGCTTCAAGCGTATCGAATTGTTTTTATTGATGAAAGAAATACTGTAAATCAGAAAACGCGCTGATCCGCGACAGTATAAAGTTACCCCCCCCCCCGGTGATGGTTGGAGAAGGAGAATAGGGGAGGGAATGGATTTATTGTGCACAGAATCTTGTGTTGCTGTCTCAGGCGATAGGGACCGTTAGTGTGGTCAGTCCAATCATGCTCGAGATAGGGCAAGACAGTACTATGTAGCACTTTAATAATCAGGCCAAAATTATAAGTGAAAAGCTGAAGGCACCTGCGGGAAGGATTTAGTATAAACAGAACTCCAAGTTGTCTCGGTGGCCGTTGGCGGGCTAGCAGGGCTAGTGGTGACTGCGTCCAGCCAGGCCTAAGAGAGAGAGAGAGAGAGCAAGGCAGTGGCTTTAGTAAGATTGCGGAGCAGGTTCACTTCAGGTGTTCTCCAACTAGTGCGTATGACATTAAACGAGGGGTATAGTGTCTGGTGGCGTAAGCTGCATCGGCCGACGGAGGTGAAACGTGGCGTGTTCAAATGACGCTCGGGCAGCCGCGACTAAACTTGTGTGTCCGGTTAAGTGTCTGCAGGTCAGCGCGTCTGACAGCGTTGACTGGTGTAATGAATGACCTTGAGGCAGTTGACCTTAAACAAGGACGCCTTACAGCGCAATTTTGGGCGTCGGCTACAACTGGCAGCAACATTTACATGCTTGTGGAAAAAGTCTAAGTGGTATTCAAGGAATTCGGATAGGACTGTTAGCTATTGGCCAGAGGCAGAACGAAGTGAATGTGTCGATCGTGAGGGAAACCGCGAAAAGAATGAGATGGTCCGGGGCGACTCGACGGCGAAACCCCACAATTATTGATTTTCTGCCCGTTCAAAATTTTGGCTGTTTTGTGCACACGCCAGAACTAGCCACCCATTTGTTGCTGCTTTTCCCTGCTCTGACGATGGGCTCCTGCAGGAGCCCGAAATCTCAGGCTAATAAAATGATTATTCCAGTGTTCGAAAATTCCTCTTCTTCTCAAAATACACACGTTTCTTGGATGCAAACATTCGCCTCAATTCGTGAGAACTTTGGGCGCGATGTGCTTTGCACAGCTCGAAGCTGGGAGATATTCGCCACCTAGGAAGCAGCAACGTATGGGCAGCAACTTTTCCTGCTTCTGTGCATAAAAGACGGACTGACACCCCAATGTCTGAGATACAAATCACCCGTTAACACGTCCATGGGCAGAGAACTTGCGAAGAGATTTATGAAGCAGATGACAAGAGCTCTAATCAATGATTGCCACCAGCGTCTACGCAAATACAAGGCTGTAATTGAGCAGAACAAAAGAGTGTGCCCGTGTTCTCGGTGATTCCATCACTGATGACCTTGCTCGGACATTCACTGCGCTGGCGCAGCTAAGACAAGCCAAGAAGCGGGTTATGTTGGATCGAAAGCTGAATAAGCTACAACCACCTGACTTAGAAGAGACCAACATGTGTTTTGGTGGCCAATTGCCGCTGCGTTCACCCTTTTTACTTGCATCCGAAAGTGCATGTTAAGTCATAGATACAGTTTGAAGTAGCGTTTAAACTATTTATGTTATTGATTAACCACTTGCTCACGTCTTATGAATATGTGTTTATATCGATTTTTCTGTATGAATTCAATCTGTATTTTCTCTTATGTGATTCACGTTACGCAATGAGAGGCAGCAACTGAACAGCTCTCTCGAAATGATATAGATGCAATAAATCATTTTGCTGTTACTGCTATTTTCAAATTATTATTGTTTTACGGTAATGAGCCATTCTTTCATAATGCATCATACATATTGTGTATTAATGCTTTCTATAATTTATTTAGCATGGTCCACATACACTCCAACAGTTCATGAGAACTATGTGATATCTTCCTCAAAAAATAGGCGAAAACCTAGCTTTCCTTAAACAATATGTACATAGCGCACAATTTGTAAACCTTTCATTCAAGTGTAGTAGTTGGTTAAGTTTAACAATTATTCGGCAGTTTAGAATCTTTATTTAAGATTTAAAGATTGCCATTCTCTAAATATAAAATCTAAATATGCACTAATTTGCTACCGAAAGAGTACAAGAACAATTATTTTCGTGCATTTTTTTCCACAAAATTAAGTGTTGGGACAGCCCGAACGCGAGTTATTACTCGGGCAATCCCGACGCTCCCAGAACAGAGGTACCTCACTGATGACCGGTACATGCAGTTACAAGCAACCTTCAAAGGGTGAACATTTGACCAGAACAAAGGAGGCATGCGCAAGCGAGGCTGTCACGGGGCCAGATTGCTGTTGTCTGGAGGTCATGTAGCGGCTCGTGCCTGGCTGACTAGCTCGCATCGAAGTGCATTTTCCCAACGGCTCGCCGACGTGGTTTTTGACGTCTCGATCAGCCAATCACGGTCCCCGCATCTACGCTCAAAAACCAGGCGATGAATGGGGAGCTTGCACGCGTGCCCGACGAAGTTGCCTCTCTGCCCAAAATCTCCAGGCCGACCTAGCCAATGAAAGCTCTCTCTCTCTCTCTCTCTCTCTCTCGCTCTCTCGCTCTCTCTCTGTCTTCTGGCCTGACTTCTGAAAGACCTGACTTGGAAATCGGCTCTGAGCGAGACGGGTTGGAGGCCGCGTGCTCATGCGCCCTCCGGCCGTACAGCCATGCCGGATGGACTGGCAACTTTCCCATAACTTTTCTGTAAACAATACACTGTTCCGTCTACTCTCGCTTTTCCACCGTCTTCTCTCCAATCTCCTAAGAAACCAGGGTCTGGAAGATTGTAGGTGTTAGGGCCATAACCGTTGTAGCCTTAGCTCCTATAGTCACGCTGGAGACAGAGGCGCAGGCGCGCGTACGGCCACTCGTAAAGAGCCAATGGTTAGCAATTACAGTGGAGTCCGCTTAATGTGGACACGGTTAATGTGGACAACCGCTTAATGTGGACAGTTGGCCAGGAACGGAATTTCTCCATAGTAAAATCCTCCGGTTAATCTGGACAGCCACCGCTTAATGTGGACAGCACCAAGCTGTCAACCGGTCGGTCGACCCACAGATTTTGTCAAAAATCCAGTCCAAATCGCCCGCGGCGGGGAATTCCCGCATCCTGTTCGCCACAGTTGGGAGGTGCAGTTGTCGAAAGAGG
Source organism: Ligula intestinalis (assembly GCA_036362985.1). NCBI lineage: Eukaryota > Metazoa > Platyhelminthes > Cestoda > Diphyllobothriidea > Diphyllobothriidae > Ligula > Ligula intestinalis. The sequence continues at coordinate 28,014,839 of JAYGXS010000007.1, read as the reverse complement.
CCGTCAATACGTCATCTAGGCTATTCCCACTCCCCCTGCCCTACCCCCATATCCTCACCCTTGTCTCCCTTATCTGCTTTCCCACATATTTTGTCAAAAATCCGGTCCGAATCGCCCGCGGCGGGGAATTCCCGCGTCCTGTTCTGAAAGTTTTGCTTCAGATGAACAGTACACAAAGCTTTTCTGTTGGTTTGCCTGTGGTTCTGTACGTGTGGAGGCTGATCACGAGAAAGTGAAGTGCTTTTGACTGTCGTTCTTCGACTTCTGCAATCTTTCTTCCCCTTCTTTCCCAGATGGGGAAGCGAAAGGATCGAACACCAACAGAGAAACTGGATGTTTTGGACAAGTTCCATGACCTTAAGAAGCAGTCACCCCGAATTGGTCTTCGAGAGGCAGCCGACCAGCTTGGAGTTTCGAAGTCGATGTTGGGAAAATTGGTGAAAAAAGAGGAGGAACTTCGTCGTGAGGCTTCAGAAGATGAACAAGGCCCTGCGCAGAAATGCAATAGATATGGAAAGGACAAGGATATCGAGGCAGCACTTTTGCAGTTTTATCATTGGGTCCACGATCGTAACATCCCTCTCAATGGTCTGCTGCTTATGGAGAAGGCTGCGAAAATCGCAGAAGTAGCGTGAGTCAACTTCACTCCCACCGTAGGGTGGTTTGCGAGGTGGAAGAAGAGGAATGGACTCGTATTTGCGTTTCTGCGTGGTGAGGCAGCAGAAGCCGACACCCCCAGAGCTGATGATTTCCTCAAGACAGATTGGCCTGACTTGTTGAAGCAGTTTCAACCCAAGGATGTCTTCAACACTGACGAGGCAGCAATTTATTTTCGGGCACTTCCAGGCTCAACGTACCTGACCCAGAAGTCAAAGAAGTCGGCAAAGGGATTCAAAACGGCGAAGGACAGAATCACCGCTCTGGTTACGTGCAGTCTGGAAGGAGAAAAACTGCCGCTTCTTGTGATTGGGAAATCAAAGCAGCCAAGGTGCTTAAAAGGAAAGAACATTCCATCGGGAGTGCATTACGCATTCGGGAAGAACGCATGGATGACGTCTGGGCTGTGGGAAAATTTCTTACGAGAACTTGACCTCGAAATGGGGCGCCAGAAGCGCAAGATCCTTCTCTTGGCAGATAACTGCAGTGCCCACACTCGAGTCGAAGGACTGAGGAACATCACACTTCGATTTTTGCCACCCAACACAACTTCAGTTCTGCAACACTGTGATCAGGGCATCATTCGATCTCTTAAAGCCTTCTTTCGGACCGCGATCCGGCGAGAGATTTTGCAGATCATTCAAGACCTAGTGGAAGACGATGAGACTGGCATGCGTTTGGCTCACAACGTTGTAAAGAAGATTGACGTTCTTCAGGCCATGGAGATGTTGAGCACTTCGTGGAAAAAGGTGAAGTCGGAGACAATCGTAAGTTGCTGGAGGAAAGGGGGCTTCGTCACCACTGAAGAGGAAGTTGCAGAGAATGAAGTCGCGATTCCGATCCCAGAAGAAGTGACAGAGGACAGGATTGAGAGTTTTCTAGAGTGGGTTTCAATCGACGACGATGCCGAAGTCGCCGAGGAGGCAACACTGGAGGAGGTGACAAGCGAACTCGCCGAAGCAGTTGCAGATGCCAAGAAGGTACCAGACGAGCAGGAAGAAGAGTCTGAAGAGGAAGACGAAGAAGTTGAGCCCCCAGTCTCATCAAAAGAAATGAGGGCGGCATGGGCCGTCCTCGAAACGGGGCATCGATAACAAGGTTTTGATGTGGAGAAATTTGACACTGTGATACAGAACTTTAGGGGAGCTTTCAGAGAAAAGTTTCCACCAAAGCAATCAAAACTGAGCATGTTCTTTCAATAAAACCTCTTTTTAGATGCAAAATTCTGTTTTTTATGCGTAGAAACGACTGGTTTGGGGTCAGTTCGCTTAATGTGGACAACCGGTTAATATGGACAGTTGGCCTGGAATGGAGGGGTCCACATTAACCGGACTCCACTGTACTACTGGCCCTTAAATATGCTGCCACCACTGAAGGCGGTGACTCTGGTGCTGGTGACGCTGTGGGCGCCGGACGCTCTGCTGCCTATACAAAATCAACCTCATAAGACAAGCTGTTGGGCACACAGGAAACAGAGCTGATTTACTAGTACAATAGACAGTAAAGTGTCATCTTCTATTCTGTTCTGCCTTCTCTTACTAACACGTAACTGGGCGACATATCCGGTGTTGACACAGGAACACACTTGGTTTTAACAGTGGCGACGCATGTGAGATCAACCAAGGATATGCCAGGCGTTGACACAGGAACACACTCGGTTATAACATAAAGGCAGTCAAAGTCAATCATTAAAGATGCGTATTACTTAAGTTGTCATTTGCTACATTACATACTTTTTCAGTGGTAAGAAAGAAGCTCTTTAAAAATCCGCCATCCGCTATTGTTACTGCAATAACTTGAGAATAAGCTACACGACAATTTGCATAACAACCCTACTCAATGCTGATTAGCGAGTGAGTATCAATCTTTCGCAAATGTCGGCATGTTGCACAAATGCTAAGCCGTACTGCACATGACCGTTCGGCCGTCGCTCTCGACGATGTCTGCCGCGAGCTTCAGCAAGCTGAAGGCAGGCTCGGTGACTTTAGCTTGAGTATAGTTGACGTAGTCTCAACGGATCTATCGCACAGGGTTGGTTCCTTAGGATTTATGGAGGGGTACTGGGGCTAAGAAGGATAACCCTGACGGCTGCAAGCTTCCAGGCCCAGTTCCTTAACAGAAGAGGGAGAAATTTTGGGAAGGCCAGATTAGTAGAAATAGTGCATTCTGTATAGACGGAGTGCACGTCTAGCCGCGAGGCGGGCTAGGTCTGGAGTGATGTCTGGGGCGCCACAGTTGGTTGCACCATTGAAGGTCACTGGCTGGTACGCGCGAGGTTATATCGCAGGAGGTTAAGTGAGTTAAACCCAGCAACTGCGATCTTCAGACCATGGTTACTAAGTGCAGAAAAGATGTAGAAAAAGGCTAAAGTATAAGAAAGAGTATATTGTGTACACAATGGAAAGGAGAATAGATGAACAGAGGTTTGACTTGGCTAGCCTACGACCAGCACGAGAGCCAGCCACGGTCCGAAGTGCGGTTTTAGCAGCAGGCATGCAAGCAGCAGCGAGAGCGGGCATTATCTACTTTCCTTGAAGATTATTGGCCGGACAAACTGCATTGACCTAGGAGTGCCTGCGTCCGATTCGCCGCCGGGATAGACCGGCCTTTGCGGATCTGTGATTGGCTGTTGCAGATGCCGCCATCAGTGCGGACGAATGCGTTAGCAGGAGTAGGTCTTCGGACATGCTCGCCTACGCGGAGTGACTCACCGCAGATCTACCCCATTCTCTGATCACTGCCAAACCTGAACCTGATCACAAAACAGATGTCGAGAAGACCGGGGATGGGGGAGGGTGCAGGTGGTTAGCGCACCTAATACTCCAGTCCGCGTACCAAGAGAACACCTTGTTAGGTAAGCTCCTGCGTGCGCGTTAGGTACAAAAAGGCCACGTTAGTCAGGAGCCATTGCAGCCTGACTCTCAGCACACCAGTCAGCCACTCCACACAAATAGCCACACACACTGGGCCGACTGTGCGGCCCGAGTTATGCCACCAGTTGGCAACCAATCAAGCTGCAGCTTTAAGCGCCCCGTAATAGTTTCGAGTGCGTCCGATGAGGAAGGAAATGCGCTGAGGTTCGGCCTCAGTCGCTCCCCCATCATCAACCGGCCGTCTGCGATGGGATGGGCGCAGTGGCCACCAGTACTGGCGAGCCCGTCTGCACACGTCACAATACGGCCTGCTCCCCTTCATACACACACACACACACACACACACCAGTATTTAAATTACCAGGGATTGGAAGGAGCCGCTGCAGCCTGACTCCCAGTCCATTTAATCGGTAACTTCAAACAGCACACACTGGGTGGAAAGTGCGGCTGATAATCCGTCAGCTGGCAGTAAATCCATGCATACAGGACATTGAAAATGTCAATTTCGACTATGCCCACCGAATGCTTTACAACAGGGTGATGCAGGGAGGGTGCCTTGCGTTTGAATTACTCTTAAGTGATAGTAGACCTGCGCGGCATCTATCGCGCTCGCTCTTCCCCTTACCTGTCTGTGCCTGGGGTCAAGACGGGAGACGGGAACGGGTGAAGGTTGTTTGCGCAGTCAAAACGGCCCCATTTGCCTGCCGCCAAACTTGGCTAGGATCCCAGCTGTGTGTGTATGGTGGGAGGGGGCATAAAAGACCACCTTACTAAGTAGCCATTGAAACCTGACTATCAATATGTCAGTTAGTCAGCAATTCCACATAACATAGCCAGCCGTCTCTTGTCCCTCTTTGGCCCTCTGCAAGGGGCCATTGGGCGCCGACGTCAGTTTGCTACTTGGCGCGCGCGCTTTGTCAGGCGTGACCTCAGCATGACAGTGGTCTTGCGTGCTTTTTCGGCAGCCTGAAGTCGGTAGTGCTCCGCGTATTCACCCCTTTCTCATCTGCCAAACCTTTGTCTAGTCGCGCGTCCAGCGCTGACTTATTCTCTTATCTCTGCGCGCTCTTGTACATTTGCGCCCCCGCTGTCGACGTGTCCGCGCCAGGTGCTAATCGATTCCTCGCGAGCTCTGACGCCAATGCTTGCACTCTTTCCTGATTGTCTGATGACTGGACAAGGTTTCGCTAGGCCCTCTCGTTGAGACCCTTTTACACCTACGCAGCTGATCTTGCCGACAATTATTACGGTTGTGCTCCTTTCTTCAATTTTATCCCGTTTAACACTTTTGCGTGTTACGTCCTTATTATTTTGGGATAATACTCGCTAGGAGCTTCGTTAGTTATTTCGGACGTTGAAATTCGACTTTGGTAACACCGACTTTAGAACACTTTTGATTTTTTCGTCTCATCATGCCCGGCTCTTCGCAACAATCTGATGAGAACGCTCCGTCTCTTCAAGCCGTTCACTTCACTCTCCCTGCTTTCTGGGCGAATGCACACGAACTTTACTTCATCCGCATAGAATCTGCTTTTTATTCCGCAAATATTACAAAGGAGCTGGATAAATACCACAAACTCATGGAAGTTCTTCCGCCTAGCGTTATCGAGCAAGTCCAGTCACTTTTGTCCAAACCCCCAACCGATACGCCATACACAACGCTAAAAGAGGAACTTCTTCGCATCAATTATGTGTCCAACCGTCAGCGCTACCACCAGCTGATGAGAAAAGAAACTCTTGGCTGGACGTCGAAATTCGACACGCGTGTGGTTTGCCAGGCGTGACCTCAGCATGACAACGGTCGCGGTCGCGCGTGCACGTTACGCCTTTGCCTCCTCACGTCGTTTCTGCCGTTGAAGGTCGCGTGGCTTGGCCCGTTCTGTATGCACTGGACTCGCTTTTTGCTTCCTTTGTTTTCGTCCTCAGGATGTCGCGAGTTATAACTGTGCCGTCCTAACAGAGACGCAGGTGAAAGTGAAATGCGAGCCACCAACACGGCGGCTCAGCTGGGATTGGGAGTTTGTGCACACGGAAAAAGGGAACATTGAGCAGGCGTACGGATTCTCTGGAGACGAAACTACTGTCAGACACGCAATACACTTGTCGCGTTGAACACGCTTGCTTCTTCCGAGTGTTGGAGTGTCCGCCGCCGTGGAACTGAATCTCGTCGGAGGGGCGATACACTGCGTCCAAGGAAAGCCTGTAGACGCCTCTTCCGCTGACACCTCTGCCGCGCACGCGCATGGCCAACTCGCTGCAGAGCCGCAGGCGAATCACCGTGCCTTCGCCTGCGGGACCTTGTGCGGCCTGTCCGCCATATGCTTCTAGCCGAGCGACAGCAGTGGCCGATAGCGATAACTGGAACCCATGATCAGCCACAGTCGAATGTCAACCACTTTAACACGCGCTCTTTTGCAAACGATCGCATCCTGTCCACCTCTCAATCAATGTCCGGCGGCTACCAGTAATTAAAAGCTAGCCACTAGCCACACTAGCCATTTTACTGTGAGCAGTTCTTTACATCAGAGCCTTTTGTTTGCTCCTTTCTCACAGTAAAAGATCAAACCTAGTTGGTCTTAGCTGACTTCTGACCTGGGAGGGGGAGACTTTTGTAAACTATAATCACTCCTTCGACACTAGTACCTCCTTCTTAACACATTCTTCGGAGAAAGAGTCAGCGTTTAACTTTGGACATTTTTCCAGCAAAATTTTAGCGCATTTTTAAACCTTCTGTGACTGTGTTACTACCGCAAAACGAGCCTTGTTGGCCGGAAGGCTAATAGAGTTTTATGGCATCGTCAACAAACCAATTTGCGTACTTCTTACTACTCCAGTTGCTCCGTTGTCTGCACGTTTCTCGAATTCCGACCTGCGGACTAACTAACGAAGCTCCTAGCGACAACTATCCCAAAATAATAAGGACGTAACACGCAAAAGTGTTAAAAAGGATATTATTGAAGAAACGAGCAAAACCGTAATAATTGTAAGCAAGCCCAGCTGCGTAGGTGTAAAAGGGTCTCAGCGAGAGGGCTTAGCGAAACCTTGTCCAGTCATCAGCCAATCAGGAAAGGGTGCATGTATTGGCGTCAGAGCTTGCGAGGAATCGATTAGTGCCAGGCGAGGACACGTCGACAGTGGGGGCGCAAAAGTACAAGAGTGCGCAGAGGTAAGATGATGAGTCAGCGTGGGACGTGCGGGCAGACAGAGGATTTGAGGGATGAGGAATTCACGCTGCCACAGTACCCCCATCCGACACCGTAGGGCAGCGTAAAACGACGCCGGAGGATGTGTGAGGTAAATCAATCAGGGAAGTGAATGTGACGTCCACTGCGGGTAATTTAAACTGAAGAAACAGTGGAGAAGAAGTGAGTGGTTGTTACGGTTGTGGAGAATGGGGTAGAAGATGGGTGTTGGGAAACTATAGTCAGAGGAAGTATACTGGATGATGGGATTGCGGGACTGGAAGGGGACGGAGCGCGGGATGGAGGAACATGGGATAGGGAATCAGCACAAGTTTGTCCTGGTGGCAGGTCCGGCGTCTCCTCCGTAACAGCAGACTTGACTCGATCGCTGATGACCACGTCCTCCCTGTCTCCAGGAAGGATCCGGCAGGTCTTGTCATTGCAAGAGAGAACACGGAACGGTCCTGCGTTGCGCGGGTCCCGGGGTGTCGGCACCCGGTCGCAGCGCACAAAAACATGTGTGCAGTGGACCAGGCCTTTCTCGACATAAGGCTCGGTCGCTGGAGTACGAGGATGGATCGGGGAAAAGGAGCCTACACATTGACGAAGACGATGCACAAGGTTGGCTGGTGTCTCTTCGGGACCACGTGGAGTTTAAATGACAATCGCGCCGGGCAAGCGGAGACTTGTGTCAAACACCAGCTTGGCCGCACTGCAATCCAGGTGCGACTTCAGTGCCGAGCAGATTCCGAGGAGGACAAGAGGCAGGTTGTCCGACCAGTTGTCTGGATTTTCAGCAACTCGCAGGACAGCCTTGAGTTACCGATGAAATCTTTCCACCATACCATTAGCAGCGAGGTTGTAGGCTGTGGTCCGGGTACATGTGCAACCAAGGAATTTGGCATAGGTGTTGAAAAGTTCAGACTCGAACTGGGCGTCGCAATCAGTGGTAACGGTAGGTGGCACACCAAAATGGCGACCCAACCACTGACTAAAGCCTTGACGATGGTTTCTGCCCACACTTTCGGCACAGGGATGGCTTCAGCCCGACTTGTGCGTAGTGGCACTCGTCTGTCCGATGCCTGGCCTTTCTGTCGGGATCTCAATCCGTCTGGACCTCAAGGTCTTTGCGGTCACCAGACTTACAGCCGCGAGACATGGACCGCCCACACGCTGTCCACCTGCATGGTGTTCAACCAATCACAGGCCGACCTATCCAATGAACGCTTTCTCATTCTGGATACTGGCCTGACTGCTCTCAAACAGTCACTGGGGACCCGGTCGATCTCCTTGGTGGTCGGGCTCACCCGAGTCAATCTTCTCTCATCTATTCTCCCTTTCCTTTGTGTACAAAATATACTCTTCTCTCTAAGCTGGCCTTTACTGACTTGTCGATAAAACGATAAGAGTTTGCTAGCACCTAAAGTTAAGAATTCCACAACAAAAGACACGAGCGTGCCAACGCTTGAAGTAAAGGCCCAAACAGCTGACCAAGCAGATGCAGTTGAGGTAAATTTGAAAACCCTCTCTGCCAGCAAAGTAGATACAGATGCTCAATACTTCAAGTGAAGGCGCACACAAAAACAGGCAAGAGCGTTCCAAAACTAGGAGTGAAGGCCCCCAAAACTGACAAAGTTGCCACAGTTGAGGCAGATTTGAACAATCTCGCTGTCGACAAAAAAGATACGAGTGTTCAGGCCCTCAACGTTTTAGTGCCCGGCCCCGCAAAACTGCATGGAAATCGCACCGATGTCCATGGCCGGGAAGCAACAACATTGGCCAGCCCGAGCCCGAGGCCCGCAGTAGAAAACGAGGCTGTTACTGCACCAATAGACTCCAGTCTCAAACATAACCGTCAAAATAGCAACACAAGAGCTGTTAGTCAGAAAGTAAGCGACAATGTCGTAGGCGTAAAATATGTCACTAATAGAGAATCCAACGTCATAATACAGGGATTGGCAGAATCAACCGCAACCATTCCCATGGACCGGCATTCCGCAGACATCCAGATCTTCGGTGCGCTTATGAACAAAATGCTGGGACCCAAAGTAACGATCGAGTACGTTAAGGCATTTTGCCTTGGAAAACGGTCAGAGGGTCCAAATCGATCGATGCGTCCCAGACCTCTGAAGGTGGTCATGGTCAACAGCCAAGAAGCAAAGCTCATCCTGTCTAAGCGTTTTAAAATAAAAGACTCTCATCCGGGAGTTTTTTTCAGCAGGTTTTCTCAGTTGCAGAACGAGAAAAACGTCATCATGTTTTAGAAATAAAGGAGCGACACAGCAAAGGAGAACAAAACTTGGTTATTTACCACAACCAAGTGATACAACGTCCATTGTTCTCACCTTGTACAGGTCCGTTCCGGATAACCACGCAATCGACCCAGTAGGGGGAGAGTTGAGCCCGAACGTAAACACTACCCGAACAAGCCGACAAAGGAAACTAAAGTTCATGTACACCAATGCACAAAGCCTGCTGTCTAAATTAGACGAGCTTAAGATTACTATGTACCAAGTGGAACCATATGTGGTCTGTATAACGGAAACATGGTTATCCACAAAGATAGATGATCGGGAAGTTGCTCTCCCCGGTTTATAGCTGTTCCGAAAATACAGAGCCGTGCGTCAAGGTGTGGGTGTGCTCACCTATGTTAGACACGGCCTGCATCTGTCAAACAAAACTGACCAGCTCGCGTCCGATATAGAAGCCCTTTGGCTCACCGTCAGAACGCCGGGGTCTCAAGCCCTTGAAATCTTGGCGGTTTATTGACCACCATCGAACGATCCAGAGTCAGTCAAATACCCGATTCAGCACGTTAAAACATTTGCCGTGTGATCCAATGTCATGATTATAGGAGACTTTAATGCTCCGCATATCGACTGGAACCTCAGTTCTGCGACAGAGGCAGAATTAAGTTTCGATCGCTGACTCCTACGCACGGTACAAAAAGCTTTCTATCACAACACGTCTTATCTCTGACTAGGCAGCGTAAAGAGCAACAGGCTAACTGCCTAGATCTTGTACTGTCAAAAGCGCCTGACAGTGTAGACGTCGTAAATTGTTTACCTCCTCTAGGCAAAAGCGACCACGTAGTACTACAGTGGGAGTACTCTCTCTTCTCTGTACCTGATCGTAGCGCGACCGTTAGACACAACATTGTCAAGAAGGGCATAATTGCGTCAGAACTCAACATAAGTTCTTCTCATGATTGTGAAGCGCTATGGCTTAAACTGGAAACGCGTGGTGCACCCACTTTACATTTTATGACTGTCTGTAGACCGCCAAATCAATATCCAGAGGGTGGCGAGACCTTGTTTTGGCTAATGCGTGAACTGGCTCTGAATGAAAATGCGCTGATCACTGGAGATTTTAACGCCCCACTGATTAACTGGGATGAGCTATCAGTTAAGGGTTATAATGGGTCTTTTAGCTCCAGATTCTTAAAGCTGACGGGGGACCTCTATCGTGCAGAATGTTGGATTCCCAACGAGAATAAAAGAAGCACAAACAGCGAACTGTTTGGACCTCGTTTTATCAAAAGACCTGATTTATACAAGCGAAATTAGGTCAATTGCGCCTTTTGGAGTGGTCATGTCATGATCCTGTGGGAATATGCTTCAAACACCAATCAACCGATAAATACGGAGGTTCGGTTAGACTACTGGCGCGGAAATTACACCGCAATGAGAAATGAACTAGCAACAAGAAATTTTTATGACCTTCGAACCGGTAGTCCGGATGCCGACTGAAACACTGTCCGGGATCTTATAAGCGAAGTTTTGCACCGAAACTGTCCGCTGAAAAAAGTACAAAAGGCGAGCAGGCCCCACTGGTTAACGCAAGATCTGAAGAGCCAAATAAACCGCAAGAACAAACTCTGGAGAAGGTATGAATCAACACGCCAGCCTTCAAACTACGAAGAATTCCGCCAAAAGCGGAACGAGGGTAGATCTAACATTCGAAAAGCGCTGAAAGACCACGAAGCGAAAATTATCGAGTGGGCCGTAACGAAGCCAAAGGTGCTTTACAGTTACACCAACAGCAGGCTCAAAAACAAAGACACAGTTGCAGTACTAAAAGGGGAAATTAATGAGGAAATTATAGGCAATCTCGAAAAAGCAGAACACCTTAGCACGTTTTTTGCATCTGTTTTCACTGAGGAACTGCATTTAATTCCGACAGACTTCCATGCAGTAATGGCAGAATCATGGAGGACGTCCGTTTCACAGCAGAAGATGTAAGGAATGAACTTCTTGCGCTTAATGAAGCTAAGTCTCCGGGTCCAGACAAAATACCAGCAAAGGTACTGCAAGAGTTAGCTTCGGAACTTTCCAGACCGCTAACGCACATTTTTCAGTAGTCCTTTGATCGAGGCCTCCTCCCATCCAATTGGAAAGTTGCGAACATATACCCTATTCACAAGGATGGATCCAGAACCCGTGCGAACTGCTATCGACCAGTGAGCCTAACTTGCATCTGTTGTAAAGTTATGGAAAGGATCATCAAAAAGGCCACTATGAAGTTCCTCGAAGAAAAAGACTTCTTTAATGGTGCCCAGCACGGGTTTCGAAGAAACCACTCCTGCCTGACCAATATGCTTTATTCTATTGAGCAGTGTTCCAAGTCATCAGACGAAAATGCCCCCGTAGATGTTGTTTACATAGACTTTAAAAAAGCCTTCGATGGTGTCCCTCACCAATAGCTACTCTACAAGGTTGGCGAATCTGGGATAAGGGGCAATTTACTAAATTGGGTAGCAGATTTTCTCATAGGCCGATCGCAGTCCGTGTGCGTCGGAAATGCAAAATCCTCTTCAGAGCCAGTTGCGAGTGGAGTGCCTCAGGGCTCCTTTCTTGGGCCACTATTGCTCCTAATCTACGTCAACGACTGTAGGCATGGACTGGTCAGCACTGGAGTCTTCTTTGCAGATGATATTAAGATATGGAAGCCCATCAGAAACGCTTATGATGAACAAACTCTGCAAGAAGGACTTGACCGCCTAGGTGAATGGTCCAAAAATGGTTAAGGCGGTTTAACTTTGAGAAGTGTGTCACATTGCGACTCTAGACGAAGAAAATGAGCGCGACGGATGACTCACACAACTACATACTCGATGGAAGGTGCCTGTCGAACGTCAACGAACAAAAGTTCTGGGTAGCACTATTTTGCCATCCCTGAAGCCGCTTTTACAGTGTGCTCGGGCTGCCAAGAGGGCGAACAGTGTTCTGTTTGCCATTAATCGGACTTTTGTCGACATAGAAACAAACTATTTGGCAGAATCTGTGGAACATTTATTCGCTCACATGTGAAGTATAGCGTTCAGGCGTGGTGACCATGGTTGCAAAAAGATTACCAGATGCTAGAAAGAATTCAGCGAAGAGCAAAGAAAATTGTGAAGGGCCTAAAGTCTTCATCGTACGAATGTAGACTAGAAGCACTTAACATTTCCTCCTTGAGTATAGAAAAATCCGCGGCGACCTCATACAGACGTACCGCCTCGTGAGGAAGCGGGAGTGTGCCCTGAAGTTTGATGACTTCTTCGCCTTCGCCAATTCAACCAACCTCCGTGGGAATTCCCTCAAACTGCAGGGAACCCTATCTCATCTAGAGGTCCGCAAGCAGTCGTTCTCACAACGAGTCATCGGTGCCTGGAACGGACTGCCCGAGGAAGTCGTAATGGCGAACTCCATAGATGTGTTTAAACGGAAACTGGAGGAACATCTACTTAAAACTTACCGTTCATATGTACAAGGAAGCAGGAATAATTTACGCCCCGGAAATACCTATCGATAAAACTTGACATTTGTATATGCTTCTCACTATTTTACAGTAACGTATTTTATGTTGGATATATTATGTACACAAGAGACTATTCTGACTGCTTACACGCACACGTTAAAATTTGTACATGGAAATATGTTACTCACTGTTTATAGTGACAGATTTTATGTTGGATATTTCATGCATACTGTTTTCAATAGGGTCTTCAAAGGCATTGCCTACTATCCTAAATATACTGAACTATACTGAACTATATGGTGCTGAAACTTTAACCGAATGAGAACCAAAGTGCGCAGCGTAGACTGGAGAAAGGCATTCACCGAGTGTTTCCACGAGGATTGGACGGTGTTCAAGACTGTACTACACGAGCTAATCACCAGTTTCTGCCCCATCTCGAAAATGAAAGCCACAAATAGGTCCCAGTGGCTAATAAACACGCTGAAGAAGGAGGTAAACCGTAAAGAAAAGCTGTTTCGAACGTATCAGGGAGAGAAGACCACCGAGTCGTACAACGAGTTCAAAGCGCACAGAAATAGGGTTAAGGGCCTTGTACTAAAAACCCGCCAAAGTTTCGAGATTGACCTAGTAAAGCATGCAGTAGGAAATCTGAAGGTCTTCTACAACTGCATTAGGCGATCTACCCGAAAAAGAGACCCTATCCCGTTGTAAAAAACGGATGACGGCGCCGACATTTGCGAGAACAAAGCATAGGCCGAGCATCTATCCGGGTTCTTTCAGTCGGTTTTTACGAGATAGGTCGAGCTAACCGTTACCACTTTTAGTTCGAGGAGATTCCAACTATTGACTCAGTTGTGCTTGCAGAAGTTACTGTCCTGCAAGAACTTTTTAAGCTCCAAGACACGAAGTCGCCAGGACCGGATGGCATACCTGCAAAGCTGTTGAAAGAGCTAGCCGTAGAGTTGGCAGAACCCCTGCAATTACTCTGTCGGGCCTCCCTAAACACAGACCAACTGCCATCCGACTGGAAGACAGCGTGGATCTCACCCATGCACAAAAGTGGGAGTCGGGCGTCCGCAAACAACTACAGGCCAATAAGCCTTACTGCAATATGTTGCAAAATCATGGTTCTTATTATCAAAATAGTGTTGATGCAATTCTTAGAGTGTTATCGACTTCTTTCTGATAAACAGCACGGATTCCATAGAGGACGATCCTGCTTGACAAATCTGCTCTTCTGCCTAGAGCAATGGACCAGAGTACTCGATCAAGGAAACACGGTGCACGCAGTCTTCATAGATTTCAAGAAGGCATTTGACACTGTGCCGCATCAACGTCTCCTATACAAGCTTAGACGTATAGGGGTAACAGGCAACCTTTTGCGATGGATCTAAAACTTTCTGATTGGCCGAAGTCAAACCGTATGTATTGGTGATCAGCGATCGGCGGAGGTAGCAGTTGATAGTGGGGTCCCCCAGGGTTCTATTCTGGGTCATATCCTTTCCCTTATATATATCGACGACTGCATAAGTGGATTAGACTGCGAAACCGCAATAATCGCCGACGATTTAAAACTCTGGAAGGTCATTCGTAGCGAAGATGACGAAACAAATCTGCAGGCAGATTTGCACCAACTAGAGCAATGGTCAAACGAGTGGCTCCTGCCATTTAATGTTGCCAAATGCAACATAATGCGTCTCAGTAGTACTAACACTTCGTATCGGAGGGTTTACAACCTAAATAACACACGGCTTCCAGAAGTAGAGGCCCAGAAGGGTCTGGGGTGTGGTTCACTCCCTCACTTAAGCCATCACTCCACAGCCTGAAGGTGGCCAAATCTGCAATGTCGAGCTTGTATCTAATCAAGCGCGCCTTTGTTAAGTTTAATAAAATTGTCTTCGGCGCGTTTGTGCGACCCCAACGTAAATTTGCCTGAAAAACCTTGGAGAGTCAAAGACAAAAAAACCCTTGAAAGGGTATAACGACGGGCAACTAAGTTAGTGCGAGGCCAAGCGTAACTTACGAGACACGACTGACCAATCTTGACTTATTTCCTCTGGATAACAGACAGCTGCGCGGTGACCTGATACAGGCATTTCGCATGCTGCGGGATCAAAATTGTTGCCTAGCATCCAACGATTTCTTTGAGCTGTCCACTACTACTAGATTGCGCGGACACCCTCTCAAGCTACGTGTGACTGGGGCAAGATTGAACACACGAAAATTCTTCTTCTCTAAGAGTGTAATCCAGGCATGGAAGACTCTACCCGCATACATTGTCATGTACCCATCTGTGGACACGTTTAAGATGCAGTTGGATCAGCATAGAAAAGGACATTATCTGTAATGAAGCGAGTTAATGATATTACAGTCTAACTTTTTTGTTAAAAAATATACTGCTCGCTGGTTTTCAGTAATATGTTTGTTTAGAATAACTGATCGCAAGTGTAATCCTCTGGTTTGCATAGGCATACGATGGGCGCATCTCCGCCACGATGTCAACCGCAGTCATCTCCCCGTGTGACCATTAGGATATTGAACAACCGCGATGGCCTCCTCCTGACATGATCCAAACACTTTCAGCAGCAGGACATTCGATTTACATGTTCCCTTCGCCCTTCCCCCCACAGGCGACAGATTTTCTCCTTAAAATCCCATAAATGGCATTCAACACTAAACTTATGAATGATGCCTAAGGAGTATTTTACTGTCTGCCCCCCTATTGCAGTTCCATTACTGGCAACGCCACATCTTCTGCGTGATAGCTATGTACAAAGAGGGAGTTCAAAGGTATTAACCTATATTTCCCTGTTAAAACTGAACTGAACTGAACTCAAACGACACTGAAACTCATTCTTGACGGATTCGTCTAGCGCAATTTTTACTGAGAAACTCTTTATCGCACACGTCCTTCTCTCCCATATTAACGGGCAAACGCGCCAGCCTCCGTTTTCCGGCTTACCGAAACGAAAAACAACGTACGTGGGAGTGTAGTGGTCCGTTCTGCCCGACGCACACCTAACTCTCGACGTCACAGGCAAGGTCAGTCAGAACAGGCCCTTGCGCGAATATAACTGTTGGCCTGCCTATGGCCAGACGCAAACTGGCCACCCACGCGGTCCAACCAATCACCATCAAGGCCGCGAAACAGAGAGAGGATTTGGTGGCTGCTCGATGTGACTGACGCTAGACTCACTTGGCATTCTGCCCTCTCACGGGGTGGACGCGCCGCCGCTGCTCTCGCCCACGGCTCTCATGCTCGAAGGCACACCAGATCGAGTCAACCCTTCTGCTAACTATTCTCCTATTTATTCTGTACAGAATACAATCTTCCTACTCCTCTGGCTTTCCAAGACTTCTTTCATCTGTTTAGGAACCGAGCCTGGAAGATCGAAGTCGTAAGGGTTAAACCGTAGTAGACTTAACACTTTGCGATAATAGTGTGCCATAGTAGTGTTAATTCGCCTGTCGTCCTCTTCCAGTATTTCCTTCAAAAATAACCTGAATAGCACGCTAGGAGGTAGTAGCTAGCTATTGCCACTTAACTCGGCTGCATCCAAGAGGCTGTGGCAATCTGTTTCCCCCCATCGA